>JAOWBP010004368.1:1518599-1540716 GCA_028571105.1 Tragopan temminckii | reverse complement strand
GCTGCCCTGTGGCTCTCTGCAAGCCGTGGGGCTGCGGAGGGCTCCAGCCCACAGCCTTCCAGCAGCTCTCCCATGTAGAACCCAGCCGTGCTGATCCCAGCAGCACACCCCACACCTGTCCACACCTGCTTGATGTCCTCCCTGTGTGACACTACAACAAATGCACTCTCCTAAGGGAAAAAAAATTGTTTTGGTGTTTTTCTTTTTGCATTGGACTGGGGTGATGGTGTTGTCTTCTCTCCTCCACATTATTCTGTAGTAACTAACAATTCACACATTTATAATTACAGGAAGATGGGGCTGTTTTCTGGGACAGGTGAGGAGCTGGAGATGAGATGCCCAGATTTTGCAGGACGGGCTCTCCAAACAGCCCACTGCAAGTTGCCTTGCAGGGACTTACACCACCAGCTGAGACCTGTCTGGGGGGGTTGATTGTGGCCCTGCAGCCCCAGGTGAGCTCTTCCATTACCTGCTCCTGAATCACCTCATCACAGCAACCCAAGGACCCTGGAGACCATCCCGGATGGGGCTGGGATCGAGGTCAAAGTCTGACCCAACGGGGCCGCAGCCCATCACAGCTGCTGGGGAATCGCTCGGCTCTGCCTGTATTTTTAGCTCTGTCTGCCACATCACTCGAGTTCACGGCATGACCTAGTTTGGCAACACAAAGCACTCGTGCAGCTCCCACCCTGCCAGGTCCCCCTCTGCTCAGCAGCACGCCGGGGAGAACATCAGTGGCCCTGAGAATGGCTCCCTTGGGATCTCTCCTCTCTGTGCATCAGCACATACGGCGTGGGGCAGAATGGGGAGAGGAGGAAGAGGGTCCTATGGGGCCTGGGCTGCCTGCAGAAAGGACACGTGCAGGGCCCCGGGTGGGATCTGCTCTGCAGAGACATGACAGCCTTTGTGCTGAGGCTCTGCATTTGATCTTGCCTTCTGTGCTCAGTCAGCAGCTCCCCAGCCGCGTGACACAGCCTGGACTCAGCTCCCCAGGTGGGTTGCCTTCAAGCCCCCAACTCAGCTCCACAGTTGACCACATCCTCGGTCAGGAGCAGAAGTTCTTTCCTGCCACACATTTTGTGCTGAGGAATGGCTGCAAAGTAAAAAACGGCAGCTCTTTGGCACTTAGAAAAGCTTTCCTAACACATGACAAACACTGAAAGGTGCATTGCTCTCACCGGAGAAAGGCTCCAGAAGTGCAAACTCCAGTGCTTCTGCAAGGCTTAGTTCTCCTTTCTGCTTTTGGGAATGTTAACCACCCAGCATGTGCTGCAGCCCCCCAGCCACAGCCTGGCACTGCTCTGTGATGCTCACACAACCTCTGCAACAGCTCCGTCCCACCCCATTACCCCCCAAATCCCAAGGGTGCATCACATTACCAGCCCAGCTCTAAAAGGTTTTCAGATTTTTGTTAAGAGCATTCTATTTCCAGAAGAGAAACGAGCAGAGTGGAGGAGTTTCACAGCCACCAGGAGACTCAGCACCATGGCCAAGCCATGGGACAGTGGTTTGGGGACCCCCTGGTGTCCCCCAGCTCCGCAGCAAGGAGAGCAGTCACCCTTCAGCCTCTGCCAACCATTTCAACTCCCAATCCAGGCCTGCCGTGTCACACACCAGAGGAACAGATCCACACCAGGTGGGAAGCACCATGATGGGGCTGAGGAAAAGGAAGCTGGCACACGTACCCTTCACTGCCACATCTGAGCACAGGAGAGCCATGCAGCCTTGCTGCGTTCACACCCAAAGAGCAGAGATGATCCACAGAGGCACCATGAGGAAACTGAGTTTTGCATCTGGAAGGAGACGGGTGCACACATGCCCAAGATGAAGCAGAACTGCCAGCTGACTGCACTTTTCCTCTCCAGGCACAGTGGGACATGGGCACTGGGGGCAAGCAGAGCTCCCAGGGCAGCTCACAACTGCCCACCACTGTGGGCACTGCACAGAGCTCGTCACATCGTGCCTGGGGACACATAGGCAGGTTGGGCTGCTCCAGCCGGGCACCAGCCTCATTTGACACACTCCTCTGGGGCCGTGCACCACATCTAATGTGACTTCTTCGAGGAAAAAGACTGTCATTTATGGTATATTTATAATTAGTGCACATTTAGGGGTGTTTTTCGATCCTAAGTTATACGCTGCTTCAGTTGCTATACTGTGGGGCTGTGCTCATCCCTGGAAGGACAGCGTGGACCGCTGGAGCTGCTGAGCCCACCCCCTGGGCAGATGGCACAGCTAAGGACGAGGTTTCCAAAGCCAGCTATCGCCAGGAGCTTCCTCAGCACTCGCACCTGGTGGGTGCTGCCTTCAGCTCAGCACTGTCCTGGGGAGCTCAGGCTCAGCACATTTCTCTATTGAGGCTGCGTCAGAGAGAACCATCACTCCTCGCTGACAACCCCGATGGCAATTCCAGAGCTGGAGGCCTGTCTGCTTCGTGATGCTCTGTGTTCTTGTCCTTCACCCCCTGACGGTGCGAGATTTAATTAAGAGCTGCCCCTGCTGGCTCCAGCTGCAGCGGAGGACAGTGATGGAGGCTGAGCCAATTACCTGTGACAGCAGCACGTGTGAGCTCTGAGTAACGCTCATGCCCCAGCTGTGTGCCCAGGGCTGCTCCTGCAGGCCATGACACGTCCCCAGGAACAATCCTGAGACAGAAATTAAATAGATTTACGGTATCATCACTTCTAAAACCAAGATTTAAACCAAGATATTAGTAACGCTTTGGTTTAGCTTTCCTTTTCTTCTTTTATATACATGCAAATGCTTTTATTGCAATTGCTAATATCACCTTTTCCCCCCAAAGCCCTGACCGCAGTCAGAGAAGCAGCGCTCCATGCCCCACGCTGGGGTGGGTGAGTGGTCAGCATTACTGTGCTCCTGTGGGAAAGGAAGATTGCAATCTCTGGCAGAGACTGCTGATGGGAATCTGTGCTCTGCTACCATCAGAAGCCACACCGTAACATCACGTTTACCAGACACCTTAAAAACCCCAATTCCACACTCTCCAGCTCTCTGCTTCCCCACTGAGAGAGCTGGCACCCCAGGCTGTGCTTTGCCCAGGCTCTCAGCATGATGGGTGCTGGTCCAGCCTCATGGAGCATCTGCAGAGGAGGAAAACATTTGTTATATTTTTTATTCGCTGATTTTATTACTGGTTCCTACTCACAGCAACAGTAAATCAAACCCCAAAGCGCAGCGGGGCCCGCGCATTGTGACAGCTTAAACACAGCACTCCGGCAGCACACAAGGAGAGTGACATGCTGGAGGAGGTCAGGGGAGCACAAGTAAACGAGGTGAGATTAATTTTGGAATAATGCACACAGAAAATGATGTTTGCCAAGGAAGGAGCTTTGCAGGGCCCGCCACAGCCCCATCCACCTCTTCTCCTCACAGCAAAGCGTGAGCAGCTCGTTATGGGGTCACAGCTCGTGCCCAGGGAGCTGCAGCACAAACATCCCAAACAGCACACGCAGCGTGAGGCCAAAGCCCTGCTCCTGCCCAGGCAATGCCTCCCAGTAATTTTGGAAGAGGTCTCCCAGGTGCCAGTGGGCAACAGCAGCTTGTTCCTCTTTCTAAACCCTCCAGCAAACAGCTGTGTTTACCGTGCTGTGTAACAAAGTAATAAAAGGTGTTCCTTACCTGCACCGAGCGGTGCTGCCCATGGGGACAGCAGTGTCACAGAGCCTGGCTGCACATCCCCTCGCTGGGCACTGCTGGTGGCTGAGCTGTCAGCACTCGTCCTACAAAGACTACAGCCAGAGCTGGAATCCTGGACAGGCTGGGTGCTGGGCTGGCCAGGAACTGTTTAAAACATCCAAACAAACCCTTATGGAAAACACACGTGAGCACACAGTGCATTAGGATGCCCTTGGGTGCAATTCTTTCCTGCAGGAAGATTTTGGGGTTAAGTACAGTACAGGATGGGGAGGCCAATGAGAGGCACGAATCTGAACCACTGATGCGGCCCCCAGCACCCAACCAAGGAGCAGAACACAGCTGGCAGGAAAACAAGCCAGGAAAACAATCCTGCTTTTAAAACTGTACAGTAATTGTTCTACAAATCCTCTGCACAGAAGGAGAGACTGCTTCAGTGTCCAGGGCTCAGCTATAGAGAACACATCTAGGAAAAAAAGCTGTGATAAATTATTTAGAACAGACATTTAGCCTCACATGAAAGGTTTATACACTGTCTTCGTACATCTGAACTAAGTGCTAGCCCCCCATGGAATGGAGCACGAGGTAAATACAGTGCCTGTAATTAGCACACCCAGGAACCCGGCGTTCTGTTTCTTGCAGTTCCTTCTCCCCATGCAGATGATCCCATCGGTGCACACGCAGGCTCCAGGAGCAGAACCGGCTGCCAGGAGGCATGGAGGTAGGACTCAAAATTTGGGAACGGCCAAACACAAAGGGACAGCAGAGTCATGCAAGAAGCGCTGTGCTTGGGCTGACAGAGCAGCTGTCTGTCTGGAAAACAACATTCTGTTCCAGATTGCATGGCAGCTGGGGCAAGAGGAATGAGCAAAACCATCACTGCAATGGGAAATGCAATGCAGGTGTCTGACAAACTGTATCCACCCACTGCTGAGAGGCTGGAAGGCTCCACAGAGATCCACTCTCTGCTAAAGGCACTACTGCTTTTCAAGGAAGGCTGAAGACCAGGAGAGGTTCAGAGCACCTCGGTCACCTCAAGGATGAGTCTGCACTCCTGCCCCATTCATCGGTTCCCAGAGAAGTTCCTGTACTGCAGCCACCTATCAGAGCAGATGTTAGAGGGACTCACATCTCTTTTGCATCCCCTCTTCAGAAGAGCAAAGCTCAGCTGTGCTGTTACTGCTGAGCAGGACATGCTCCTCTTCCACTGCTCAGAACTTCTCTGCAGTTACAAAGCAAATGCCACTTCTGTAACAGCTGCAAGGTGCAGACCCACACGTGTTTCCTCCCATCCCTCCCAGGCTGCCACCAGCTGAGGAGCCTCTTGTCTAATAGATACGAGCACCACCAACCTCAACCAGAATTATCTCCAACTCCATCTCCACTTCAAAAGCCATTTAGAGTTTTATTTGAAAAAATGCATTCCTTTCAATAGCAGGAAACAAGCTGCTGTCATTTTCTGTCTCAGAGGAACTGCTGTCCTGAAAGAGGGCTGCACATTCACCAGCACAGTGGAGAGAGTGGGGATGCTGAGCTCCCTCACAGTCTGGCAGCTTTCTGTGCTCCAAACCAGATGTCAGAATACCAACTTAACATAACCTCACCAGCATTGGGTCCCACAGAGAGAAACGTGCCAACAACCACACAGGCATTTAAATCCAGCAGAATAACTTTATTTGTCAGGGTAAATACAGCCAAGCAGGGACTCCAGAGTTGCCTGGCAAAAGTCAGCACTATGATTCGTCTGTAAATGTTCTGCTGATGGCTTAAGGATACACGCTTCATAGCTAGTGTTCACATTAATTGATTTCTTGGCTTGAGATTGGAAATTAAATACATTCAGAGTGGCTCCAGTCAGAGCACTGCTCACAAGTACCTGACTGCAAGTCACTGAGGAGTTAATCACAGTTACCTGATACATATGAGAAGTAAGCAGTGATGCTCTGCTCTGCAAATCCCCTCCTCTCTCCAATGCAGCTGCATGGAGCCTTTCATCAACAGACACGGCAGGACAATGATTCTTTGAGCCTTGCAGTAAAACCAGTAACTAAAACATGCAGCAGCCAAAGGCAGCACTGACTGCACGTCCCCAAAATGTTCCCACTCTGCCAGTCCCAGAGTGATGAAGGACCAGTCGCTGTGCCAGCACAGCCTGGAGCTGGTGCTTAGTGCTGGCAGCTGGATGCCACACACCCTGCCTGGAGAAGGGCGAAAGCTTGCTTAATCTCATCTAGTGTTTTGTGTTTTTTTTTAAATGTATGTAAATACAAATGAGATGCAGCTGTTGCACTCGGTGCTAGGCTGGCTCTCCCGTGCTGCTTGCCTGGCAGTCCACGTTTGGGAGATTCTTGCGCTTTCTTATCCGTACATCTTCATCCTGAGGGAGGAAAAAGCAGAGTCTCATTTTTCAGCACCATCTCTGAGCTGGGTACAATCTGCCCTCCGTTCCTCTGTCTCCTTTTGGTCCACCAACCATTACTCACGAGAGATCAGCCCAGCAAACAAAACCCTTCACACCACCACTCCAGCTCCCTCCTCACAACACCGCAGCCCTCTCACATCCTCAGACTGGCAGCTGCCCAAACCATTCACACGCTCCCACTGGAAAGCTCTCCCTCCAACACAACAGGCAGCTTCAGCTTTCAAACCTGCCAGCTGCTCAACTTGGAGTAAGGAGACAGCTCTGTGAGGGAACTCTGCTGCTCGGACTATAGGCAGCATCACGAGAAGTGAGGCTGCAGGACAGGTTTTCCCCAGGTGGACCTGAGCTCCCACAGCATCAATAACTGAGGTAAGGCACCTCCGGAAGATACAATATGATTTCCTGCTCTATACAGGGCTAACTTTTACAAATCTCATTCAGAGCCTTATTTACTTTTCGGGAGGGTATCTGCAAGGATGGACTTTTCAGCATCTGCACACCCCTTGCAATATACAGGTGTGCTTACTGGGCAGTGTCCATATATTGAGTCAGGATCTCCCTGACTGCAAGCCCTGTCTACCACCTCTTGACTTTTTCCTGAGCATCTTGGATGCCTTCTCTGTAGCACTCAGCTACAGGCAGCAGAAGACAGCAGATGCCCTCTTTGCCTCCTCTCCTTCAAGTTGGAGAAAGCAGCATCCTCAGCCATCTCGACACCTCTAACTCATGCCAGCAAAGACGCAGCAACAGCCTATTTCCACGGCACTTCGTACCGAGTCAGAGTCGTCTTCATGGTTCCGTATGAAATGAATATAATCATCCTTCTGGTTGTCCAGAACTTCTTCCTCGTACTCAGTCTGGTAGTCTGACTCATCTAAAGAAAGAGGAGAGAAAAAACACGGGTTTAAGTAGCATTCAGAGAGGCAGAGAAACTGGAAGAGGAATGAAGGATAGCTGCCTCTGAGCAGCAGAGCAGCATGCGGTGACTGCCGGCCAGTTCTGAGCAGCTCAGTGAGCTGGGACTGCTCGAACATCCATCAGGTCTCCAGCCAGACCACAGCACACGCTTCAGCACGTCCTGTACATGAGCTGGTGGCCTGGAGCCCTCCAGAATCTAAAGAGCCTGCAGCAGGAGCAGTGAGATCCAAGCTGCCTCGGTGGGCGCTGGCAGATGGGACCAAGCACAGTCAATGGGAGATGCTCCCGCTTCCTGGTGAGTGCTTTCCATGGGTTACTTGCTCTCTCTCCCTGCTCACTCCACACCTGTAGAATGCCTCCAAAGACACACCTCAGAGCTACAAGCCCTGCCTCTCCCGGACATGCTGTCACCGACTCACTGACAACGCAGACCTGCAAGCACAAGACAAGCTCTTCGTGTTGCCAACCCCTTACCACCACAGAGATGATAATTACAGATCTCACAGCCTCTGCTCCACAGGGAACAGTGACATTTACCTCCCTCCTTCCCACAGGGCACAATTGCCTCTCTTCTCTGGTGATCCAGCGGATGAACATCACTGAGGGAAGCTCGAAAACCTGACCGGTGCCTTCACCCGACCTTAAGCAGCATTGCTGTTACTTCAGACCTGTGCAGCAGCTTCTGTGTCCGAGTTAAAAACAAGATGATGTGACTCTGTCCCCAAAAACGCTGCCACTTTTCATGTGTCCTTGCTGGCCTTTGCTGCTACTTTCCCCTTTTCAACT
This sequence comes from Tragopan temminckii, assembly GCA_028571105.1. Taxonomy (NCBI): domain Eukaryota; kingdom Metazoa; phylum Chordata; class Aves; order Galliformes; family Phasianidae; genus Tragopan; species Tragopan temminckii. The sequence continues at coordinate 1,532,936 of JAOWBP010004368.1, read as the reverse complement.
CATTCCCCTCCTACACTGCGGTTGTGCTGTGGTTGTGGAACAGCTTCCATGCAAGCCAAATGAAACACATTGCAAAGGACAGCCTTTCATTTGCACAGGTTCACAACTGAATTGTTGAGGCACTCAGTTATTCAGAAGGCAATTTAATGCATTAAAATGCAGTTTTTACACTAAGCTTTGTGCCATGAATTCAGGTGTGCTTTGAGCTGCTTTTTCACTTTTTCAGCTTAGCATTGAGACAAGTGGCTTGTATTTAAACTGGATTCTTGATTAAGTATTTCTTTGGGGAACAGTCAATAGCATCTGCTCCGTGCTGAAGACAACAGCACAGTCTGTTCCACAGCATTTCCTTCTAACACGACAACCACAACCAACTGCTAGATCATTAGAATGAAAGACATTTGGCCATTTTTTTTTTCCTGTGGATCAGAGAAGCCTCGTGAGCTCATACTCGTGAGCTGATAACCTTTGATAAAAACCCACTGGAGAAACAGACATTCACCTGAACAACAACAGACAGCACAAACAATACTTGTGGTTTTACAGCTCCATTAAAACTGATGGAATCAAGCCCCAATCCGTATTTTCCGAACACTGCTCAGCATTCAGCAGGGCTTTATATGGAGACTGAGGAATAAGACAGGCCCCATCCCTTCCCATCTCCTCACACTGTGGCTCTGGCATTTGAGGACAGGAGGTGGTCCCCCTCTCTAGACATCATCCATTGCCCCTTTTGAGACTGAACCTGGGGCTCAGGAGGTGACTGCTCCCACTCTGACCGGCTCTGCCTGTTCACACCACCCAGGAGCGCCCAGTGGGACCACGGCTTCACTGCCCTTCAATGCATCAAACACTTCAGTTCCAAATGACCTGAAGTTATCAGGCAGAGAATAGACAGACACGGGCAAAGCTGTCATAACAGCAAGCAATTGCTGATATTTATTCTATTTAAAGGACTCAGTAGCAAGCTAGCTGCTGCCATCACCAAAAGGTGATGATCGTGACCTCAAAGAGCCAACAACGAGATTGCACTCTGTAAAGGCCCCAGACCTACCACCATTGGGGCAGCATGCACACAGTGGGAAGACAACACACCACACGTGAAGAAAAAGAGCGTGGCTGTTTCAATAACCCACACAGGCTTCAATGTAAATTTGGGGGAATCTGGTAGCTCGTCCCAATGCAGGGTGCATTACTGCTTTTTGATAGAAGTACTTTTTCAAGGAGCAAAGATGCAGAGGGCAACCTAGAGCCCGATAACTGTCTTCCCTGAGAAATTTCGGGATGTCTCCTGCTTCAGCTGTATTGCAGAACCAGGCATTTCAAACCAAGAGCAATCTTTCTTTCTCCCCAGGTATTTTTCCCACGTGGCTGCTGCCGTTCCAGGATGTGCTCTCATTCCGTCACTGCGTGCAGTGAGCATGCTACCTTACCTCACCCCAGGAAACGTGACCATGGGGCTGGCCTGAAGCATTATTGCTTTGGAAAATGAGAAATAAAAGCTGCTGTGGGAGATGCCTGGCAGCCCATGCGACTCGTCCTCAGAAAACCTCTGCAGGTGGGAGCGCAACCACAGCCACGGCTCAGCCCCTGTGCTCTGCAAAACGCAGTTACAGCAAGGTCCCAATCAAGTAAGTGCTTCTCTGAGGCGTTGTGATGCTGAACACACACAGCCACACACACTGCTGTGTCTCAGCTGGGAGAACAAGCTGTTGTTCTGTGTGTGCTTCTCCACGTGCTCGCAGTGCACGGATACCTCAGGGTCCCATGCAGGGCTTCCCGTGGCTTTCCCACCTCACCTCCTCCCGATGGACCATCTCCTTCACTTCCTCCACTGCTTTTTAAACAGCTTTAATCATTTTCCTCAGTTTGCTCAAGGGTGAGAACTTCACATCATTCCATTCTAATTACCACAAAGCACAGCAGAAGGGGAGAAGTGGCAGCAACAAGGGTGAAGAGTCCCTGACCAGCAGAGCCTCCAGATCTAAAGCAGTGTCTTCCTCAGAGGAAGGGCATTGAAGTTTCTTCTTTATTATCTTTCTTTAGAACAGAATTGTTGACAGAATTCCTTTATCCAGCCTGAGACCTGCTGTATGCTGCCAGGATGGGCTGGGCCTGCCTGAATCCCTGAGGGCTGAGATCCCACTCAGGAAGGGGCAGAAACTAGGTGATCTTTAGGGTTCCTCCCAGTCCAATCCAATCCAGACCAATCCAAGCCATTCTACGACTGTAGAAAGAAAGCCCAGTTCTAGCTTCTCTGCCAGTGGCAGTTCCCACCCAGGCTCCCAGGAAGAACAGGTCAGCAGCAGACACACCACCACCAGCAGCAGCACCCAAGGCTCAGGGCAGCACATGCACAGAACTGCCCACAGCCACTGGGGAAGCAGCTGCTCTCCCTCTGAGCTGCAGGACGTCACCTCGGGCACCAGGCAATGCCGTGCTCACAGGGACACCCTTACACCCCCAAAAGCCAGGCAAGGTTCCTGCAGGGAGCACGTGATGTCCTCCACAACATAAACACAGGATGTCCTTTCAGACCTGCTGCCACATGCACAGCTCCCCACGCCATCCTCCCCCTACTATGGGGTTTGCAACCAACAGATCCGATCCCACCTTCGAGGACCACATGGCAACAACCCCTTGTGTCCCAAATACCCCAAACACAGCTCCCTGTTTAGGGCAAAATTTGCCATGTCTGCTTTTTGTTACTCATGTTTAATGACATCACCCAGCAAAAAGCAAACCTTCCTAACAGGGCCAATGCAACTCTAAGAGGAAGCCCATCCCCGCAGCTCTCGGCGCCGATGCCTTCAGTAACCACACGACATGAACACTTCAACCTTACAGCACCTGCTTCAGACATTGGATTAATATTTTCTTCATAAGGCATATGATTGCAATTAGCATTTCAAATTACCAGGGGGACATCTCTACAGTCACAGATGGAAGAACTGCTAACTTTAGATTTTTCTCTGCAAGAACAAGAATCAGGAGGAAAGGGAGAGACTGATTATAAAAAGCTCCAACCCTGGTGAAACACTCAGACATTTTGGGCTCCGTCAGCCCTGGGTTCTGGTACTGTGTGCTCTGTACCACACATCTGAGGCTCAAAGCACTCAGGACTCTCCATGTAAAAATGCAAGGCTGTTATCTGTTCCTCATTAGCCCATTAGTGCTCCCCTAATAGGGGCATGCATATAGCAGCTGAGCCCATGAGTCACTCCAGGTCTGATTCAAGGCAGCACGAAGCAGCCTTGCTTTAAGCCACCCTCCTCCTTTTTCTAAAGGACACAAACCAAAGAGTGAAGCCAGCATGGGGACACAGGCAGCACAAGGAGGAACAGGAGTCTGTCTTTGCACAAGTTGACACGTTTTATTTTGCTCAAAATGAAGGTAACTGGAATAGGGGACACATCCACCAGGAACCCACACATCTCTGGACTCACCATCAGCCACGGCAGCTTTCACTGGTTCAATCCTGGACACAATTTCTGCCAGGTCCGTGAAAGAGGTGCTGGGATAGGTCACGTTCTGAAACACAGCATTAAGGTTGAGGTATGTCACCAACTGTCCACAGTATACCCAATTCAAGACCACACATAAGTGATACTGAACAGACAAAACTCCTGACATACATTCGCCATGATTCCCCCTCATTACTCGTTGGTAATTCTCTGGACAGTGACCCTGCAGCAGGGCTGTGCTGCAGACGGGCTTCCCAAGGGCAAGCAGGTAGGGGGACAAGGTACAATCAGCCCTTCTCCATCCATGCAGTATGAAACCTTATTAAAAATGTAGGAAACTATACAAAAGGCTACAAAGACAGGAACTGGAAGGTCTGGGCTCTGCAACAGACAGTGCTCCTGGTACCTGGTTGTTCTCCACCACCACTCTGTGTTACTCTGTCAGAGGGAGCTGCTGGGCCAGCTGCAGCCCCCAAGCAGATTTCTCCTTCCTTAAGGAGCCTGGTGGGAAGGAGAGGGGTCTGCAGAGCCACGGGAGCAGTGCACGCAAAGCTCAGGATGGAGGGGCCAGGAGCTGGCAGGGAAACCCAATACTCAGGGCAATGCAGGGGCTGGAGGTGCTGCAGTGAGCAGGAGCCCAAGGTGAGAGGTTCACCTGCAAGGGGGAACGCTCCGCACTGTAATTCCTCTTTGCAATAAACCCTTTCTATTTTCACTGTCTCACCCAAGCAGTGGCTTGAGTATTCTCTATTTCAAAAAGCTGCCTGCTCTAGTTTCTCTTTTCGTAAGACCCAAGTTAGGCATTTCAGGACCATTCTGGCCTTCCCACATCCTTGGGATGGGCACAAGGTGACCAGGTGGAAACCCAAACAGTCTTTGTCTATCTTCAAAATCAATTTTTTTCATTGCACAGCAGCAGCCTGCCCCAGAGGAGAGCAGAGGTGAGGAGCTGGCAGGAGGCTCACGATGGGCGCTGGGCTGCCAGGAGTCACTGTGAGGGACTGCCCACGTGCTTCCAGCCAGAGCAGCTCCCTCACACAGGGTTTTTGTGAGCAATTCTTTGCTCTTCTGGCAAGAGCATCGGCACTGTGAATCACACAGCCCCCGCAGGGTCACAGCAGAAGCCCATTACAGCTGCAGCAGATTGCTCTCAGTTGACCTCTAATCCGTAAGCAACTTCTGATGTGACTGAGTACAGCCAAAGCAGGGTGCGGATCCGGGACAAACAGCTGCTGGCTGCAGTGGACAGAGAAAGGCCCAAACAGAATTAAAAAATAGCAGCATGAAATGAAACAGTGGTAGCTTAGGACACGCTTTTTAAAATATAAAGAAGTGCAGACGCTCAGAATAAGGTCTGACCATTAAGGAGCCAGCAGAAGGGTGAGTCAGCCCTGCTTCGCCATGAATACGCGACCTGAATGGTCCCAGCATAGAGTCTGCAGACAGCCTTTCCCCAAGATGAGAGGAAGAAAGCATCCATATCCTCATTTAGTGCCCACAGAGCACACAATGCAATCACCTGCACTCTGAGATGTGGACTCACCATACCAATAAACCGAGCCCAAAGGCCCTGCGTGCAGACTGGAACTGCGCTGGTAGGAAACCAGGTGACTGTCCATGCTCATCGGATGCTTTGCAAACTGGAATGCAATGTTTGACCGCTTCCCCCAGCACTTTTAAGGACAAAATCGCTCTCCCATCAGTTAATGCAAGGAAAAGAAGCACCTCAGATTCATTCGAATCCTACCCTCCAACTTCCCCGACAGTATTTTCTCCAAGAAGGGAGAAAGTTATTCTCTTCAGCATAATCTTTATTAAATAAATGGGAGCAGAGAGACAGTTACTATTGTAGTCTGCTGGAGTATATTTAGCTTTGACTATGAATAACATTTCAATAGACAAAACTTCCCTGAAGAGACCCAATTAGTGGTGCTGCACTGCTCTGCGCCGGGAAGAATTGGGGCTGTTCACATGAACTTTATGTAAGGCTGCTGTTGTTCATGACTTCGGTATTTGCATTTTAAGGAGAGATAAATAGCAATTGAATGATGAAAGCCAGAAGTATCTAAATGCTTAAATATCCAGAGATTAAGTAAAAATTCAATGCTTGCAACATGGAATCAAGATGAAAAGCAACCGAGCCCAACGCTCCAAGATGCTGAATGCTCCCGAAATAGCTGAAGAAGTAAAACACAGATCAAAACCTTTGCTAATGAAAGCAAGTTAAAAATATCAGCTGCTATCCCTGGAAGACAGCAGAGATAAAGGACTTAAGTGACTCTAAAGGACTAAAGAAAAAAAGCAAAGCACCCCGATGGGAGCCTTCAATACTTGTTATTTCATAGAAATTAATCTATTAAAACAGAAGTCAGATTAAAAAGTCTCTTTGACTGCAGGAGAGGCAGACGGCTTTCGAGGTGCTCAGAACACAGCCCAGAGCTCAGCACCAGGCCTGGGGAGCACTGAGCTGACAGCCGACTGGTCAGCCATCCTCACAACCCCGTATTTACACCATTTTGGTGCCCCAGCAATCAGCACTTCCTGCCTCGTTACAAAATGCTCACACAGAAGCGCAGTGCCAAGCTCTATCTACAAGCACTGCGTGACCTACTTGGCAGCGGAAGCGCCATAAAAAACAACAGGGGAGATGATGATAAATGTACAAAATCCTGCATGATGCACAGCTGTAATGCTGTAACTTGACTGAAATATTAGCCTGAATGATTGCATCCCATCTCATGGGCAATTTTTAAAGAAGCCTTGGAAAGGTACATTTGTTAACGGCAGCGAAGACGTTCAAGCTTGCTACCAGCTGGTGATAAAAGTCAGAGGATGAAATAGGACGCAACCATTTCTGATGGACACGCGTGGTTTTCTCTCCCTTGACTTCTCCTTCTGTCTACTCACACACGCAGCAGCACGTGCCCAGCTGAACACAGGCTCAGAGGCAGAATGGAGATCTCTCCTGCACAGCTCATGCCAACACATCTCCTAGCCCAGCTCATCTTCCCAGTGAAGGCGACAAGCTCTGGTACTCCTCAGGCTGCTCTGATCAGCAGCTCATTTCTCACAAACCTCAGCCCCCCTGTGCTCACCCTCAGCCACCACCCTGCCCACCAGCCTGGGTGGGGTTAACCTGATGGTAGCAGGCATCAGCACTCACCCCCCAACACTTGGCTTCCTTCACAGGGGCGGAGCTGAGGGTGCCATTCACTACCCCAGCAGAGCCATGTTCATTTCAGCAAGTGACTCACACACCCTACAAACACTTGTCCCTCCTGGGTGACAAATGGGGATCTAAAGGCAACAAGCCGGATGTGGGTGTCTGAAAAACTGAACTCTGCCACTTGTTGTTAGGCTAATGCCCATTGCTTCGAGGCTTACCCTTCCTCTCCCCTTGCTCACACCACTTCTCTCCCAGCTGAAGTGCTCAGCCACTGATCTCTGGAAGAGCTGCAAACTCTTAATGTCATTTTTCACCTCTACTGACTCTCCTTGCTGAAGCTTACTACAGTTACAATGCATTTTGGCAATCACTTAAGATACTACTGCTAATTTCCCTATCTCTAAAAGACAATAAAGAAGAATTACTGGGTAAAACATGAAGCCTTTGTAGAACTCGGGTTTTAAATCAGAGGAATTCAAAGGAAGTGAGGATAATAAGCCAATATATTATAATATAGTTCCCAAGTCCTCAAAAAACTGGTAACAGTTTCTTGAAAACTGGAAATTCAGGCAGCCCAGTTACTGCACCAGCTCTAGAGGCAGAATTCAATCCTGGAATTACAAGCCCAAGAGCAATGCCTGAAATCAATACCAGTGATCCCAATTCACATCCTCTGCAACCAGCACTGGACAGCTGGTGGGAGAGCCCCCAGCAGGGCAGTTTCCAGTAGCAAGAACAATACCCAGGCACAACCTGAAGTTTGCTAACAAGAATAAATGAAAAAGTCATTAAGAGGTTACTTGTGCCTAGTCAACATGACTCTGAGATGTGCACCCATGTGATGGGTACAACACGGCCAGGCACAGACCATCCTTCTGCTCCAGCCCCTGCTGGGGCACAGTCACCCCTTCCACTGCAACACAGGGCAGGAAGCAGCTCCTCCAGCAGCGTTTGGTGCCTGCAGGCTGCTGACCCACACCAGAAGGGAGAAGAGGAGGTGGACATATCCACATACAGAGCTGTGTGTCATAGAAGGCGCTGGTTATGGGGTGAGCATCCTACCTTCCTTTCAGTATTTTTGTGTTGTGAATACTTCTGGGTTACAAAGAAAGCATCAATAATCTGTAGAACACGACAGCGAGAGGAGAGCTGACCTACAGAGGGCTATGTCCACTCTTGGAACCTCAGAGACAGTGTTGTGCTTGGTGAGGCTAGGGGTGGACGTCTGCATGAAATAACAGGGATGGAGACTGCTGCTTGGATGTATTCCTTTGTAAATGCATCTATCAAAACCACTTGGACTCAGATGGAGCACACTTTGGTCACACTTGCAGCTGACGATGCAAGAAGTGCAGGACCTCATTCTCCACGCTAGAGCTCCAGAAAAGAAGTTTCTGAAAAACTGATCACGCCTCTTCCTGCCTGAAATACTTTTTAACTAATACGTGCACGCTCACACAAAAAACACCACCACTTGAGGCAATCATTCTTCATCTCCCTGACCAGTTTCTGATGACATCAAGTAGCTCTTGCAGAACAACGCATTTAAACTGAAAGCTCACATCAGAAGTTTTGGTTTTGTAAGTCTCTTGTCTGTCTCGTAGCATCTTGTCAAGGACGCCGCTCCTGGACCAGACACCAAATACAGTTTTCGCATGCTGATATCCCACTTCCTGGGAAAAAAAAAAAAGAATCAAGAGGTGAAAAAAGGTGAAAAAAAAGTAGTAGGCAACAAAAAAAAACCAAACCAAAAATATGATGTCACATCCACATAACTGCTGGAAATCCGCAGGTCTGCCCCTAAAGGCTGGATCCAATTTTTGGCGCTTCCCAGCCTTTAGCTGTGAAGACTACTCAGCCCAACAATCAGTGGGATCAATTAAGCAAACAAAGTGCTATTTTAATTCTAGAAGCCAACAGACCATTGATTTCCCCACATAGGATGGAATGATATGCCACCTGACAGCAGTTTTTTTTTACAGCCGCAGCATCAAGCATCTCAGCACATATATGCGTACATCCTTCAAGCATAGCACTCCCCCAACACTCTTTGTGCTTTTTCATCTCTTGGATCAAGTCTAGCAAAGAAAAGTCCTCGTGGGGTACCTGGTGCCAAGCACTCCTCAGTGAGCTACGCCAGACAGCACCAAGCACGCAAGAGCTGGCTTGCTGCAGCAGATACAATGCCATGTGCACAACAGCAAAGCCACACACTCCATGTTCCACTACTTTAAAAGTCTAAAGTAGTTGGCACTTGGGACAGTAACACGGCATTGTCACTAGCAAGAAAACAATTGGAAAAACAAGCCAATTACTCCAGGTTTTACTCTTTTTTTCTAACCAGACAATAGAAACTGTGTTTAAGAACGAACTTGAAAGGACAGAGCAACAGGTGTTGGGAGCCCTGGATTCTATTTCCAGCTCTGGCAGCACTGTGCCTTGCAGTGCTTGAAGCAGCCCTGGCCCAGCTGCTATTGTTTCCCATCTGTTTTTTGGACAGGATTCAAAGCAGGGCAAGAACTTAGGGTGGGATTTACCTTCGATCGATTGTGGCTTCTCAACCAAGGCTGGATGTGACCGCCCAGGAGAAGGACAGACCTATGGCAGCCCAAGTGTCCGAAAGATCCTGAGCTTTGGGAAGTGACGCGCAGCCTGATTGCTACAGGCAGATACAGAACAGGGATTTTGCTCCTAAAGAAGAAGGGATTTTTGTTCTTTTGAACAAGCTGAACTGCAGCCACGTGTTGCTCGTTTCTATTTTCTGTAAAATGCAGGTACACAGCTGAAATTAAAATCAACAAAACCACCAATCCACTGCTTCATAGCCTGCAGCAATAAGGGAATGCCCAGGATGCTCTGAAAGGTCAGCACAGCTTAAATCTCCCCCAGAGCCAAAGCTTTTTTTGCTGCAGTGTACAAAACAAAACCCAGGAGGGTGCTGTCCCCCCCACACCTATAGCATCGTGTGCCAAGAACCCGCTCACAGAAACTGACACCTTTGACAAACTGCACTTTCCTCAAGCTTTTATTCCACTGAGAAAGAATTGCCTGGTGTCTTCAGCTCCCTGTAACGCCATCAAATTAGACAGAGAGTGAACAAGAATTTGGCAGCTTACTGTTACTGTGGTGATGCATCAGACCTGTCTGTCTGTCAGGGTTTCTGAGGGGCCAGGAGCATCCACTGAGAGAAGAGCGCTATGGAATCAGGGAAGCTGTATGTCCTCCACTGGCAGACCAAGCTCTTACCCCAGAGCTGAGACATCAAACAGCCTTGGGAAAATGGTGATGCTGGAAAATCAGCCCATGGCTTTGAATAGCTGCTCTGTGGTCCTAAGGACTCTCTAAATGCAAATCTGCAGGGCTTAACTGTATCACCCATTTTACTTAGTATTTATAAGATAGTATTAGGGAACAATGCTGGGAAAGCAACCTGCAGCTTAATGAGCATTGTGGCTTCTCAGCACATCCATGAAACAGATCTGCTTAAACAAAAATGGGTGTCTTGTCTTTTTCTTCTTCCCTAGACTAGAAGAGCAGCAAAGCTATGCAGAAACACCTGAACATGGAAAACACTTGCACAGCTGAAGCAAAGAATGGAAAAAGACAGTAAAATAACTTCCTTGACAAGAGATAATGAGCTGAAATTGCTATCGTTCCCTCAAATCAGGCAGAAATGTTTTGGTTCGCAATGCTGGATTCTGTCACTAAGACACTTCAATTGCACATCTGGAGTCGGTTCTTCCCGTGCTGATTTCCACTTTGTAAACAAACAGAACTAAATCCCAAAGATGTGTAACCTGGTACTACCCCATCCACTGTGTCCTTCCACTGACATTGGTGCCACTCTCCCGATACGCTATCAGGTGTAGAGGAAAGATGGATGATATGTTTTATTAATAGAAGTGTTGAAATGTGAGCCAAGTCGGATATTTCAGTATGTTGCCCTCCATTTCAATGATTCACAGCTTCCCCGCAGACTTCTTCAAATCTTTCATGTGTCAACGAGCTCCATAATCAAGGAAGAGAAACGACACTATTTGACAAACCACAACTGCCCAACACAGCTCAGACACCGAGGAGGTTTTACCAAGCGGCCGAGTAAGAACCGTCACAGGATAGCAAGGGAACTGATCCACTTACAGGTTATTATATAATCACAATTACTAACTCAATTTCTGCTGGTAATCCAATCTCACAGTCATGATATCATTCCACGGTATTATTTAGTGTCAATTATTCACTCGGTGCCAACTGAATTCTTACTCTCACGCTGCTTAGGTACTAATTAGCCGTAGACTCCTGCAGAACGTCAGGGATGGGGAACTGCCTTCACCAAGGAGCACTTACACAGATTTCATCAAACTTCCCAAAATCCAGCGTGCCGTAGCGGTCGATGGGGGGCCGGATGTACTCGCAGTAGTCGCTGCTCTTCACCATCTCCAGCTGCCGCACGCAGCACACGTACGCGAGCCGCGTTTGGATCTCTGCCATGTTCGGCACCTGCCAACCAGGACAGACACACCAGCATGATTAATTCAGAAATTTCAGAGCTCTTTCTGTATTCACTAAGTTATCTATCAGGCTTAGTCCAAAAGCACACAGAAGGTTGCTGAAGCTTCAAACATCAGCTCCTCTGTTGCCCAGGCAGTGTGGATGGAGTGTCCACAGCCAAGAGCAGAAAGAGAACTGCCTTCTAACACATTTCTGCAGTGCAAGATTGAATAGAATCCTCCATTTCAAGACAGGGGTGATAACTTAAGAAAGATGTGAGCTTAGGTGAGAGGGGCACATTGGTCCTTCACAGCAGACCTCTACGAACCAGGGCAGAGATTTCACAGAACCACAGACTTGTTGAGCTTGACAGACCTTTCAATATTGCCTGGTCCAAGCCCCCTGCTGAGGCAGGGTCAGCTGAGCAGGACCACATCAGCTGGGTTTTGGTGCAGCTCCACAAGTGGAGACTTCTCCACAGCCCCTCTGGACAACCTGCTCCAGCGTTCCACAGATTTAAAGAAAGGAGAGTTGTAATATTTCACTGGGCACTATTAAGAGGAGCCAAGGTCTTTTATTTCAGCAGCCACACATTCCCACTACATGCTGGAAGCAGCATGGTCAGCCCTGCTGAGACAAAGCAGGGCACTCAGCAGCTGCACTGCCTCCAGAAGGGAAGCCAGGCTGCTTCTCAGGGAGATGAGAGCTTTTCAGGGAAGAGAGTAATTAGAGGAAAAACTTGAGATTACAGAGCAGTACTCACGGTTTGTAATATTTTCCCTGACTTTGGGAAGCAAGTATTTTAATTCCAATTGCCACAAGGCAACATGTTAACTGCAGTTAGGAGAAGAAAAAAAACAGCATTCCCTTGTGGGAGCACTACAAAGCCAGATAATTTAGGAAATGCAGAAGGATATACAATAGAGCTGGCCTGACTGCAGGCAGCTAGAAAAAAAAATCATACTCTGCAGCCCAGCATGTGAATATGAGCAGTAGCTGTAATGTTAATTAGTGCCTACTGCTAAAACCTCCTTAGTCAGCAGTTCAGAGATGTTAGGATACAATCACTGAACTGGACAAAGTTATTACTTCATCAGTAAAGTCCGTAAATTCTGACTATCAAAACTAACCACCTACCAGGAAAGGTCTCTGTGCTCTCCCAAATCCACCACCTCTGCAGCCCACGCTCCCCTCCCCAGACAGAGCTCCACCCCTCGTCTGTGACGGTCCATTTTCCTCAGTGTCACAGCACTGCCTGTCTTGCTCCATCCACAAGCACGTGCTCAAATTCAAGAAACGATCTGATCTGTCACAGGTTCCTGAATAATCAAGAGAAAGCTTCCTGCTCTGCCCATAAAACGAGGTGATATTGCAATGCAGTCTGTGGTACCTTGACTTTCTCAGCCAGTGGATTCCACCTCTTCCAAAGCAGCCACCAGCCGGACAAGCAGTCGCCGTAGTTGGTGAGGTTGGTCTCATCCCGGCTCCCCACGTCGATTGCTATCACCACCTTAGCACCCATGGACCTCGCCACATCAGCTAGTGGGGAAAAAAAGGTCACCTCAGTACGCTTCCACCTGTGATGTCAACTCCAGTGCTGCACAGACACAGCTTGTGTACGGACTGCTCAAGAAGACAGAACCTGACATCGTGCACACCGCGAGCATCTCTTTGAGCAGCTCCAGATGTAAACGTTTGCAGCACATCTGTCACAACACCATTTCCCCAGATACACTCCTACCCCACCTGCTCCATTCCAACTGTGAGATCCCAGCGTGCAGCACACAGCCCCCACTTAACCGCAGGGTGAGGCCACACTGCTGAACTCCTGGTGAACCCCACCAAGGGGGGAAGCTTTCCCCAGAAGGGCAGGCTGACCTGACTCACTCTGGCACCAGAACCAAAGCGAAGGCATCAGTAAACCTGCAAGCAGGGAGAAGAGAAGCACAGCACAAACAGCTGGTCTGGTGCAACGGGGGGCAACATGAAAGCGTTCCCATGAGAACAAAGATCTGGGGGACCTGGAGAGAGAACAAGTGGTGATGGCCATAAAGAGGAGTGAGCGGTGCAGAGGTGCAATCCTGCAGAGAGAAGACAATGAAGAAAAGGAGCAGCAAAGGAAGCAGACAGCAAGGAGAGGCTGGGAGGGTTTCAGTCTGCAAAAAGCTTTGGATCCAGGAAGAAGATTCATACTTGAAGTGGGAAAGAAATGAGGCAACACCTCCCACTTCAAGGTCGGTAGAAAGAGAACTAGCTGCAGCCTTTGGATATGGGCGAGAATTTAGGAAAGTGCCAAAGGAGAGGAGAGAAGGACACACACCTTACAGAATGCATTTACATTTCCTCCACGCCCCCAGAGTCCAAGATAGTTGCAATTTCGAGAATAGTTATGCGTAGGAAAACCACAGCTTTGAAGAGCCAATCTATATGCTTAATTTAGATACATATTTAAATCAGATCTGTTCTGTAACTTGGATTTATATTACTGGGCTGGTTCAGTCTATTGTATCTTTTCCTCTTTGTGTCACTTGCATATACACTTTGTGCACTTTCCAGTAAGTACAGGTGGAAACAGCATCTCAATTTGCAATTCATGCTTTTGCTTACACAGTCACACACAGCAAAGTCAATGGAAAATTGTGGGGGTCTACTCTGTGTTATTTCTATTTCTGTTTTTTGGGCAAACACCGCCCTGATCAGAAAGAATAGTTTGGGTTTGTCTTGAACGCCTAAAAGATTTAGGATGCTCAGATGTAGTCTCTAACTTGGATTTCCTCCGATCTGTACACAAAATGCAACAACACCACACATCTCTCCTGTCATGGTCACTTTCATGACTCACCTACCTTCCAGTGCTTCCTGACCATGACAACAGCCCTGCCATAAAACGCATCCCAAATAAGCACAAGTGAATTCACACAACTTGGTCCATTTTGGGTTCCACTCTTGCTCCACATCAGCCTTCCTGCACCCCAGTTCTACCTCTGCCCCACGCCAGCAGCTATCCATCCTCAGGGCACTCACTCCCCTGAAAGGTAGAGATGGGGAGCAGAATAATGCAGTTGTATGAGCTTCAACGAGAGCAGGTGCTGAGTGCTGCACTTTGGTCACAACAGCCCCATGCAGCACCACAGGACTGGGGCAGAGTGGCTGGCAAGCTGCTCGAAGGAAAAGGCTCTGTGGGTGTGAGCTGACAGCCGGCAGAAGATGAGCCAG
>JAOWBP010004368.1:1495444-1505657 GCA_028571105.1 Tragopan temminckii | reverse complement strand
TGGTGGCCCTGCATGTGGCAGGGGGTTGGAGCTTCATGATCCTTGAGGTCCCTTCCAACCCGGGCCATTCTGTGATTCTGTGAATAACTCACAAAAGCCACTGGTAAAAAATAAAAATACATAATCCCTCAAACTACTTTGTAAATGAGCTTTGATCAGAGCTTGGGGAGGGGGGCTGCACTGCTTTCTCCACTGTAGCACACAAACACTTTGCTGGCCAGAGCTCAGAGCAGGCTGCCAGCAGGGAGAAGGCTTCCAGCAGAGCGGGCTGTTCTGTTCTCAAACCCTTCTGTAATTTCTGTTTTAAACACAGACCTGACAGCACAATCATACAAACCTGAAGGAAACCCATTCTTCATTAATAACAAGAAATACTTGCTCTAACAGAGGACATTAACTTTAATGCAGGTTTTAAGGGACAAACACCTGAACGGCCAGAACGCACTGCTGGGCCAAAGCCTGTCCTTCCCTTTGGAAACCTTCTTTCAGCTTTGCAATTTGTGTTCAGAAGTCCATCAGTAGCAGAAATTTCTTCATTTCACCTTTAACCATTTCTGGTAAAAGCAAATGTGATGGCAGCTGAGGCCAGTGAGTGCAGGAGCTGCAATAATGGAAGTGCCACAGAAGCCCGTTGCTGAGGTGGCCACACAGCAGCACTGCCAGCTCTGCCTCTCCACACACAGAACAGACCTGGCACGTCAGGCAAGCAGATCATCCCTTAGACAAGTGCATGGAGGAAAATTCCACCGCTCCAACCTGACCATTAAACATAAGAGCAGCTGAGAGAAGGCAGTGAGCCACAGACTGCTAGAGGCAGGGAGAGTCATTGCAGGGCAATCTCACTGCTGCTCTGATGCTCAGGAAATAAGGACCACAAGGTTAAATGCTCGGAAACGATTCAGTACCACTGGTTTTAATATCCTTAATCTCAAGCCTTCTCCACATCGTGCAGCTTCTGATTGCAGCAAACTGCTCTGTATCACAGTTGATGTTTCAGGCACCTCCCAGCACAGGCAGTTCTGCAGTACAGCACAAGAGCTGCGCTCCCCCAGTGACAGAGGTGAACTGCCCAGCTCACACTGCAAAAACGTGCACAATTCCCAGTGTGTATTTCAGTGCCACAAGCAGCTAGCTTACAAAGTACATGGTGTCTTACAGCTACACAGCAATTCTGCTTCACTCCATAGCTTGGAAGGCACCTAGAAGAGGCAAACAGTACTGATGCACAAGCAATGCCTCCTTTTTCACCCTAAAACTCAAGATTCAAGCAGACCCAGAGCTCAGTGCGATTTAAGAATTGCCTTTCAAAAAGGAAACCAACATTAAAATGTGATTTTCATATAAATAATGCAAAATCTGAACAGTACTATTCAGAAGCAATGCTAGATGTTCACCACTCACCAATTTCAACCAGTGCAACCCAGTGCTAGTATCCTTTTCCCCCCAACATCCCACAATAAATTCACTCACAGATGTCACTGTTTCAAATAACCTCCCAAACTTTCATCTAACAATGAATATATGGCTTTGTCTGTAATAGGTATTAATGTCAAACAGTTCTCCTGCAGCAGAGCATCACCACTGCAGAACTCTAAGGCTACAACGTGAATCACACATTTTGCATTTAGTGAAGAGAAGGATTACCTCTGTCAATCAGTTCCACTGAAAAATGACAGCATGTGAGAACGAAAGAGAGAAAATTATACAAAAGAAAAAACATTTGTTGAAAGTTGGAAACAGATTCCAGCACATCAAATAAAGACAAAACAGAAATCAGCGCATGCTAACACACTTGAACAATATCATTCTGCATTCGTATCGTAGCTGGGAGGTTGCACAGGGCAAAACCAAGTATGTGGATGCTGCTCTCCTCAAGGAACTCCTGGGGCTGCAGTACAACAGGGAGCAACCTTTGGACTTCACTCTCTCCCTGCCAGACCTTCGGGCACACAGACGCAGATGGCTGCACTGCCTCGGATGGCTGCTGCCTACCAATGCTTGTGTTTAAGCTCTCATCTGAGAAGGGAAACGCAACATTTGGAATTCTCACCATGGCCCACTGCCTGGCTTTGATCCTCATCTGATTGTAGCTGCGTTCTTCTGCGTACAGAGCACTCATGAAGGCGCCGATGGACGTTCCTCCAATCATATCCACGGGGATGCCAGCTTCAATCAGCGCCCTGATAACCCCGACCTGGGAGCACCCCCTGTGCCGAGAACAAAAAGAGACATTATCTGACAAATAGCCCTGAGAAACCATGAACACATAAGTGCTGCCTTCTAAAGGAGCTTGAATGTACGCCAGCTGAACTGCCATTCCATTACTAAACAAGAGCCAAACACAGAAAAAGCAGAATGACAGCAGAAGGCTTCAGAAAAGTCTCCCTGATTTCAGTGTGAAGGACAGCGACACGGGAACAACAGCCAGGAGGTAAACCATGGGGGGAAGAGTCAGCGTGGCTTCAAGGGAGAGCATCCAGCATCTACCAGGGCTGTTCTGGAGCACTCAGGGATGGGTGCATTCCAGAGACCTTTGGGAAAGAAGAATCACTGGAAGAATCAAGAACCTCAGCCAGACCGTGATGGTGGGATGGCTCAGCACATGGACTAATCATGAATTTGAAGATGGAAAGCAGAGCAAACGGAGACAAGCGGTTATCAGAAAGAAGCAATTTCATTCAGCATGCAGAGAAGGGGCAGATGAGGAGGCAGTGTTTGAGGATGATAGCAATTCCCTTGGGACAGTAAATCTAAAATCCTCCTTGATGTCAACAGAGGCAGAAGGATCTTAGAGCAACGATGGAGTCTGGTGATAAAACAGATGGACTTCGATAGGATAAGAAGTAAAAATAGCAAAGCATCTCCGAGCGGGGAGACATGGGGCTACCTGGTAAGGTCACCGCATGGAAAGGCTGGCGTTAAGGGAAGGATTTACACACAGACACATAACACAAACTGGGGAACCCGCTGTGCCCACATGCCAAAGGAGTCAAATCACAAATGGATTTAAATGTAGACTGCATGAATCGGAGTTATGGGGCTGTCAGCAACTAAGCACAGAAAGTCTCGGTGCTGTGTGCAGCTAATGCCAACACGTCAGCTCACTCAGCTCACCTGCATGGACTCTTTGCAACCTCAGCCACACAGCTGTACAAACTTCCTTTCCCCACCTTCATCCCGTTTTTCCGCTCCCCCGCAGTTCGCTCTATTTCCGTCCTTTTTCCCTTTGCTGTTTACATCCCATAAATACTTGCTAACAGCTGCCAAGTCCACCATAGGTGTCGTTTGGCCAAGCTATGCCGAACACGTTCTTTCCATCTAAAACAAATCCCCTTCAGCTGCTGAAAAGCTTTGAGGCAAGTTCTCAGTTGTACCGGTGTAAATGACTTCAGTGACAGATCTGCACTGGTGTAACGCAGGAGCTGAGAGCAACTCATCTTGTTTTCCTCTCTGAATTCTCCTGCTGCTTTCCTATTGTTTCTTCTCATAGGTTGGAAGGGACCGCAGCTCCAACCCCTGCTGTGGGCTGGCTGCCCCCCATCAGTTCAGGCTGCCCAGGATCCCACCCAACCTGGCCTCGAATGCCTCCAGGGATGGAGGATACTCTGATACTGACACTATGCTGAGGAGCAGCCCTTATGCCACCAGACCTGCTTTCTGGAGAGTGCCTGCATCGCATGGATTCATTTCCACACATTCAATACTACAAAGCGTTTCCTGCTCACAGCATGATTTTAAGCTGGCCAGGACTAGCTTCACCCTGGATTGCCTCTCTTGAACCTTTCCCAAAATAAGATCTCCTCATCTACACATTCATGCATTTAGAAAACGGGGAGTTTGATGTGATCACACTGGGTTTGGTTTTATTTCACTGTATGATGCCCTTGAATGAATCACAAAAGATTACTGCTGCTTCTATTGGCAAACCATCACCTCCCTGCCTTGTATGGGCAAAGTCCCTGGGGATATTTTCACCTCCCAGCCAAGTGTGCAACAGTTCCTCATCTCCAAAACATGGACTGGTTTCAATGTGCTGACCAATAAGACAGAAATGAAAGCACTGAAAGGGAATCTCCTATTGCCTTGTTCTGGTTGTTGGCTTGGGTTTATTTAGCTTGGACAAGGCTCCAGGGAGACCTCACTGCAGCCCTTCAGTACCTGAAGGTAGCTTACAGGCAGGAGGAGGACCAATTCTTTTACACAGTCTGATAGTGATAGGACAAAGGGGAATGGCTTTAAACTAACAGAGGGGAGATTTAGGTTAGATGTTAGGAAGAAATTTTTTACTCAGAGGGCCACGAGGCAGTGGTAAAGGCTGCCCAGAGCTGTGGGCGCTCCATTTCTGGAAGCACTTAAGGCCAGGCTGGATGGGATCCTGGGCAGCCCGACCTGGTGGTTGGCAACCCTGCCATAGGCCTTAGGCAGGGCAGTTGGAACTGGATGATCCTTCAAGGTCCCCTCCAACCAAAGCCATTCTATGACTCTATGACTGCTTACACAAGGTTGCAAAGCTGATTCCTCCACCTCCAGCATCCTGAACAGCTTCAAGATGAAACATGCTTGTGTAAACTCAGACGCTTCAGAAAGGTGAGCATGTTTGAACCCACTCCATTTCTCTACGTACCTCTAGCCTGCTGAAAGATGACTTCCTAAACATTTCTCCCCCTCTTTGCACCTTTAGGCCGTCACTTCAACAACAACACTACACACAACTCTGCACCAACCTGTCACAGTTGGAGCCTTTCTTGTCCTCTTCTCCCCAGCTTACAGCACCCACAAACACAGGCACACTGCCATAGGAAGCAGCATTCCTGGGCAGGAGCTGTGCCAGGCTGCACACAGCACTCTTAGTGACAGCCCACCACTGCCTCACACAGCCACAGCAACTGGAGAAGGAAGGAAATTCAGGAGCTACGTCCCTGCTAACAGCCTGGGTACTGGGGCAGAAGAAACAAGGATCGCGTGCTTCTTGTAGCAGCAGGCACAATTTCACAGGGGATTTGTCATGTTTCAGGGTGACATGTGAAGATGCAAATGTTTGGCACATGCAGTACAAAGGGAGATTGCTCGTGGTGATGCTGTATGGATGTAGCAGTGCCAGAGCAGGAGGAGGAATGGAGAAGGGGGCTGGGAAATCTCTGGCACAGGAGCCCAGCATCTTGGGAACAGAGGTCAGGAGGAAGAGCGGAATCCAGCTGGAAATGGGGAGGGAGATCAGATGGGGAAATGTATGCTGAGCTGCTGCCCGGTGCTGGGAGCACCTCCTGGTGGGGTTAAGGACAAGGACTCCTGGCACCAAAGACAAATGACCTAAAGATGACTTTCAAATAACATGCAACAGAACCCAAAGTATTGCCTAGCACTCCAGAAAAGCTCAGTATGTAAACAAGAACTCTTTTCTATCGTGTATCACTCCTTCAGACAGGCCTGGCTAACTCGTACCCTTCACTGAGAGCAGAAATGGCAACCACCAGCTCAAGGAGAAACTGAGACCGGAGCCCCGCTCTGCTGTCACTGCCATTACTGCCCTGCAAGCTCACCTGAGCAAGGCAAATTAGGGACTGCTCTCTGCATCCACTCTCCTCTTTTGCCACCTACTGCACTACTTGCCAAACTCATCCTAGATTTGCTTAAGAAGCCTCCAAAAGGTGTCCCATACTTCCTAAATTCCAAGCACCCTTTCTTCTTTTCTGTTAATCATTACAAATAAACGATCACAAAACAGGGAGAGAATTTGGGGGCTGAAGACGTGCCCTGCTGAACAAGGCAGCAAGGCAGTCAGAGCACAGTCCTTCTGGCAGGAGCTCTTGCAGCAAAATTCCTGCTCCTGAAACAAGTCCCTGCTTTCATCTCCTGGGGAGATGCTGCTGGCATGCAGCTCTGCTGCACGGAGGCCAGAGCTCAACTGATAAAAGAAAAATTCTTTTGAAAGCAGTGATGTGTCTGCTCTGTGTCTGCTGCCAGAGCTCCCATTAGATACAACCCACTGACAAAGGCAGCAAATGCAGCAGGACATTTCAGAGCACGCTGTCTGTAGGAATACAAGCTGGTCAGGGAGCTGAAGAAAATACCATCAGCACTTAACAGAGATGGTGCACCAATATTCTTTCCCACCAACACCACGTAACGTAGTTCCACAAGCACGCAGAACTGTCATTTTCTGAGCATGACTACAGAGTGGTGAAGCTGCAGAAGTGATCGTGCTGCCCCAACCTGCACTGCAGGTACAGCCAGGAGAGCAAGCAGCTCAGGTCCCACAGGGCTTCCATTCTAGATTGAGAAACAAAACTTCTGCATGGTGAAGGAGTACCACCTCCAATATGGCACCTTTAATCTTCTGCAGTGCAACACCACAAACAAACAAGGCTTGGCAATCTAAACACGCGTGTACCTTTCCAACAACACTATGTCCTATGTTCCCCAACCATAAGGCTGCCCAGCATCATACACTTGCCTGCAGAATCACAGTGCTTTCAGCTCAAAGTGGTGACAGAAACTGCAGCACTGCACTCCTGCTGAGCTCCTCGCACACTTAGCAGGAAATTTCCATTCTGGATAACATTTAAGAATGAAGTCCCACTTCTAAGCTGACTCAAGGGAAATAAGCCCTCATTACCTGGTCCTCATCCCAACACAGTCCTTTGCAGCAGCTGCCCCAACGGAAGCTTTTGTAACCACCTCCTCGTGGTGAAATTCCAATTTCTTCTGCTCCCAACCTTGTTCCCCCCTGTGCACTAACTTCAGATCAAACTTTAGACAGAATTTCAAAACGATGCACTTGGCAATGCACGAGACACATCATTCCCAAAGAGACTGAAGCAGAGCCTCTTAGGAGCAATTACTCCGCAGTTCATTACCCAAGCATCTGCAAACAGAAGGTCTGAAGCCTTCAGTTCATGATCACATCTCATGAGATTTTCTTAGCTAAGGCAAATACTAATCTCACTGCTTTATTTTTAGCTGGGCTTTGTTTGTTCAAACAATGCACTCCAGGGCTGATCTGGGTCAGACTCAAATTAGGAATCCAAACTTAAGGTACCATCTTTGTTTCCAAGGAAGACCCCAGACTCCTTATCATCCCCCATCAGACTACAGGAAACAGCACCAACAGAACACCCAGGTGTAATTTTATCTTTAAGGATAAAGACTTGAAATTCTTCACTGCTATTTCAGCTCCCAGCCATCCCCCTGGAACCACACGTGCTGTTTGAATCTGGGAATCTGCGCACCTCACCGCATGGCTGACCCTGGAATTTGGTTTTCATTTTTTGGTCTGGCTCACTCAGACATGGCAGTGGATCCTCCGCACACCACAGGAGTGCAAACACAGGGCATAAGGCCACTTCTCCAACACTGACGGGCTCTGAAGCCCCATACATCTATCCGAGCTCGAAAGAGGGATACAATAAAGAACAATCACAGCTCTGAGATACAGACATCTAGCTAGGAGCACGCAAACATACTGCAGGTTATCAGAGAGCTTCCCTTCCACCAGACGCACCCCATGGCAGTGAGCTGGCTGTGCTTGAAGGAGAGCAGGAGCTGTGGGCTGACAAATGCAAAGGCCATGGGGATTAACCTGGAGTCTCTAACTTCCTGCCCTCACAAATACCAGAAGGCTGAGGTTGGGCTCAGTATACAAAGGGATTACTTTGAAGAAAGGGAACTAGGGGAAGGATATCTCAAGCATTCAGCTCTTTTCCTGACATGAAGCACAGTCAGCCCCTTTTAGATCATTCTGACACTTCTATACCACGGAAATCTTGCTTCATAATCATTACTGGTCACTAATGGACTGTAAATGCTGCAAATGCTTCAGTTTCATTCTTTGGTTTAAAAGAAGAAGGGAAGCATTTTTCAGGCCTCTTTTATATTTCAGTTTCATTCAGCAGCAGCATCACAATGGATTTCCTGGGGACTCTCGGGCTCCTTGCAGCCAAACCAGGCGAGGGTGCCCTCAACCCTCAGCAGCCCTGGGGAACGCGTGGACTTTGGCTCTGTAAGCAGACATCACACACAGGACTATCAACATCCTGGCTGCTCCTAAACCACTGGAATAAAGAGTTAACTTAATCATGATAATTGGGTTGGATGTCAGGTTTCAAGCAAATTCCCCAGACACATTCAGCTCACCGCTGAATGCACATTCAGGAAGCACAACACCCTCTTAAAGCCTCCAAATTTCATAGTGGTAACGGTTTAAACTTCTTCTACAAGCGCTCCAGAGCATTTTATAGAGGTTGACCTGTGCTGATGCTGAAGTTGAGATGCAGCAGCCTTGTTTTACAGCACACCACAAGCACTTCAGGCACTTGCCCAAGCCTACCCTGGGTCAGGAGCTGAGCAAAGCAGAGCAAATCCCCGTTCCATGCTGCAGCGACTGCCCTCCATGGCTGCAGTAATTCATGGCACCGTGAGCACCAGATGCTGTTGGTGCTTTTTGAAGTCATCCTAACCAAGGTCAGAATGAAGAACAAATGATTTTATCATCAGCAATTTTGTTTCATAACCTCCTTCAGAAGAATTCTTTTCATCAGGATATATTATTTTAATATTTCCAAGAGTGGGAATACCATTTTTATATATTTCTCAAGCTGCTGGTCCTCCGTTTACGGTGAATTCTAAATACTGTGAGATGGATGACAAATGCAGGGCACGCCTGCATTTAGAAAGCACTGAGTGCAACCCCCAGCACCGCCATCAATAATCTCTTTGGAAAAGGCAGTGCAGTCCCAAAGCACACTGCGTGATCCAGGGGGAATTACTCCAAAGCTGAGCAGTGTCTGTTGATGACAAATACGGACGTGTCCCAGTATGGAAGCAGCAGTTGGCAAACTATTTCTTCTTTCCTTCTTTTTTTTTTTTTTTTTAATAGCTCCTTTGAGAGAGGATTTGAAATTGAATCCTGGGAGAGGAAAAGAAGGGCAGATATAAGGCAAACAAGCAGGAATGATAGTGGGATGAAAGGATGCAAAGAACAGGTTAATCTCAGGGCTTGGGTATGCCTGAACAGGAAACATGCTTACGGACTAACAAAGAAAACAGAAGGGATGAGGGGACCTAGATAGGAATGGAAGCTTGGAGGAGACATTATTAATCAAGTTAAGATGAACAGTACTTCTATTCTGCAACAGCAGGATGCGGTGATACCAACACATTTGGGTTCCTTCAATCCCTGCGTGCCTCATACCCAGGGATGCTCCCACTAGTCTCCATTTATGTAAAGTTTTGAACCCAACAAAGGCTCTGAAATGTATTTCCTGTATTCTGATGTATACGAGGAATGCCGGGAGCCAAGAAAATGCCTGGGGTATTTTCCTTCATCCCTCTGTAACCACTATATTGAACATGCTTAGGATCCCATAGAGGAAAGCACCCCTCTGTAACTGTTTTCAGCACACATCTCTGGAGACAGCTTCTGAATTCAGGCAGTAAATCCTTCCCCTCTGCCTCCCATCACTTCCCAGGCACACATTCACCATCTGGGTGCTCGTGGTCAGGAAGGACTGTTGAAAAAGGCAACTCCAGCTCCTGCCTTCTATCTGAGGCACAGACATCGATCTCATGAGTTCACATCTTCACTTCCAGTGCTGCACTCCGCAGTGCTGGTATTAAAGAATTTCCACACACATATTCCTTCCACTGACCCAACTAAGGAGCCTCCTATCATCAGTTATCAGACTTAGCTGAGGAATAAGAATTAATCTTCCTTAACTGCTGGAACTGCATCTGAAGCACCTGCACCATAAAACTTGATGCAGTCTCCCCTGGAGACTCTGTTCCTGTCTGAAACTGAACATCATTAATAACAAAACTGCTGCCATCACCTGCACCACAGTGAAGAAGTCACTGAGTGCTGTCTGCATTTTGTAAGCAAACCACCCAACCCTAAGGACTGCACTTAACTATACATACATCACCTCCAGCTCCAGACTTCCCCCATCACAGCAGACATTTCAGCACATCCTGAAGGCTGGGATGCACCTATCAGCTTCACCACTGCTTCGCAACCAGAAGCCTTCACTTCTATTATGCCCAGCAAGGTCCACCAAGCATGGAAACTAACTGACAACACTTCTCTCTGCTTTTGTGGGCTATGGAGCAAAATACAGCAGTCCACAGAATCACAGAACAGCCCAGGTTGGAAGGGACCTCAGGGATCATGAAGCTCCAACCCCCCTGCCACAGACAGGGCCACCAACCTCCACATTTC
>JAOWBP010004368.1:1457504-1468124 GCA_028571105.1 Tragopan temminckii | reverse complement strand
TATTAATCTCAGAATGCAGGGATCACAAACAGCAGCAGCAAATAATGTGTTTTTCTAACAGCTTCTTTTGAGAGACAACTTTTTCTTTTGTTCCATTACAAATAATTAGCTAAACCATAGGCAAGTCTATGATCCTCCAAAATTCAGTCCTCAAAAGGTTAGGAATTCGTGGCTGATGGAATGCATTCTTTAGATATGGGAGGATTATTTGATTTCTATTACAAGTAAGTGTTTGAATTGTGCTGTAAATACAGCACGCTAGTCCAGCTTCAACTGCAAACTGGAAAGATTCACAGCTCCACAGAGTACCATCTGGGGGAAAGAGATTCTGCCCTTTGATGGAACAAGAAATGGAAAGAGCGAAGACACAGAAATTAATTATTGCCCGTGATAAAAACGCAGAATCAGAACTCAGCCTTTGTGCAGCTCAGCATTCAAGATATTACAGAACGTTAAATGTTTAGTGCTTGCTTGTAATTCACAGTTTAAATGTCTGCGGGTAACATTTAAAATTATCAAGAAAGGATGAGTAAGGAGAAAGGTGGTTTGAAACTCCAACTGGCTCATTTCCTCATCTCCTGTTCAGTCAGCAAGGAGAGCAGTATTGAAAGGGCAACTCAAGCAGCACGCCATGCTAACTTGGTCCAGTTTGTAGCTAATTATGTACAAGAAGTCGTCTATTGCTACCAGTTCATAAACGTAGACAACAAATCTGTTAAGCTGAACAGACAAGAATTGAATCAGCAAGCTATTCAGGAAAGATTCAGGGATCCAGGAGTGACTTATTAACTAACAAGAGAAGTCCAAAAACCTTGCAGCAAAAATTATGCTTACATGGAAATCAGGAAGATTCTGAACACTTACCACAGCAATGAAACTCTCCAGAATTAATACAGACAAAAACTTCTAAGCTTTTGTAACGTGAGAGTGTGTGAATACAGGCTAATTCACAACTACAAAAAAAACCCACAACAATAAACTATCTCCCAAATGGTATTATGCTCTTAGAAAGACAAAATAACATGAGTATTTTAATCAGTCTTGTCACTTTGGCAGCTTTTTAAGAAATCTGGTAAAATAACTACGTGTCTTAAAGAGAGGAAAAGAAATAATTTGAAGTAACAGCATTAAAGAATTGTCTTTAAGGCTAGTTAAATGACTTAGAGCTTAATGTCCGTGATGCACTTAGGGACAAGAACAATTAAATTTTAAGTCAGTCACTTAGATTTGCAGGAGAGAGGTATAATGTCAAGTGAATTAAAGAAGATGAATGACTTGATGGATTCAAGGGAGCAATCACAGTCTTCAGGACATAAAGAGATGGCGGCAGTTGCAGAATGAGGATGGATGGCACAGAAAGGAAGGAAGAAGAAAACCATCTCCCAGGTATCAATGCTCTGGAAATAAAAGTATGTATAATCAAGGCTTGACTTTGAGTCCTAGTGAGTAGGACATACGAATAATAACATTTCAAAGTGATTTTAAAGATCAAACTGTCATTTAATGTTAATACCACTAAGTGATTTCCACTTTAAATGCAGGACGTGCGTACGTAGTAGTGTGAACTTTTTCCAGCTACAGAGAGGATAAGGGGAGAAAAGCTAGTGAAAGTCTGGAATAGATCAGATCAAGATAGAACAAAATGTTTTCTGAGAACGCATCAATCATGCAAAAAAAAATCCAGAGGGCTGTGTGCTAATGGAGAGTTTTAGCTCCCGAGATATCATTTGATGCAGACAGAAAATAGTTGTAATTTTCCTACCTGGGGGAATTTGCGTTTGATAGATGTCAGGGCTCCCTCTGGGAGTTTGGCAAGTTCTGAATCTCTGACGGCATGAACTGTTGTGGCTCTAGGCTGATGGGTTAGTGCCTCCACCTGAAAGAGAACAGAGCCAGAACATTAAAGATAATGTATAACGTGTTGTAAAAATAGTATGTCAGGGTAAAGAAACCAAACCCCCAAAATTGGACTATCATACTTTTTGGTCACCTACACTGCAAACAGAATATTACTTTCCCTCCCACCCCCCTAAGAGCCCTTACAGGGGGAGCTTCCTAAAGGCACATCCACCTGCAGCATGTAGCAATATCTACGCAATCCAAATCTCACAAATGTTCTGCTGTCCTGCAATCTCACAGCAACAGAAGCTGTATCTTTTTGCTGTATCTTCTGATCCTTCATTTTTAATTGCAAGAATGCCATCTGAGAGAAAGAGGAAAATCCAGTTCCCTACTGATTTTTCTTTCTTTCTTCACCTTCCCCTCACCAACCATCACCCTGAAGTACATTTGTTTCAGCCTCAGAAGCTGAATAGCAGCGACCTTAAAACAAGCAAGAGTTCCTGAAAGAGATAAGAGGAACAAACCCACATATTTTGGCAGAAGAGAGCTTTGCTCTTCCCCAGGTACACGCATGTGGATCTGTGCTATGTAAACACAAAAACACATTACAGGATGCAGCAACCTGAATATAGTGTCCGATTACTTAATTTAGAAACAATTTATGGAGAAGAGAAGTTTGAAGAAAACGACTGTGCTATGAAAATTAATACTGAGATGTTCTCCTTTGCAGGGAAGAACTGACACAATATAAATGAGGAACGGGTTGCGAAGCCCCGCTCTGCAAAGTGCAGCTGTGCAACCAAACCCCCTCCTGTACCATCTGCAGAGCCCTGAGCCCAGCACCAGCTCCCGTGGTGCTCTGAGATGGAGAAACCAAATCCCCTGGTGCAATATTGTCACACTCCTAATGAGATCGCTCGCAAGGCGAGATGGCGTCACTCTGAGCTCAGGCGTGAGCTGCAGCACTTAATTGCTTAGTAACAGCCCCGTGCACTTTTGCAAGTTCTAGCACTAGGCAATGTTTACTGGGTTTAAAATCCATACATCATGCATTCAGGGAAAAAAAAAATAAAAAAATAGTGGCTGCTGTACCAGCTGTAATCACTGAGATTAACACAAAAACAAAATCCCCACCCTGGCTGCAATTCATGGGCACTTTAAAGAAAAACAAGCACCACCTCCCATTGTAAGTCGCCCAGCAGAAATAGAAGAAAATAACATACCAGCTTATAATTGCTTTTAACAGATTTTGTTGCATAGGTTCTGTTTGCAGCAAATTCCAATGGACGTAATGCCTCCCCTACAGAACCAGTGCTCAGACAGAGTTAATGTGGGGGATTACACACGGTGTGCTGGCTGAGCTGTGCCAGATATGCACTTCTACCCACAGTACAAGCAGATTAATTTAAAACACGCAGCTCTGTGACCCCACTTACAACAAGAGTGCATTCTTGGAAGACTGCACGTGCACAAAATGGGCAATGCAGACAGCCACAGCACTTGCAATTACTCCAGAAGGCTGAGATTAGCCTGCTTGTATCATTAATTCTTTAAAATAGCTGGGTCAGAGGAGCTTAATCCAACCACAATTTTGCTGCGTGCGAACAACCTCACAAGTAAATGTGAATTAACTCCATTTTGCAAGACCTGGCCTTTGGTTTTTCTTCAGTGCCTGGGTGTTTTGTTATGTAATGATGTTTGGAACCAATTACACAGACTGCAGGCCGTGGGATGAGGCCATGCCATCCCCGTCCATTCACAAGTCCCCTTTAGGGTTATCCCAATGGTTGTGTAACATCTTCTGCTCATCTCTGATCCCTACTACCAGCTTTCGACCTCAGGTTTTCAGATCTGCCATTAAGCTTCTTCGTTCTGAAAGCAGATTAAGGATTTCAGTCACCAAAATAAAACCCTTTCTTCTCAACCAGTCATCAACCCACTGAGTCCAATTTGTTTAAAGAGAAACACTCCCAGTGCGTAACACCCTTTTCCACTCTTTCCATTATATGAGAGTGCATGAAATTAACTGTGCTCCCAGCAGCTCACAAGTCTTTCAGAGGAGATGAGACTTGTGAAAAGAGAATTACATTTCAAAACAAAGCCTCAGGGAATTTTTTTTCCTCCAAATCGTGACTTTTTCTGTTTCAATTGAATGCTGTTTGTCCATAGGGAGAACAAAAAGGAGATGGAGACCTTCTTCCAACCTCCTCTACTGGGAGCTGCTCAGGTCGGCAGAGCAAGAGGCATTCACAGCACCACTGAGTTATGCACTCCTGCAGCTGCAGCAAATTTGTTGAAAGCAATTCCCAACTGATTACAGAGAACAGATCTCATGCTACTCTTGCATACGTGTATTATACAAATCTAGCCAGCAGCTTGGCTATGCTCATGCAAATACACTCCAGTATCGTAGCTTAGAAACTACCCTGGGTCTCAGGCTCTGTACACCAAGAAATTCAAGTTTTGCTTTGTCCTTATCATCCGCATTCCCAAACTCTACTTCCATTAGTTTTCCCAAATGATCCACATAATGTTTCCTTTTCTCTGGAAGATGGAAAGTTCCCATTCAACACCTGCAGGATTGTTCTCCACCTTTGCTACGTTCTTGCTTCCCTCTTTGTACCCTGCACTTACAATGCCCATGCTGCACCAGTTCTATATTTTTTGTACATAGGACGCTGCCAAATCAAACAGGGATTGGTTTTTCTCACCCTTCTTGGGGACAGAAAGGCCTTCTAACCATTGAGTCATAGTTCTACCCTGACAACTAAGCTTTTTCTTCTTTATATTTATCCTTCTTAATTAACTGTCTGAGATGCTGCTTATTCAGAAGTGTGGGATTTGTTGGATTGGGTTTTCGTTGTTGTTTTTGTTCTGTTTTGCTACTATTGCTGTAAAAAACAAGCTTCAGACAACATAACATTAAAATCTTGAATCCTGAAGTTGAAAACTTCAAGCCACATTCAGATTGATTTGGCTCCTCTGTTCAGTGAACATTTTAAGCAACCTTCCTTGTGTTCCATGTTTGTAAGCAGCACAAGACTTGGCAATCTAGCTTGAACTTGAATATGGACAAAATCCACCTGCAATTAGCAGATCAACCCCTAAGATTAATTCTTGGTTACACAAAGAGAGGGAGGAAATAGTATAGTTTTTAGACACATAAGTAGATACATCTATCACCCTCGCTCAGAAAGAACCTCTTCCCAGACTGCTGTAACCATTTATCACTTCCAGCACACAACACAGCTACAGTATTTTTCCCAATGTAAGGAAGTACCTGTGCCCTCTTTCCCATTTCTTTTCAAATTTGACTGAGCACAGTATATTTTGCTGGAAGCAAAGAATACTTCTTTTGGTCCTCAGGTTCTTCTCCCGCAGCATCCGCTCCTCTTCCTCCCCAGTGACAAGCCTGTATCAGCAAGCTCTGCCCTTCACTGGTGTTGTTTTTTAATTCACCATTGCCATTTTTTATTCACCCTGCTCTCCTTCAAATGATGCTCCAGTGCTCATGGAGCACCCTGAAGGCTGCAGCCACCACCTCCCTGCTCTGGCTCTACTGGCTCTTCTTCTACTAGCTGCCTTGTTTCAGCAGCCACACTGCAGCACCAAATGTCCCATGCCCATTTCTCCCACATCTGCCCTGTGGCTCCTCATGTACAGAAAATACCAGTGTTTCCTCTCTTCTACCCCATCACATCCTCAGAAGTCCATCTGAGCAACACTGCCTTTATTCCATCTCCTCTAAGAGATGTATGAAGCGATGCTTTGAGTGCTATTAATAATTTGCATTGAGGACCACGTGGAAATTGCAAGTGTTACTCCATGGTCTTTGTAACTGATGGCACATTTCATGCAGAAGGTGGTCCCCCCTTCACTGCAGTTCTGTTGGTGCTAATGCTAACAAAAGAGAAAACCCACAGACAGACCTATGCTCTTTTTACTGTTTCTTCCAGTTAATTCTGACAGGCTTTTTTTCATCATCTCCTAATTCAGCATTAAATAGTGATAAAAACACATATGACGCATCACGTACGATGCCAATGATTCACAACCTTGGCTTACAAGCTTTTACAAAGAGAAAGTGCTATAAATCCTTTAAAACAAGGGAAGAAAGCAATCTATATTCTCACGACCTCTTCTGACTCCACTTTCAACAGTCATCCCTGACAGTTCCCCCAGCTCTCTCCAAATTACACAGTTGGAAAGTAACATCCAGCAAGTACCCCGTCTGCTGTAAGCTGGTCTAATTACTCCAAATTCCTTTTTGAGCCACATCCAACAAAACACTTTCAACGTTTGCTTAACTTCAGCATACGCAGCCTACTACTGCAAGGAACCTGCTTCAGCAGGGGGCTGGACTCCGTGATCTCCAGAGGTCCCTTCCAACCCCTATGATTTTGTGATTCTGGGTGAATATCCCCAGGGAAGGACATACAGCTATCCACACGTTGAAGCACCTCAGATACATTGAGGAGAACTTGACTATAAACCAGGGCTCCTTCAGGTTAGCCTGTCTTCAACCAGCATTAGATTCATAAGCTCTTTTACTTCTTCCCTGCATTCCCTTCCCAGCCACGTGTACAACACACTGCTTTCAGCTTCTCCTCCTTTATAGCTGTTATTTCAGCCCAATAATCTTTTATTCTCCTATATATCGTATTTCTTTTCTCACATTCATCTTTTGCTTGCTGTGAGCTCACAAAAAGCAGTCATCTTTGCACAGCACAAAGCCCAGCCGTGCACCACCATCCTCCAGCACAGCACACCAGCCATCACCACAGCAACACAAGGTTGGGGTGTCAGAGGACCCTGAGAAGATCTGAATCCCAAAATTTAACTTAAAATCTTCATCTTCCAAATCTCACTTCATGACAGCCCCAATTGCTGTGTGCCTGTTAGCCTGGTGTTTGTATGCTTTAATGTTTTCAAGCTCACTCAAGACACTTTGGTAAGAATTAGCAGCCCAGAAACAAGCACCTAAAGGAACAGAGGAGGCCACTGGACACCAGGAGACACAGGGATGAAATACACCACCTAAGGAAGTATAGATGCACCAGCGGAGGCACGAGATAAAATGTCAACACTGACATCTGCTGATAGTTTAGGAGGCTCATGGAAAAAGAAAAAACAAGGCAGCCACACAGGTATGGGCAGCACACACATCCCAGCAGCCAGCATAGCCGTGCAGGCAGACAAAAGCCACGCATACATGGGTTGTCACAGCAGTGCTTTTGCCAGGCTAGGACAGGAGATGAGGCTGCTGCCACTGAACACGTCCATGTAATCTAATGAATGTTACATGAAGGGCAACCAAACACTACACGGAACATTTCTCTTCTGGTTTAAACAAGCTGCTCTCAGGCCTTGCCTCAGCCTGTCTGCACCTGAAGCAAACACGTGACTTATCATAAATGTTTCCTCCAGTCAGTTTGGACGGATCCGAAACATTAACTTGCTTGTATCAGAAAAGGACAGAGGAGACACTGCTGGAAGCAATGAACGAGTGGGAAGTGCAACCAGACGAGCTGCAAATCGATGCTATTTGTGGGAGCAGTGCCAGAGGATGAATGCAGTACACCATGTACTCTCAAAAGTTGTTCTAACAACTACCTTCTGCAATCCTTTGTGTGCCAAATTAACCCTGCGACTGAGGACATCCAGCACTTACACTATGAGGAAAGAGGAATCCAAACCTCTCTTCTATTTATATGTATGTTCGTGTATAGGACTTACACACACACAGAAATATACAAGGAAGACATATACACCTTCACATATGTGCATCTATGTATGTAAAAATGAAGACTGAGTTTCCTACCTTTTGTAATTAAGGCAGTGGAAGTCAGGTTACTGCTTCTCCAGAGAGAACTGAGCCTGCATGTAGAAGCAGTGCAGTGACAGCTCTGTTACATCGCTGAATGTAATTAAGGGACAGAAAAGAGAAGGGGTATAGCTGGGGAAGGGAACTGGTAGCAGAGCTGCGGGTGTATTTCAGCTTCGCTTCTATCCACATCTGACTGTAGAAAAGATGGGAAGTCACACTCACACATTTTACTCCCCTAAACCAACAGAAAGCCTACCTACAAAAGTGCTACCTGAAGCACTTCTCTCCCCATCCCCCCCCCCCCCCCCCCAAAAAAAAAAACACAAACCAACAGCAGCCATTAAGTGTATGCAGGTTGTCTGAAGAGCATCTGCAAGCACTGTGCCACTGAAAGGCACTCAGCACATTCCTGTTATGACTGGTGCTCAAACGTCAGCAATAGAAGGAGAGAACAGAGCACAGTGACCTGCTCAAATACTTCTAACAAGGGTAAGGTCTGATTGCCTTCGACTCGGCTGCACATCACAAGAACAGCAAACCCAGCTGCAACTTCAGCAACATCCTTCCCCATCCTTCACTGCTGACTCTTTCTCCACGAATACTGTTTCTCACCGCTGCTTCCTGCTGTTTTTCAACCTCCAAGCGCTGCCATGATGGAAGGGATCCCATTTCTCTCCCTTGCTTAATGTCACTTGCCAAAAAGACAAGTTGTAAGGAAAGAAAAAATTTCTTTTGCTAACAACTTATGCATGTATTTTGCAAAGGCTGAAGGGGACATGGTATCAACTCACACCACTCGCAAATCAGTTTAGTTTGAGATGCAGTGCTCCTAAAATGGAAAGGAGAAAGGAGCAGAACACAGGGGAAATGTGAGATGGTCCTGAAGATGTGACCAGAAGTTGTATTGGAGAGTTAGTTGATAGATGGACAATAGCCATGACATAATGAAAAGGAAGTTTGTCTGGAAGAAGGGAGACACGAAGCATTGTAAGGAATGATGGTTTGATGAAAGAAGTCCCCTCTCTGAAACCCAGCAGGTCACCACCCCATTGCTACCTGTCATCACAGACCCCAATATTCTCTCAAGAGCACTTGGCTCAGGAGCTTTATTGAAGGCACCTCCAAAACCAAATGACTTTCTCTCACAGTATCAACACCAGAAAAATTAACACCAGACCCTACCTGTGTTTTTTTGCAGTCAGTTAATAGACTGCTAAACTGCACCACAATCATTTTCAGCTATGGTCTCCTGCTTACATCAGCTGTCAGAATTTCACAGAATCACAGAACAGCCCGGGTTGGAAGGGACCTCAAGGATCATGAAGCTCCAACCCCCTGCCACATGCAGGGCCACCAACCTCCACATTTCATACCAGACCAGGCTGCCCAGGGCCCCATCCAACCTGGCCTTGAACACCTCCAGGGACGGGGCATCCACAGCCTCTCTGGGCAGCTGTTCCAGCACCTCGCCACTCTCACAGTAAAGAATTTGAGTCAAATCAATATAAAATACGAGTTGCGGTAGACGAAAGAATAAATTGTGGCAGGCATGAGAACCTGAGAAGTATACACTATTCAACAGCTCCCACCATGAGGAAGCCCCTGGGAAAGACCTGGGAAAGACAGGTCCACCAGGCTCAGAGCAATGACTTCCCTTCAGCCGAGAACATCCCTAAGGCAGGTCTGGAAATCAGGATGCTGAGATTCTAATTTCAGTCTGACACAAATTCAGCTGTGCAAGCGTGAGCTCATTTCTCAGAGCATCCCATGTCTCATTTCTCCACCGGTAAATGCTGCTATCTTTGTTTTTCTTTACAACTTCACACCTAAGATACTAGGCAAAAAATAATTTTAGTAACATATTACCAAGACAGGCGGTGCAAGAGATGGCAAGAGAACACCAGAACCACGTGTTCCAGCTCAATACCAAGCGACTTCTGGACCTCATCCACCTCCAGTTTCCACAGATACAAGCTGTGCACAGAGCGCCTGAGGTGCCATTAATCCTGAATTAACCTCTCATTTTTCAGTGCCTTAAAGCTTACGAACTGAAGAATTCATGGTTTGAATATAATCACATGCAAGTAATAAGGAAAAAAAAAACCTCCCACTTGCAAATTACCAATGGAACCAGCCATAACAGAATGGAACTTGCCTGGTTTTAGCACTGTTGTTGAGGGTAAAATGCTACTCAGTGAGCTAGGTGCTGCCGAGAGCAGGCAGTGCATGGCAGCATTAATACTGATAAGGAATAAAAGCCTGACAAGAGTAATCCTGATACCAGTGTTCCCTTTGAGGATTACTCGGCAATTAAACATTTCTAACAGTGGTACATTTCAAAAGGACGGTGCTCCAAACCCCTGAGGAAATCAGAAGCCATTTACAGATTATCTTGGGTTTTAACTTTTCAGAGAGAAAAAAAGCCATGCACACTGAGCTGTGTTAACATTAACGAGATGAACAGCTCAGCATCTAGAAACACTTGGAACAGCCATTATTTCTAGAGAGTAGAGCACAATTTCCTGCACAGCAGAACTGGCGTGGTATGCTGCAGCACTGGCAGTGCATCTTCTTGTGCTGCCCTGCACTCAGAACGGCAGTGTACAAATGCCTTTCTGCACTTGTTTTGCTACCCACAACTGAATGAAATCCTCCAAGTAAGAAGGGGTGTTCTGAGTGTTAGAGAGGGGCAGGAAGGGTCTTGAAATAACCAAAACGCTGCAGCAAATTCCCCAGCAGGGCATTTCTGACAGCCAGCTGGTTTCCTGGTAAGATGCTGCAGACACCAGTTTCCTGGAGCAGGTGGCTACAGATAAGTCTAGCTACAAGGCATGCAACAGCCCCACTTTTAAACATATTAAAAGCTCAACAGCTGCCACCAACTCCCCTGCGAACTGCCTGGTATTCAGTCATCTTAAAAACACTGCAGCCTTTCTTCAGGAACTCACTTA
>JAOWBP010004368.1:1432168-1448388 GCA_028571105.1 Tragopan temminckii | reverse complement strand
CTGATAGCACACTCAAGGAGTAGCTGAAGAAGCAGTTTAGAATTTGAGGTATTTGAGGTATTTGATTAAAATTATGTTTGTGAACTATTGTCTTAACAATAGCTTCATAGATACATCGTAGAATCAAGAACACTCATCACTGATATAGGACACTGAGACTAGCCACAGACATTTACCAGTGGTGGGTGTGGGTTTTAACTACTAAATATCATCACTCACTTTAAGTCAGAAGTTGAGTATTATTTCCAGAAATGAATCCATTTTGCATAGGAGCATTATTCTTTGACCTGTTCTGTTAGTGAGCATTGTCACCTATAGTTACACCAAGACCAGTCATTTACAAGACCTATCTGGGCCAATCAACTCTGATGGAGTCAGAAAGAGAACTGATATGGTTCTCCAGCAAAAAAGGAATCATGTGCTCAGGAAAATGGCCTGACAAAAAGGTGCTCAGGCCAGCAAAGAACGGACTCTGGCCGGATTCACTTATTTGGATTATTAAGTCTGTGAATCTCAGGTCATAAATCACACTCCACTGGGCAAAATGCTCTGTAAACCTAGAACAAAGGAGATAATCACCATTTAATAGTGCTACTATTCCCCGCATTACCTCTTGCTGAAGATAAAAACCCTTCTGATAGATGGGTCAGAGCTCATCTGAGCATTCAAAAGCTCACATAAGTTATCTTGACTCACTACAAGTCATATTGTAGTAGAAATGCACCGTACATACATTAATCACTCACTATTGGTTCAAAAGAGTCATAAAATACATTTCAGAAAATTAAATATTAGTTTCCATGGCAGAACTTACTCGTAGAAGTGGGACTTGGAAATAGACAGGAAGCTGCAGTCTCGATTGGCCTTGATGGTGAAAATCAGTGGTTCCCCAGTGAGAACAGCAAGCTGGCCCACGAGTTCTCCTGGGTGAGTAATGAACAAGCAGGTGTCCTCCTCAGAGTCGATCTTCTGTTGGTACACGTGAAGCATCCCCGAGACCACAAAGCAAACATTAACATCCTGGAGAAAATGGAGACAAAGCTCAATGAAATCCCCAAAGATTTTAAAAGCAATTATCACAACGACAGTACTATCATGGCCAATCTGATTTCCAGAAGGCCCTTTGCAGCTTTTAAACTGTTGGGTGATAAACTAAAATATGACAGTGAATTATTAAAAGGTTATGAATATTTAAAACTAAATGGCCACAATATTGAAAAATGTGTTTCTCTTTGCACGGTTATGAAAAATTGAATCTGCATCTGTAAGAGCTCAAGAAATAAAAACAGAATTGGGAATGGAGATAGCGGGGTAATGCAGCACGATGAGGGATATTGCAGTTCAGCAAAACAGAATATAGCAGCATTCTAGTTGTGGCTGCCCCTCATTTGCTTTGCATAAGCTTGTCTATTTCCATTGTATTATTATAAACACATTATATCCTGAACATACTTTGCTAAAAACAAATAACATGAAGTAATGACACCAAGGCCTGCAGCGCAGAGGCTGGAAAAAAAAATATGAGGGGAAAAAAAAAAGTATAAAAAGCTGTTTGGCCACCATACCTTTTCATGAAGGGGCACAGAAAGGTAAAAAGAGGAGTACAAGATTTGCACTGAAGCTGTGGCCACGCTGTTACTCTGCATATGAGGAGAGGCTGAGAGCTGGGATTGCTTGGTAATAAGAAGGCTTGGGACAGGCCAAGGAGAGGGAGCGTTTTTGTTCAGGGTGTTTGTCTTTTCCTCTTCTATGGTGGGAACAAAGACCAAACCAGACCCTCCTGTTCTCTCTCCCCCCCACTCCCAGAGGGCGCTCACCCACCTGATCTCCCTGCCTTGACAGCACAGTCCCAGCAGTAACCTGATGCAGTGTCACTCTGTCATTCAGCAAGGAGGGATCCTGGAGAAAGGGATGGAGAAATGCAATTTATTGGTTGGTTCCCTGATAAAGATCCAGTGTGAGAATGCATTTAAACAAAGAAAACTGGAAATATAATTCCTGAAAGATGATGTTTTAAAGTACATTAACCTCCTCAAAATATCATAATTATTGTATTTCTCTATCCAACAGTCATTTCTTCCAGAAGAAAAAAAGTTCAGTTCTTTTTTGTTCACCAAACTTAAACTCTAAATGAATTTGTATCTTCCATTTGTGCCCACAGACTCCTGTAGAGTATATAATGGAAAGTGATCTGCATCAGAGCCCCAAAAATCATAGAACATCAAGTTATTTTCAGAAGAAGGTAAAACCAGGAGAGACTGTCTACATCATGAAGGAACAGGACACAACGAGCCAGCACTCAATGCACAGCCAGAGCCTCTCCCGTGTCACACACCTCTGCTTCATCTCAAAGAGCCACCCATCCTATTTGGCATCCTGCATCCTGGTCAGCACCAAACCTGAACGCTTCAGGACTCCTTTGCTTCAGCAAAACCTTCCAACCTACCCAAACCAGCACACCTTCCACAGCTCAGCATTCTGTTATCCTCATCAGAACAGGCAGAGCAAATCCTGGCTCTTGAGTCACATTAGCAGTGCTTTAGCCACTAAGAGCAAGGGCTGGAAGCACGCCGACATACAATTCAGGGCATGCAGGCATAACAACTTGCCTACAAACATTACCTTATTGCAGCTGAGATGTGAACACTTTGCCATTGTAACTGCCATGGCAGGCTTTTATAACTTTCAGTTGAGAAAAACAGAGCAAGAAAAATAATGAGATTTTTTCTTTACACCTACAGCTGATAAGAACAGATTTTCATCGAAAAAAAGGTTTTATTGAAACCAAACTGTTTCACGGGAATTTATCCAATAAAAATAACCTGACAAGCACTTGTCAAAATATTTCAGTTCAGCAATATCAACTCAACTAATTTCTGATTTTTTTTTTGGCCTATATTTACATTTATGGTTGTATAGAGTTACCTATCCTTATATAAAATTCTTAATTATGAAAGTATCCCACAGTAAAGACAGAGGCTCCCTAACCAGATCTACTTATAAACTGTCATTGCTTTTTTCGGCTGCATTAGTTCTAAAAATCCTTACAAAGATGTTCTTCCTATCTAAGACTACTGAAGTACTGAAATAGGTTGCATCCAAAGCTGTGAAGCCCACCAGACATCATTAAGAACAGTTTAGACAAAACCAGGAATGACTTAGTATTTGATTCTGCACAGAAGGAGACTTAACAGCCTTCAAGTTGTCCCTGAAATCTTACTTTTGACATCACCTCTCTGCTGAGGCAATAAAGGAGTTGACAAACAAGAATCACAGACAAGATCCATCTCCCCTTTCCAACAGAGAAGACCAGCAAATCCAACTCCAGCACTGCACAGTTTCAGAGCTTGAGCTGAACAAAGTTCCTTGCATGGACCCCTCCACGCCAGCCCCCAGCTTGTAAAGAAAGTTGCTAACACAACAGAGTGAATTTCACAGCGAGGTTCTACCTTTCTGTTACCATAATAGACAATAAATTGGTAGAGGTTCATGATACAGAAGTGAAAACACAAACCACTTATAAAGGAAAGCAGTAATTAACTGGGACAGACTTTTTTTTTTGGTCAAAGGAAATGACTCAATTCCCATAAAACTCATGCAGAAGATATGCCCTCCAGCATTATTTAACTCATAACTTTGGATAAAGCCAAGCATATACAAGAGTTGTAGCAGACTGAAAAGCGCCCATGACAGAGTCTCAAGGAATTCAAGTTATTCAGTACAAAGGAAAAACATTTGAATTATGTAGTCATGTAACTAAGGGTCATTTGAAATAATACTGCCACTCCACTGTATTAAATTCTCTCTTCTTCTCTCTCTGTATCATATGAAAAAAAAGCAGCACCATCTGCCATCCAAACATCGATTTTATTCTCTGCAATTGGCTGCTCTGAAAAACAGCATCTCAAAATGCCTCCAGTCAGCTAATAAATAAAATACCTGAGCTCATTTAAGAGAAGAGCTCCAACAATTCAGTTATCATTGGTGTAAATATATTGAATATATATTTTACAGAGTTAAGAGTTTTCTTCCATTGCCTGTAAAAGAATCAACTTGTGCTACACCATACAGGAGAAATTAACCACGACCTTTAAACAACATTTCTAGCATTTAGCTATGTAGCAGCAGATTCTTATCTCGTGAAACTAGAGTTGCTATAA
Organism: Tragopan temminckii; assembly: GCA_028571105.1. Taxonomy (NCBI): domain Eukaryota; kingdom Metazoa; phylum Chordata; class Aves; order Galliformes; family Phasianidae; genus Tragopan; species Tragopan temminckii. The sequence goes on along the minus strand of JAOWBP010004368.1, from coordinate 1,444,228 downwards.
TATCAAGAGTTCAAAAAGCCTACCCTATTACATTATCATTTAGATCTTCATGTCAAAAGATTGCCTGTTAGACTATTCCAATTAACTTCAACTCTAATCGCTTAGTTGTTAATTACTGAAAAAATTTGCCTAGGTTCAAAAATGAATGTTTTGCGCTTGGTAGCTTCAGTGATTTTGGAATTTTTGCTTGGGATCCGAAATGGCAAAACAGAAAACTACCAGCTGTATGCTGGACACACAGTGTTTAAGCAAGTCGAGTCTGAGAACAGCCTTAACAAGAATGCAAGGCTGAACAGAGCAGATGAAAGCATACAGTTCTATTTTACTCAAGTTGTTTCAAGAAATTCCTGTAAAAAAGGTTGTCATTTTCATGCTGACAAAGGCTTGAAAAATTGAACATGAGTGTCATAAGACAATTCTGCTGGAGACTAACAGACAGTACTGTACGCCTGAGTAAAACCAGCAACAACACGGAGCATGCATCTCAAGTCTCACTACCCAAAGCTGAAAGATCATGAACGAGATTTTGAATTTGTGAGAGAAATATGTCAGAAGTCCACAAGAAACATGAGAATCCAGAATTGAAGTACTCGAAGTTCTGCTGACAGTAAAGCAGATGTCGTTTGATGAGAGCTCTTAAACAAGAGGAGGTTGCAGCAGCTGTGCCAAAGCCTCTGGCAGCATCAATGCACTACAGTTACTAAAACACACGCCGCAATAAATGTAGGATATCTGTGATCAATTTAGACAGCTGTACGATTTTCAAATTGTGTGATTATCTCCATCAACAAATGGAACAAAGCAATGAAATGAAATGCAACTGGAATCATAGGAACAATGAAAACAGTCTTGTTCATTCTGAACATGAAGGTGAGAAGGAAAGGTGAACTCAATAATGACAACTGTGAGGGCATCAAGCACTTAAAACCTGGAACAGGCATGGCACACAGTCACTGTTATGAAATGCATTCATAGCCGACGGCCAAACACAGACATTCAGTTCTGAAATCAAATGAGACACTTAGGTGCAATGCCAAGAGGATTAATAGGCACTGCCCGAATGTCTTCATATAGCTTATTCACACAGTATACAAGAGCATGAAATTACAGTGTGGCAGAAATTGCACACTTCTCACATGCACAAATGTGTGCACAGTAAGAAAAAATTCATGCAGTGCACTTCAGTACGGGCTTTTCAAACAGCCGAGTAATTCAGATTTATTTCAGTCCCACTAACAACATCAACAGACCAGAGAATAAAACATTCAGCTGGTCTGTAGTGTATTTGGGAGACAATTTACTTTCTAATGCCTGGCAGAATGAGATGAAAAGCAAGAACAAGGCCGTTTTTTTCCCTGCAATAACTTACATCAAGTTTCATCAAGGTTGAAAGGTCTTTCTTCGCTGCTTCGAAGATGGCATCGATGGGTTTGCTATTACAGGATTCCTGCGCAGCAAGCTCACGACCAGTGTAATGGAACACTGCTAAAGGAGTTTTTGTCACCGTCACAGTCTTCTTCAATATGGACTGCATTGAACAGACAGAAAACAAGCATTCTGAACATTAAGACTGGCACCTAAGCAGCAAATACTCTCAATATCATGTGTTCTCCCAGCAGCCACAACTGGTGGCCTTTTTTATTTCTTAATGCAAAGCCTGATGCTAGTGAAACAAAGAAACTTATCACAATTTATGAAAGAGAAAAGTGTGACTTTCCAGAAACTGCCAACTTCATGGAACTCAAACTCCATCAACATAGCATCCAAAGATGGAGAAAGATAAAGTGACCACTGAGGGCAAACTGAGACACAGTTTCTTCTCAGATTTTGGTTTTAAAAGTTTTGCGGTTCCAGAATATTCCTGTGCTCTAATTTCCAGATCAGCCTTTGTAAATAAAGCACACCACAAGAACAGATTTATAAGTCACGACTAAAAGTCTGACAGGAAGTTCAGAGGTTTATACAAGTCTTTAATCCCTTGCTGTACAGTAGCTCTCATTGATACAACATGGTTCCAAACAACCCTCTCAATGAGTCAGAGGAAGGTAGTGTCTAAAAATCAAGAAGTTGCAATGGTGACAAGGGAAATTTCCCTTGTCTTGGTGAGGAAATTACCTTTACTTGACAGGGGGAATTCCAGAGAGTTTCAAGATCTTCACTAAAAAACCTGAACAGTTACCAAAAACACGCTGCAAGTTTAGAACAAACCAATACAAGATAAACAAATGTCACAACTCATACACAGATTAATACATTCAAGTTACTCAAAGGAAGAGTAAAGAGGTACAGTGTGAAAAATATGCTGGATTCTCCAAATGAAACAACTCACCTTGCCCACAACAGGACTGCTGGAAGCCTCCTCTGGGCTGAAGTGGACTCTGGCTCTCTCATATGCCATGTCCATATCTGACTTTGCACCGCTGGAAGTACCTACAAGCAACACAGAATTTTCTTTTCAATATTCCCATGTTTAGAGTACCTTAGAAATACCAAGCAGCATAAAAATTCAAGCAACTTTATGTGCATACTTGTCCTTTCAGAAGCCAAGGACTAAACAAAGTGGCACCTTCACGTTCCAATGTATTTCCTGCTTCTGTTTGACCTGGAAGGTCCGATACAAATTTCTGATTTTCCCATTTGAGCTCAGGAACACAATATGTACCAAGATTCCCACATCAAGAGATAATCATTCTGAATCTGAAGCTCATCAGACATCCCCAGCAAATTTACAGATTTGCCTCAGTGTTTCCAGAAAACAATGCTTTCAAACTTCTGTCTAAACCAAAGAATGTTTTATACCTGCTGTATTGCAAGTTTTCATAGAGAAATATTACGACCAGCAAGTTCCCCTGGAGTCTCTCCATGAAAATCATTCCCTATGCTTCCATCCATGCCTGAAAATTATTTGGGATCTTTTCTACAGTTAGTCCAAACTCTCAGTGCACCTTGCATTCTCAGAGACACATAAGGACTTCTCTTGCAGGTCTCACTTCATGCACACATTGGCAGTCACTCAAAACTTCTGGTCCTTACCTGCTAATGTTTAACACATTTAATTACATTAGCTCCTTGGCAGTTCCAAGTACTTTCTAGGTATTTGTCTGAGATGCTCAATAACATAAACGTAACTGGAAAGCACTTCTGATTAATTACCTTAAGCAGGATACCCACATACCAGCCTGATGACTCACACAAAAGTTCAACTCTGTTAGACAGCTAAGAACCATGCAGAGAATACAGCTTCCTTTAACAAATAAGCCTGTAACAACTCCTATCATATTTCAACATCCGAAAATATCTCAGGAAATAAACCGTTTTCAGAAAAGACTCCTATCATAGAGATATTGTTCAGACAAAGAAAGAATCCAACTGTATCAGGGGTTCAGACCTGCCTGAGAAAAGTCCTTTCCATGCTGCCTACAAACACGAACAATTCTTTTGTATGCAATAAATCCACATCTGTCACCAGGGTTATAACATTACAAAACTATCAATCTCCAAACAAAATAAAGAAACAAAAAACCCCAACAAGCTGACCCAAAGATACCATCAGCAAAACTTACAAACCGCACAGTCAGGAAAAGTGCTCTTCTCACTAGGAACTAAATGTCATGCACAGTAGAGATCTATATTGCAATGCTGAAGTCTCCAAATTATTATAAGCAAGAAGTGCTGGACAGAAGCAGCATGGAACTCCATATGGACTAATCTGACTGCTTGCCAATTATACTGCCCAGCAAATCATAGCGTCAGCATAATTACTAAGACCCCATACATCAAGTGCATTTTAAATCTAAACGCACACACTACCCAGCTAAAACCTAAGTGATCTGATGAGGGCCATGTAGGATGAAGAACACCATCCACTACTTGCTCTGCATATTCAGAATCAGAGAAAAGAAAAAAAGGAGGGATTCTAAGAGTGAAAGAACGTCTACTAGATTTCTATTCAAAGCAGGAGCCTTTAATCTCAGTCACAGATACAAGCTTCCCACACAGCAATTAATTAAACTGTCTTGTTGCTCAAATGGGAGTTAGAAAGGATATAGCAGAACAAGCTTTAACTAGAACTGTTGACTCAAAAGAACAGAAGGCAGTGGGAAACTCGAGAGTGGAATGCAATCCTGTTTGATGAACACATGCTCACTGGTATCCCACACACTGCTGGTATGGAAGTCACTGCAAAAACAATGGCAACTGACATATTCCTTGGCAGCACTTCAGCTGTCTCTTTCCTTCTGAGTACTCACTGACAGCTACCTGCTTTTCCTAATGCAGGAGACAATAAAGCATCACGTTTCAGAATAAACAATGTATGTCACAGAAAGCCAGGACACTTGTTTACAGCTACAGAACAGTTTCTCCCAAACAAGTTTCCTCCCACTAGCATGCAGCAGTTAGAGGCAGTGTGCTTGTGCTCCCAAGCTAACAGAGCTCTTTCTCATAGGCTAGTCAGCTCTTCAGGTGCACCTATTCAGGTGTATCTGTACTATTTCACACAGCTGCACGTCAGGGTTTTAGTTCTGAGGAAAGACAAATCAGCTTTTCTTCTTGATTAAAAAAAAAAAAAAAGCAACAAATAAAAACAAAGATAACTGCTATATAACCTGAAAAAATTAGGTCAGGAACACTTACAGCCAGGAGCAGTAATGCTGATGAAGTTATCACCTAAAAAAAGATGCCACTGTTTAATTCAGTTCATCTGATTCTTTTGTCCACCAGTTCAGTTACCCCACGTGACCTAACGACATCTTTCTCCACATAAAGCATCAGTGCACTTAGAGCAGACTAGCACAGGTTGGCAGGATTGTATTTCATCACTTACCACCCTCATTCACATAACTGCCACATTTCAAGTCAGTCAGCCATCCAACAAACAAATCAACATTCAAACCTCAGGAGCAACTGATGCAAAAGTGTTTTCTCCAAAATCGTTTACAGCATTTTTTGTTATTTCTAATCAGCCAAGCAAATCAAGGAGATACTATTGAGATAATAGCTCCTGTCTGGCTCTAATAAAAGGTATTTCCCTTTTCTCAGAATTAGTAATCAACATAATCAATATCTCCACGCAGTGCAAATGCACAGCATGACAACAGAATAGAATCTGAAATAGGATCATGATATTTTTATTACAGACACCAGAATACCTTCTGTGCAAGTTAAGCAGTGACCATAGCCTAGAAATCAGCTCTGTTAACTGAAGCAAATCGTAATTACCCAATCAGATACGCTCTTCAGTCAGGAAAAATTCATTTTCTTTCTCTGCTAAGCTCAGTGTACCCTGACATAACACTTAGGACAGACAGAGGAGAGAGGAAGGACAAATGGACAGTATTACTATTAAGTGTGCAGGGATCCTTCCACATAAAAGCTTTCATGCTACCATAAAACCAGGCTGCATGGGCAGTTTTCACTTAAGAACTGCATTTACCTAGAGGAAAAAGCACTGTGCTCCGAGGCTCAAGTAAGCATTACTTAATTCACCACTAAATCAAGTATGCTGGTAGGTTTGCTAACACACAGTGAGAAGCAACCTAGCACATACAAAAATAAAGGCAGACGGCCATGAATCACTTCAATATTTTCCCTTTCCTGCTTCAGAAAGAAGGCCTGCTGATCACCAGTCAGCATCCCACTTTCTCATCCCTCTGGACAGCAGCAGAGAAGTTACCAAGCACAGTAAGAACATCATACATTCACACAGCAGAAACTGGAGAGGAAGCAAATAAATTCTCTATTGTTAAAAATTAACCAAGCTGATAAAAAACCCTCTAGCCTTTCTTCTCTGCTATACATACTGCTAACTTCACTTGCTAGCAAGAAGGGTTAGAAAACTCACTCTGGGGAAAGGTCGTAGCACTGCAGGCTCTCTCAGCTTGCCTCCCTTCTCTCTAACTCCACATTCACACTTTCATCTCCCCAGTTATTGAACAGCCACCATAAGAAATAAATGTATCTTCTGAAGTATCCGGGATAGCTTTACTCTGATTATTCAGCTTTGTGACTTCCATGTTAACAGTATCTCCATAATCAGTACCACATCTACCCATGACTTCCCAAGCATCTGAAGATGGTCAGTTTGCTACTCAGCTAACTAAAGATGGATGCCTTCCTTCTTGAATTCACCCAAGAAGTTCTAGTTTCTCTGCCTTGAATGTAAAGCTAAGCTAAACAACTGGCTCAGAGGAAGACATTTACACGACAGACAGCTGAAGCTCACTGAAACAAACGCTGTGGGATCAAAACAGCAGAGCATCATAAATGCCTCAACAGTGCATTCAATGATAAATCACCTTTATTATCCACTCTGAAAATATTCCCCTAAAAGCAATAAAGTCACATTATGTGCTCTTCGGGACAATCAGCCAAGCAAGAGCCATATGTCATCTTCTCTTTGAAAGATGATAGCAGATATAGTAGATTACTTGGTTTTGGGAAAATCAATGAATAAAAGCTCTTCATTTGCAGGGCTCTCAGTCGCCAAATGGCTGCTAATAGAAACGACAAGGGAATGCTCTCCTGGATAGAAGTTCATTTGTCAGTTCAGAAAGTTAATGTCTGACCTTAGTTTCAAGCAAGTGAGGAAGCAGTACTACTGCGAGATGATTATTTAACATAAACAAGATTATCTAAGTCAATGATCTAAGGGGAATGTATTTTATATAATGTACCTAATCTTATTTCCCAGAATTTAGCCAAGGAGTACTTACCAGAAGTCTCTGTAGAGGGGGGTGAAGAAAGGCTTCTCCTGAAAATATGCTCAGGGTTTTCTGTACCAGAAATCTTCAATGTATCTGAAGCATAGAAACAAAAATTACACAAATACAAAGGAGTCACTAATGAAATAAGCTTCACTGAGAGCAAGAACCTCTCAAAAACCACTATCAAAATCTAACATATAGACTTTAATACGTTCTAAAACACCAGTGTTAAACATTACATTTAAACCAGTCTTCTGTTTTTAGTTATTTTTTTCCTCTGAATCTGGACAGACAAATTCAGCTCATCTGTTTTCCTAGGTTAAGCTTCCACACCAACACTGCAACACAAAAGCCTGCTTCGCTATTACCTACAGTACGGAATTTTTGCAGCTTCTCCTATGGGGTCAACATTAGATGCCACTTTTTATTTCTTCCTCCCACCCCCAGTATCCTTAACAACACAGTAATAATCTCTTATTAAAGCAAAGGTTTATCCAAAGACTTCAAACCTGAAATTGATCAGTTAAGACAAAGCCTAGCTACTCTGATCAAATAAAAAACCTCTGACAAATAGCACAACAACCAAAGAGCAGCACAAAGACTAATTACTACCCATTTCCAGAAACATTACCCATTTCTGATGCTTCCCCAGCTTTCTCAAACTTCTCTCCACGCTCCTCCTCTGATACATTGGACATTTGTCTTTTTACTACTTTACTTGAGCTTGCTCCAGATGTGACACTTGCCACAGAGACCAGTGGGATAGCTTGGTTCTGCTGCAAAAAGCAAGGTGAAAATGCAAACATAAACACCCAGCCCACTGCTTCCACTTGCCTTGCAAGACAGATGTGCAGAAAATACCACCTTACTATGACTGCACAGGTATACTAAGGATACACTTTAACCTTTCCTACTTCAGACATCTATTTTAAAATAGCTTTTAAGCTACATTCACAGCTCCCTTTTACTTAAGTCACTATACCATATATCATGAAAGCTTATTACAGCAAAAGCAATATTCCAATTAACTAGACAGAGCTTCTGGAGGCACACTGGGAAGAACACAGCTCTCCGTCAGAGGAGCAGAAGAATCTGTTAATGAGGCAAGAAGTACAAGGAACACAGCCTTGACAACCTCAGGTAGGTAAAGTGACCCCTGTGGGTTGAGCCCATGTGCTAAGGAAATCAAGAAAAACTATAATGGATATCAGTTTGGTATTCCATTGTTAAAAACCAAAATATCAGCTAAGGGAGTTTTTGTTCATTTTCTTTCACAGATATGTGATCAACCTTGTTCCAGCCTCCAAAAAATACCCCTTCACATACTCCAGAGCTATGGTTTGGCAATTATTTGTCATAAGATAAGCTGTAAATTATGTAAACTACAGAGTCTGTTTGAGACATGCAGTGATACTACATCAGTCTCAGAAGCAACTTCCTTTTCAAGATATCACCCAAGCAGCTATTAGAACTAAGACAAGTTGAAGTGTCTCAGTAACATTAAGACAGGTCAGGACTTGCTGAAATGTACTGATGTGCAGAAGCAGAAGTGAGACACTTCCTCCAATTTTCTAAGTTTTACCTCCCTACACATCCACCCCTAAGCACCAGCATAGGATACATTTTATGGGCTGGTTACCTTCCCTCTCAAGCACTGCATGACTAAAATAACATGCAATATTCACTTTATAATCTTCTGAAACAAGCAAAACCTCTCTATGCCATTGACAGGCTGCATAATAACAGCAAATAAAATGTACCCCAAACTTACACAATTGAAGAGCTCAGTAGTCAGCCCAAGGTAGTTGTGCAAGGCAAGGAATGTCACTCTCTGCAGCCTCACCATGATGATCTAGAAATGGGAAATCAAAAGCAGTAGGAATGGTTTCAATATTCTCCCACATTCATTCTTGCATTTAGATACAGTCAATAGCATCAGAGTACTTGAAGGCACTTTCAAAAAAAACCACAGACTGCTCCCTAAACAAAAAGAGCTGAAATTCCTTCTTAGCAGGTGACAAATTAAGGCAAATTAAAATTAAAGCGATTTACCAAAGGCTTAACAGTCACTTGACAGAAAAAGTGAAGTAACAAACAGAAAAATCTTCCAAACACCAAATACCATTTTTCATTTTTTCCTGTAAACATCAGTAACAAACATGCCTTGAAATTAAAGCTTTTGTATTTTCATTAAAAAAAAAGTTATTTCAGCTTTGTCCATTAAAAAACACACCTGTGCTGCTGCTCAGCAAACACTAAACTGGCATAAGACACCACTGCCACCTCGCTTTCATCTGCTCTGACAGCTTACCCCTGCTCTTCTGCCATTCTCTTTGGTATCAGCTCTCATGAAGCAAATTAAATTGGTACAATGACCTGCTCTGCCACCAGTATTATGAGGTTCATGGATCACACGTAAATCACCTGGATATCAGAACAGTTTACAACAACAAAAGGAATTAACGGTCACAGTAAAGCGAAAGAACAGATCAGAACGATCACATGCATCCCTTACACCAGTGGGACAACGCACCACTCAGCAAACCCTAAAACCAAAACCACTCCCACACAGCACCTTGCCCCTGCTCTAGCTTCCACCTGCAGGGGTATGGCAGATGTGCAGTACTCACTTCAGACCATCAAAGTTCCTGCAAGGCCAGGGAAGCTTCAAACACTAATACTAATAGCTCTTTCCTGAGCTGCTGATAATTGCTTCTGAAGCAGACATTCACATCAGACTGAATACTGTTAGCTTTGCAAAGCACCACCACTCTGTAAAGCTGTTTGTTGAGGATTGTGGCTCTTTTTTTTCAGCATATAAAATCGCTTTCCATGCTCTAAGTCATCCTGAAACCTTGCTGGGGCATTTACCCATCAGAGCCAGAGAACTTACAGCACAGGTCAGGATGACAAGCAGAACTATCACATTCACATATCTATCTATCTATATGTAACTATCACTATCACATATATACCTTAGTTACTTCTTCCTGTAACTATATAGCTCTAAGAATGGGAGGAATAGCAAAACTAGCCCAGATCTTGAGTTACATTGAACAGTTCCATATCTGCAAAAGGACGAGCTTTTGCTGAGCCTTAAAATATCTTCCCCACAATGTTGAAATTACAGTGAAGAATTCTGTTTCAATTTCATTTGGTTCGGTTTTAATTCTGCTTAGCAGTGAAGCTTACCTGTACCACTCTAACAAGAGTTTCAGGATATTTCTGGAAGACATCTTGAAAGGCACTTGCTGGCAGTCGCAGTATATTGGATGGAGTGGCTGCCCGGGCTGAGACTGTTTTGTATGGAGCAGGATGACCCTAATAGAAAGTTGCAGAGCCATAAGTTAATTCCACTGATTCCCTGCCCCATTTCTTCCCAATTGCTTCCCAAATTTCTCCTTTGATATTGTACATCCCTGGTAGACACCACCTGAGCACAAACAGCCCTGACCTCGTGCCCTGTGCCCTCCAGCAGGTGTAATGAGGGCACCATGGTCAGGTGAATTCACACAGGCAGTTTCACCAGCACTACACCGAGGGAGAGGAAACAGGACCTACAAGGAGGTGTATCAGGTTAAGAAGATCTGGTTTGTCTGTCTCTCAAGTCTGTTACAGTTTTATTGAAGGCAAAGCCAGGCTTCAAGCTTTGTTACATACAGAATGGAATATGGCCAATAAATAACACAAAACAGGCAGACTTCTTGCGTTCTAAATAAATAAATACATATGTATGAAATATTCCAAATGACAAAGCCAAACAGCTTCTGTGCACTTCAGATGAATTGAGTCTAGGCCATTCTGCCTTAAGAGAAGAAAAGATGGATGAACAAACCAACAAAAGATAGAACTCTAAGGGGTAGAATGCAGAGGTTTTTGTTCTGGAAGACAAACCTGTTTTAGGATTTTTCTCTCTTTAATCAGAACAGATGTTCACCAAAATCTACTGGCAAATACCTACACGGAACATTCCACACAACATTCCTTGCACCCCATCAATAAACACTGAGAAGAGTATTTGGCACCCATTCATTCAATTTCCAATCAAAGCAGCACTGATTTATCTAATATTTCTAAGGTAGAAGCAGTCCTGTAGGCACTGAACAGCCAAACACAAAAGAATTTTTGCCTTAATACAGGAGCACCAAAGCAGCCACTGCAGAAAATAACACTACAGCTCTGCCTTGCTGGTCTGGAAGCCACGAGGAAGCAGATTCTAAAATTAAATTAAATTAATTGGAACCAATTTCTTAATTACGCCAACTTCAGCTGACCTTTTTATAAAATCTGGGGATGGTATTAATAGATTTGATTTTTAAGTTCTGAAGGGATTTGCAGTTTTAAATATCTCTTTGATCTACAGCTTAGAGCTACAAGGTTTTTCCCAGTTCGTCTCAGTTTCTTCTGATTAAAATAAAGAAATTAGCAAATGACATTTCTGTGCTGTTTCTATATCCGAAATAAATATAACACCCCTCTTCCACAGAGCTCAGCTTTTAAACAATGCCATCCTTTGGAATTCCTCTTATTCTGAAAACTAGAAGAAATACACAAACAACATCCATATATTATACATATAAATTTTGATTTTAAATACAGATTCTCTACCAACTGCATTTTCTACCACGCTCTGCCAAACACACAGTGAAAAACTAAAGGCATCTTTCCAGTCTTCAATTGTTGGACAAAGGGTGAGCACAAATCATAGAATGGCCTGGGTTGAAAAGGACCACAGTGATCATCCAGTTTCAACCCCTGCTATGTGCAGGGTCACCAACCAGCAGACCAGGCTGCCCAGAGCCACATCCAGCCTGGCCTTGAATGCCTCCAGGGATGGGGCATCTACAGCCTCCTTGGGCAACCTGTTCCAGTGCGTCACCACCCTCTGTATGAAAACCTTCCTCCTAATACATAACCAAAATCTCCCTTGTCTTATTTTAAAACCATTCCCCCTTGTCCTATCACTATCCACCCAGGTAAACAGTCATTCCCCCTACTGTTTATATGCTCCCTTGCAGCCTAGGATATAGCTGGCCTTCTGGACTGCAAGCACGCACTGCTGGCTCATGTCCAGCTTCTTGTCCAGCAGGACCCCCAAGTCCTTCACCGCAGGGCTGCTCTCCAGGAGTTCTCCCAGTTTGTACAAATACCTGAGATTGCCCTGACCTAAGTGCAACACTTTGCACTTGGTCTTGTTGAACCTCATTAGTTCACATGCACGTACTTCTCCAGCCTGTCCAGGTCCCTCTGGATGGCTTCCCTCCGATGTATTGACTGCACTGCTCAGCTTGGTGTAGTCTGCAAACTTGCTGAGGGTGCACTCGATGCCATTGTCTGTGTCACTGATGAAGATATT
>JAOWBP010004368.1:1406401-1417185 GCA_028571105.1 Tragopan temminckii | reverse complement strand
CCTTCCGTCCATCCTCCCGGGGCCCGCAGGCGCTCGCCATGGGGCTGCTAACCGAGCTGGCCCGCGGGCTGGTGCGGGGCGCCGACCGCATGTCCCCGTTCACCAGCAAGCGCGGCCCTCGGTCCTACAACAAGGGCCGGGGGGCCAAGAAGATGGGCGTGCTGACCTCCAGCAAGAAGTTCATCCTCATCAAGCAGATGGTGCCTGAGTTCGTCGTCCCCGAGCTGGCGGGCTTTAAGCTGAAGCCCTACGTGTCGTACCGCGCCCCGCACGGCTCGGAGCCGCCCATGACGGCCAAGCAGCTCTTCACCGAGGTGGTGGCACCGCGCATCGAGACGGACGTGAAGGAGGGAACCTTCGACCCAAACGCGCTGGAGAAGTACGGCTTCGAGCCGACGCAGGAGGGGAAGCTCTTCCAGCTCTTCCCCAAGAACTACGTGCGCTAGGGGGCAGGCGGGGCTCCGCCGGGGCGCCGGGCTGCACTGCGAGAGGCTTGGACTGCACCTGCAGCTCGGGACGGTTGCTTTCGCTGAGTATTAAACGCAAGTCCTTCCAGCGTATCTTTCTGCAGTGTCTGATTTAAATCGCTGCGGGGAACCGCTTTCCTGTCAGAGACCAAGGAAGGCGTTGGTTTTGTTTGCGTTGTTGCAGTGTGTGGCCGTGTCCTGCTGTCGGAGCTGCTGAGCCCACACGGGGAGCTCCAGGCTCCAGGCTGCTCCCGACTTCCAGGAACAAGGGAGGAGGGCTCTGCCTCTGGGATTTCCTGGCTGTGGAAGGAGCTGCTTGGAGCTGATGTCTCATCAGTGCTGCCAGCACCCTGCTGTGAGTGGCAAGTTCAGCCAGAAGCAGAATACTTGAATTCACCCCTAGCCAATATGAAGCGTTTCAAGGGAAAGGCCTCCAATGAGACCTTACCATAAACTGAGCACAGATTTGTAGTTTAGATCAAATGTCACAGTTGTGGTATTTACCAAGGTTTAAAACTAGTGTTTTAAATCCAGTCAGGATGCAGTTAATAGTTACAGTCAGTGCCTGTTCCTTAGTGCAGCTGCTTCAAATGTCAAGGTAGCTGCTTACATTTGAAATACATCTTGAGGAAAAAAAATAACAATTTTCATCTTCCTGGAAAAGTGATGTCTTACTGTTCATCAAATGAAATATATACAAGCAACACTTACAGTTGTGTGCACGCGTTCAAAGCAGAAACAGCTACAGTCAAAAAAAGTTGTTGGAGATGATGTGTTTGCCTCTGATAGACAAGTAAACCCCAGGACTTGTCTGCTCAGCCTTTGGGAGGCCAAACACAAACTGGGCACACAATGTGACAAGTCTGAGGCTCTTCAGGTGAATTAACTGGCCATGATGGGAAGCAGGAAGAGTAAGCAGATAACTTTCATGGTGGAAGCAGTGGTGTTTTGCAGGACTTCATCCTACAGTAAGTTACATAACAAAAACCTCTAGAGAAGGGAGAAAACAGCAGTGCAACAAAGCATGCATGTCCCTGCTGAGCATAAGTTTAACAGTGCATCACTCTGTCTTGGATCAGGATGGGCTGTAACACAACACAGGCTTTTATGTTTAGTGACCAACCAACATGCAAAGGACCTCTAATAAAATCAAAACAACCAGGAAAGATCAATCACTTGTATTGATTTTTTATTTAGAAACATCCAAAAATATGGTGATTTTTTTCAACAAAAGCTCTTGTTCACATTACTAGTATGAATGTAATAGCACTCAAGAAGGTTTTTGTTTTTTTTTAAATACACGTTCAACCTTGAAAAAGGAATTTCAAAGCAGTAAAATTTGTATCTGCTGTACCTCGCTTTAGATGCAGCACTGTTACAGATGCTTGTTGCTGGTGTTTCTTTCCCTCCAGGCAACTAATTATTCAAGACTCTCAAAAACAAACCATGCAAGCTAGAAGTTCCTTACCTAGTTTAAGCTGGTTTTTTTTCTTTCTAGAAAGGTGATTAAGAACAGAGAGAAAGTGTTCCAGAAACGGTGTTTTGCTGATATTTCACAGTGAAAAACAGAAAGCTAATGAAGCAGCCATTCCTGGAGGTAGTTAGGGCAATGTTGTTCAAATTTTGGTTTCTGTAACTTATTTATTCTGAACATAAAAGATGTTAGGAAACATTGCCTATACTTTTGGAGGTTTTGTTCTTAAAGCTGTTCACCTTAAAACAAACAAACAAAAAAAACCTGTAAGATCTGGACTTCAGACCTACATGTAAGTCTCACTATGGAGAACAGAAAAGATGAGCTGGATACCCAGAGAGTGTGGGGAAGGGACAGGATGGGTTAAATGTGGCACTAAGATATAAGTAGGGCTCACTACGCAGTTTCTACTAAACCAATTTGTGCTTAGCGTGGAGAGCAATAAAATGAGATTGCATCCAGGTGATGAGTCTGAAGTAAAAATCAGTGTGCAGGCTCACCAGAATCTTTACAAGAAAGGCCCTGCTCAGAATGAAGCCTCCTATTGCTGAACTACTCTCTGTCCTTTCAGTCAGTCTGGATTTCTTTCTTAGAAAGAACTTCTCTTTTTTAAAGATCATGGTAAGCACTGCACTGTCAGCATCTGGACTGTCGTTGATTGTCTTCTCAAAGTACGTACCAGTTTACAGATCACACAAGCTACATACACACCTAAGCCTCTACTCATGGGCTTTTTTCTGAGAAATTCATGAAAAACTCTGATCACATACTGTGTTTGTCTACATGTAGTAGCACAGACAAGTCTGGTTTGTTTTAGAAGGAGGAAAATAGGCTTAACAAATCAGTCATACAAATGCAAACCAGCTCTGAGGGGATTCAAATATACTGCACAAACAAGAAGCCTCTGAAAGGAAGGCTGTCCTACTCTGAATTAGTACACTAAGGGAAAACTAAATAAATGTGCCTGTGCTTGACTACATTTCTCGAAGCAAAGGCTTTCCTCAGTGCTGAAATTAAAACCATCAGGAAATTATTCCATCATTATTGGCTTTTAAAGATTCACAAACTCAACAATATGAATTGTAAAAAAAAAATAATAATAATATGAGGGTGTTAGCTTAGATGCTAATGTCAGTACAGAAGTTTTCCTACCCCTTTACCCTGCGAATTGTCAGTGCCAACTTTCAGCTGTCCTTTCAGAAGGGGATCTAGTACTGGCCCTCTCTGAAACGGTAGCCAGGTTCATTTCCCACTTCCAGACATGTAGGATATTATCATAGAAAGAACAAGTTGCTACAATACTCGTTGCTTTTGGGCTGTCTGAAGACCTGACTGAATCACAACTTCCATCTAGGCCAATTCCATTGGATCTTTTAACTCCCAAGTCAGAACTGCTGGCTGACTCGGGACCGTCCCCTCGGTCGGCACCCCCACCCAAACCTGACCCCTCCTTTAAATCAGGTTTCCTACCCAGGTCAGGATCCCCAGACAACTTAGGACCCTCCTCTGCTTTGAGCTGCAAGGCAGGGCCTTCACTGTCCTCATCCAAAATCACATCAAAAGTAGCTGTAGGAGACTCATAAATTATCTTCAGGTTTCGGACCTGCAAATTCAGTCTCTCATCTCCTTCCTCTGACCGTGCCACAGGCTGCTCCAAAGGCTGGCACACAGCAGCAGAGTCCTGTAGTGCAGCCAAGGAATCCCTCGGACACAGCCTGGACCAGTCAGCCCCGTAGGCCAGAGAATTGTGCAAGACATAGGATGACAGGATGACACATTCCTCTGTGTTTTCCGCTTTAAAAAACAAATAATGACATGAGCAGAAAGCAAGCTGTGACACAGTTTGTTGCTTACAAATCATTTCAGTATTGACCAAGCCATACAACAAGAGCTGTCCTATCCCACTGTACTGGTTAATGCCTTCTTTGCAACAGTTAAGCATTTAGGAGGAACAAAGTACCCTGGCTCTTCTGACAATTCTTCAGCCACCTCCCACTAGCTTTGATTTTCGCCAGTTCAGTGAGCAGACAGAAAAGGGATTAATGTGCATGAGGTTTAAGAGCTTCATTATTCAAAATATATAAATAGGCTCAAGACCGATCACACAGTGATGAGCCAGAAATACGACTGCTACGACTGCCAGACTAGGTTATGGTTATTAATAAATTGCAGATGTATCTTTCCCACGGACTTTCAGCATCTCACTCTGATATTAAATGCTACCAAGTTCCTCCCTTCCCTATGCAGAAGAAATGAGATCCTCATTTCACAAGCTGTGGACCTGCCCAAGGTCTGGAGAAACTCAGCAACGCAACCATTTTATGCATATTATATTTGTAATGTAAATGCAAACAGCTTTATGAACGGGCAAATATCTTCTGATTCACACGGAGGGCTTGTTCACGCTATTCTAGATAAACCAGACTGCACAGCATTTCCTTTCTGAGGCAATAACCCATTCACACACTGCGTTTGGTTCTGCATTCTCCAACAGAAGAGAGACATGGCAGTATTGGAGAGCCCTCCAGAGCACTACAGAGATGAAGGAGGGACTGCAGTATCTCTTACAAGAGCTGAGAGAGCTGTGCCTGTTTAGCCTGGAGAAGACTGAGAGGGGATCTTATGAATGTACACAAATATCTTAAGGAGGGAACTCAATGTGTGGGGACAGACTCTTTTCAGTGGTGGTCCCAATGACAGGACAGGCAATGGGCACAAACCGAAATGCATGAAGTTCCCTCTGAATATGTGAAAAAATCTCTTCACTGTATGGGTGACAGAGCACGGGAACAGGTTGCCAGGGTGGCTGTGCAAGCTCCTTCTCTGGAGATACTCAAAACCTGCCTAGATGTGGCACTGTGCAACGTGCTCCACGTGTCCCTGCTCAAACAGGGGGTTGGACTAGGTGGTCTCCAGAAGTCCCTTCCAACCTCAGCCACTCCATGTCTGCATCACCAGCAGGTTAGTAACTCCTGCTGACAGCAAAACATCACTTCATATTCACCTAACTTCTCTGAACCATCAAGATGAATACAAACCAGAACAAAGGTAATGCTTTTATAGCAAGATAAACAGGCTTCACCCCATTAAGAGAAGTTACAAGAGATTTACGTATGATTAATGGCAGTGCCTTGGCACAAGATACCATGCCAATGAGGATAGGTCTGGGAAAGCTGGAAGAGTTAATTTAAGTTGAAATAAATATCTAAGGCTATAAACAACATCTGAATCTTTCTAGCAAGCTCAGAGCAGGAGCTTCCCCACTAACTTGGAAGTAGGGAATGTGAACAGCAGAGCAGTGTGAGAGCATCTCTGTTCCACTGAACACTCACCCATGCTTCCGCGGCAGTCAAGGATCTTGAATCCACTCTGCATGCAGGCTGCTAACAGCACAAAATCACAGGTTGGGTGCCATTTCAACCTCCAGACTCCACCTTCAACATGGGTGTCTGCCAGTGGCTGCTTCATGTTCCTGGTGTCCCACAGCAGCACGTGCTCATCATAGCTGGAAACGTATCACAAATCAATATGCTGACAAGCAGCAAAGCTGATTCAAGTGCAGCAAGTTCAGAAGAAAACGAGGAAATACCACGTAACCTTCCCCACAATGAAATCCTAGAGACCACGCCTTGAGAAGCAGTACCACATTTAAGATAGCAGGAGGATTAGCATAGTAGAGAAGGGCAGGTAGAAGGGATTTACCTGCCAGTAGCCAGAAGGTTCTCCCGGTGGGGACTGCACTGAATGCTGCATACACCCATTGAATGTCTGCAAAAGAGCAATATTACAACAGAAAATATGACACACTATTTGAAATGGGGTTCTTCCTTGAATTTCAAGGCTTTAGGGTGCATATTGCTGCACCAAGATGTTTCAGGAAAGCAGAGGAGGGTGAACTCAAATGTCAACCCACGCTCTGTTCCAGCCACACAATCCAACTGCCTTTCTAGAAAAAAACTTCTAATCATACATTATCTTGGCATGAACAATTTCTAGTAATACTTGGACCATAAACTGCTGTTCAGAGCCCATAAGAATTTCAGCAAAATGACTCAATTCCCAGAAGACTTTATTCTCAACATTAATATTTCCATAGCAATAATGAACACGAGCGTTTTAAGGCTACATATGAAATTTTAGTGGAAAGCTGTACATGTTGCTTTAATCATATTCCACAAGATACCTTATACCATCAGAAAAAATAGGAAAAAAAAATTACTTGAAATGAATGGAGAATTGAACGTTTTCTAAAAAACTTCCACAATAATACACCCACATTTAACACACGGAAAAATCCCCTCAAAAAGCGAGCGGTTGCTTGTTTTGAAGGACATGGAGAAGAAAGTTTCAACCTGAAGCCATCCTGATGAAAAGCCTGATGAAAAGAGATATATTTTCTCTCTCAATTTCCCAAATGAGGCAGAAACAAAACTCCACTCATTGCTCATCTCTGAACACAGCAGCTTGGGAACGGAAACAATAGCTGTGGGCTCCAGCTGCTGGCACTGCTTGCTTACCTCCTGCTGGTGAACACTGGAGTCTCTGGATTGCATCTGGTGTCCCAGCCTTTCAGCAGGCTGTCATCTCCTCCTGCACAAAGACAAAACACAGCTATCCTGAACACCCCTCAAAAGATCACAGCGAGACACTGAAGCAGAGCTACTGCTTTTCAGCCTTGGGATATCAGAGCATTTAATAGATATATCAAACCTCATTTGAGGCTCACGTTATTCCTTACCATACAAGACACATGCAATAACAGTGCCCCAATTTGCTTACTGAAAAAATTTAGCTTCAAGAGTTCTGACCTTTTTGCTTCTACCTGTAACTCTTGCATGCCTCAAGGGATCACCAACTTTTTGCCAAGAGCCAGCCCAAGTACAGTTTAAAAGATATGGTTTCTCCTAATTAACCCCCATCACTTTCCCCTAGCAGAGAGCCCCAACTCTTACAAGAAGCGTGATGGGAAGCAGCACACCCAACTCTGCAAAGTAAAATCTCAAGGAACACACACTCCTAAACAAAGTGAGCCATCCCCAATACCCCCAAATAAATCCCCAATACTTACAGACCTGAATACACAACATCAATGTTCCAGTAATTAAAAGCAGCAATCCAGGCCTCAAACTTGTGAGCCTCCCACTGGTTCAGGACATGCACAGAAGGTGCAGATTCATCTATGGAGAACAGATTCAGCTTCCCCTCTGAATCACTGCTGATCACTCTCAAAGGACATCCACTACATTGGAACACAGAGAAAACATCAGAAATTTCTGAAACTCATGTCCTAAGTAATCACCAAGAACAAATTAGCTGCCAAACTACAGATGGCTAGCATATATATTTGATTCAAGTGAACATCAAGAGAAACTGACGCTACAGTGGAGGAATGCATGCATTTATACAATTATTTTCAGCTTCCCATCTTAAAACCATCCATACTAGTGATGCCTACACCCTGATCTCACAGAGGAAGCCATCTGCTCACATTTATTTGCCTGAAACAAAAACAGCCTTGGTCTTTCTTTCCCCTCAGTGCTTAACTTGACTTCTCATGGGCTTGATATTAATTCCCTATCATGAACCAGTTACTTTTCAACAGGTCAACTGCAACTGTAGGTACTGATTTTGATGTCTCAGGCCTCCTTTCCAGTTCTACATCATATGCCAGTTACAAAACCATACCAAATCTCCCAGATTTCCACACAAGAGATACCGGTCACCCTCCAGCCCTGCACTGATAGTTCTACAGAGATGCAAAGGCAGACATTCAGCTTCTAGAAGGGGTTATCTGTCTCTGAACAGAAAACAGTGGCGTGCTTCAAAGCAACCTTTCATCATGGCAACCATCATTTTTACCTTGAAGGGCAGAAACAAGAAGAAACATAGAAGAAAGTAGAACCAGAAGTTCTGCTTATTCATTAAACAACAGAAAACATATGCACAGAAATAGCTTTAAATTAGGAAAAGCAACTGATTACCTGCCCTGCAACACAAAGTGCAGTACTGCCTCTGAGCCCTTCCAGTTTCCAGTCTCACACTGAAGGTATCGCTCTGTTTTACACTTAGCTTATAGAAAACCTACACCTGACCTCTTCCTGGGGACACCTAATTCATGTTCTGTTATTCAATTATGCTATTCCTGAAATCAAATGTATGAGCCACTTTCAAACCAACTCTACTGATTCTTATGAAACTGTTTAAAATTTTCTTATTATCAGCTCTTAAGCAGACCTTCACACTAGAATTTCAGCTGTTTTGTGAGCAGATGAAAAAAACTGAGTTGGATCCAATGGATCTAGCTGCATCCCATTGCAGTCTTTCTTTTAAGCAAAGAGAAATGTCCCTGGTTCACCTGCCATCATTCACTACGGCACAGCCTCAGGTTTGTGGTCCGATCAGGCTCTGCTTTTGCTACAGTGACCACAGCACTTGGTTCCTTTGTTACCCTCTCTCTGGAAACAGAAACTTTCAGAGAAGGCCAAGAGAGACAGCTGGGATCAAGGAAATCTTAAGCTACTTCGCAAACAAGCCACCAGTTTCATTCATCAAAAGCCTCAGCCTGCAAACCGTCACACGCACAGCAACCTCAGCAGCAGCCTTTATCTCCCATCCTCACCACTGCTCACGTCCTGTGGACCAGTCTAAGGACAAGGCCAGGCACTGCGCACCGAGATCAACCCTGAAGCATGGTTCCAACATGCAGCTGTTCTTCTACTGGAAAGAAAAGACATGGGTTAAGAAGGGGAAGGCACCAGGTAGACAACGTGTACTGCTTACATCTATGCCAGGTGTTTTTCAGAGACAGACATATTAGAGACCCACGTCAAGAAGAGATGAAAAATCCCATAGGAACATACAATTGTTCAGTACTTGCAGAAGGACGAACTTTATGCATACACAGCATCCCCACCACTGCTACCCATCTTCCACCGAATCCCCCTTAAAATTTTCCTTTCCTCAGAGAGCAATGAAGTGCAGAACTGAAGATCTGACTGCTGAATTCCCTTATAGTCCAGTTGGGTTTTCCCTTTTCTGCACTGAAGGAACGGATCTCTCCATCAGACTCTTCTCACCAATTGAAAGATACCCCTCTCCAAAACTCTTCCCTACTTTTACCAACTTTGCACCTTCTGCTGTGTTTACCAATAACTCCATACTTATTCTCAAAGTTCACAAAGCTTGCTGCTGCTCCCCCACATCTTTCAGCTCCCACACCCTGCAGGTACGCAGGGCCCAGCCAGTCTTTCTGGTGCCACAAACAAGTTTGTGGAATTTACGAGGAACATTAACAGAAGACAAAACAAGTGTTAAAAAAAAATACAGCTAAGTACACTGAGAAAGCCATGGAAACCATACTCCTTGCCTGCAGGGTCTCTGAGCATTGTAAATAAAGCTAGAATGTAATCATGGTGAGAATAACTTCAACATCAGCAGGCGTTACAGCCACCCACCTCACTGCCAGTCAGGTGGCAGAACTCCACAGCACCCATCGAGTTTGCAATGCCAACCATGGGATGCTCTGCAACCGGAATGTGGCACCTGAAAGATCCAGCAGTCAAAAAAGTTTTGAATGTATACATGTCTTGAGTTTAAGAAGAAAAGCAATAGCTTTTATTGTAGGGTGCAGAAGGAAAGGGCACTTGATTAAAAAATCTCATGAAGAAAATTTAAGGGTCTTGTAGTTCCCATAATCCTGCACCAAGGGTAAAATATTATAAATTAGGGGAATCTATGACATTTTATGATATAAAGAGATGGAACACTTTCCTGTGAGGACAGGCTGAGAGCTGGGGCTGTGCAGCCCAGAGAAGTGAAGGCACTGGGCAGAGCTGAGAGCTGCATGTCAGTATCTAAAGGGCTGTGAGAAGGGAGGGGACAGACTCTATAGCAGGGGCACAAGGGGAAATGGTTTCCAACTAAAAGAGGGGAGATTTAGATTGGATAAAAGGGAAAAGTTTTTTACAATAAGGGCAGTGAGGCACTGCACGGGTTGCACAGAGAGGCGGTGATGCCCCATCCCTGCAGACAGCCAAGGTCAGGATGGACGGGGCTGAGAACACTGCTGGAGCTGTGGGTGTCCCCGTGCACTGCAGGGAGTGGCACCAGGTGACCTTTAAGTGTCCCTTCCAACAACAACGATTGCACGACAAACAAACGAGGTCTGCAGTCACTGCCCAGCTGCTCATAAGCACGCAGGAGAACGCAATGCAGAAACGAGCAGAGTTTGCTCACTGGTGGCTGCTTCCCTCTGAGAAGTCGGGGACGATTTGGCTGTAAGCAGTCAGCCCTACCAACGGCAAAAGGCACCGAGGGGCAGCAGAGCCCGGCGAGTCCTCCAGCCCCCAGCCCAGGTTACCATTTGATGTCCAGGACGGCAGCGGTGTCAATCCTCTGGATCTCGGTCAGCGGGATGCAGGGCTGCTCCTCGTTGTAGTGGTACAGGTAGAGGCGTCCCGTCCTGTCGCAGGCCTGGCGGCTCCCTCTGCAGTCAGTCTACGCCAGAGATCGAGAAGAAAAGCCCACGTTCAGCGGCGCTCCGGCCACCCCCCGCCCACGGGCGTCGCGGGGGGCTCTTCCTCGCCACGGGTCGCCGCAGCTCCGCCAGAGGAACCCGCGGGGACCCGCAGCCCCGAGGGGAGGGAAGGGCCTCACCGCGGCGGGCGGGCGGAGGTGGTACGTGCCGCAGGCCAGGATGCTGTGCCAGCCCTCCACCGGGCACCACTCCACCGCGTCGGCGCTGAACTCCGTGTCCACCACCTGCAGCGTCCGCGTCCGGCACGGGGCCGCCATCTCGCACCGCGCTCATAACCGCGCGGGGCGGCCCCGGGCTGCCCGCAGCT
>JAOWBP010004368.1:1342019-1375101 GCA_028571105.1 Tragopan temminckii | reverse complement strand
ACACAAAATCAGTTTTTCTCACATAAGCTCCTGTCAAGTGGCTTACTTTGTCCGTTTGCCTAGACCTCTTAGCTGGCTGCTTCCCTTCACTCAGTTGAGTGTCCCCTTGTCATCTGGAGCTGAACACAACCTTAACTTTGGATTTCATTCCTAGTGTTGAGTGTTTGTATTGGCTTGAAGCAGAAGTTCCCTGTGTTTCTGTTGTATGAGTTGATGCCTTGAGGTGTTGACTTTGTGACTATGAAGGGAATTGCAAGGAGCTGGGAGGCTGTCATAAAGAGAACAGCAACTTCTGCCTCACAATTTTTGGTTTCCTAAGGACAGAACATTTCCATGCCCTAGTAAAACCTCCTGGCTAGTCAAAGCCTTTTGGCTTTCTCTCTTGTAGCTGTGGGAATTAATATGCCTTGTTTTGCATTGCCAGAATTTGTTCTTATTTCAGAAGGAGCAGAGCCAACACTGCTGATTCCTGACATTCATCTTTCTTCTCAGGAAAAAAAAATGCAGGAGAAGCTTGAATTTGAGCGGCGCTTGAACATGGGGCAAAGAGAACACGCGCTGCTTGTTCAGCAGATCAACAATCAGAAGGATGAGATACTGCAGACAGTGAGAGAGGTAGGTCTCTTCTGGGCAGGAGCTCTAATCCCTACTCATTTGCTGAGCTAGGGCTGTGCCTGCTGCCACAGACAGAGTGGTGTTTTGAGTGTCCATGTATGCAGAAACTTTCCTTCTAGAGATAGCAGCTCATTCACTGCACTCAATGTTTTGCTTCTGCTTTCTCTCTTGGGGTCATTAGGGATATTGTAACAGTCATTTGACAGGTTGCTGTTTTGATTGTACGGATTGGAGCACTTTTTTTTTCTTTTCATCTTTCCCATCCATAACTGCTTGACTTCACAGATTCTCAACATCTCCTTGGAAGCACCTTGGAGTGATTCTTCTTTTCCTTTGTGTTCAAGCTGCCCCATCTGATGAGAATTCTCCTTTTCGTAACATCTGCCAGGAGAGCTGCCTGGGTCACTGCAACCAAACCCTTCGTGATCTGGCCCTGTACAAGGCACTACCTTTCCTAAACTGACCATGTTCTCCTTTGATTCTTTAACCTTGGCCTAGGATCAGCTGAGGTTGGAGGAAGGCCTGACAAAGCACCAGCGCCATTTGGAGGAGGAGCGCCTGAAACTGCTGCAGCAGCTGAAGCAAGCAGAGCAAGGCATTGCCAGCCGTATCCAGAAGCTGATAGAGGACAATCAGAGGTGAGGCAGTCACAGGACGTCCTGCAGTGAGCTCTATCCACTGGGGGCTCTTGTCATGCTCTGAATTGTTCATTTTGGCCTCTCTGAGTTTTAACAGAGCTGGTCAGTCCTGATACTTCAGTGAAGTGGTATTTCCCTGATGTGGAGTGCATGTTGCTTCTGTGGTCCCTATCCAGCCTGCAGCCTTTGGACAGAGCTCCCCAAAAGGTCTGCAGGCTTGATTACAGAGCTAGACTGTCCGTGCAAGCCTGTGCTGTACAGACAAAGCCAGTGGAATTGTACAGATTCCTCTGCTGTCCTTGCTGTGGACACGGTTGTTTCTTCCCTTCTCATGTGTAGTAGCTACATTGAATTTGTCTGCACTCAAGTATGTGCTCATAGATTTGCAAATAAACATACACTTTCCCAGCTGCCACTTCTAGCAGAACAGGATCAGTGTCTGTGGATGGAGTGTTAGTTGCTGAACTGCCAAAATCCCACTTAAATGAAGTGGAATTTGGCACCTCAGAAGAATGTTTCACACATCTGTGCTTTTGAAGTTTTGTGGTGCTGTGGAAAAATTTGAATTCCTCATGGAAGTTACATATTTGAACAGCAGTTCTGAGTGTTCCCCTTGGAAGGTACATATTTGAGCACTGATCTGGGTCTGCTAGATCTCCTGTAGTGCTGGTGCAAGGTTACATGACTGCTAAAGTCTGGTCTTCTGTGTGTGGGAAGCAAAGTTGTTTTCTGCTTACTGGGAGAGTAAGATGTGCTGCTTAGCCTTATGAAAACCTTTTGGTTTATCTTTATTTAGGCAAAAGCAAAGTTCAGACATTCTGAAATCCTTGGAGAATGAAAGGTGAGTAACCTTGAAATGAATTTTTCAAGAAAATGGTCAAGGAAGAGCTTTGGGACACTCAATTCTGAGCCCCCAGTTTGAATCCATGTTAAATCAGAGGGGTCATTCTCTTATTTGCTGACTGAAAGGTTTCCTGCTGCTTTGGCTGCGGCAGCTGGTTCTGGTCACTTGGAAGCAAAATAGACGTGCTTGGTTTTACCCAAAGCTGGTGATTGCACCTCCTTTTCATCTCAGAATGGTCCTAGCTAAGGAGTTTGGGAACAAAACTCTGTATTCTACTATCAAGGACCAAGAGAAATCTGTTGGAAAGCAAAGCACTTATGGAAGTGGTCCAGTAATGTGTACGGGAGGAATACACCAAACTCAGTGCTGCCATTCAGCCAACACTTGGATCTGGCTTTGCCCCTAAAACTGATTTTCTGCAACTCTCCTCTACTTTTATGTTGCCCCCTGCTTCCATCAAGTGTTTGTGCTGTGACAGAGTAAACTGAACTGGCAGAAAAATATTCTCTTTGTATGGCAGATAGTTTTTATGTCAAACCAATTCCTGGAAGGTTAAGTGGTGGTGTGTGTAATTGTGCTGGGACAAGGACAGGGAGGTGGGAGGCTCCTGCTTTTAGTGGCAGTGTTCGCTGCAGTCAGCTTTGAAGTGCTCTTCAAGCCTCAAGAGAAGGAAGCTGGCTTCCCAGATCCTTGTTATGTCTTCTGGGATGAACTTTCCATTGTAAGAAGCAGTTGGTCCCATGGTTTTGAGGAAAAATTTATTTTTTAATAGAGTTAGAGTACCCTTTCCAAGAAATCGCTGTGACTTTTGAGTCTCTGATGAGCACATGGCTTTCCTGCACAGGTTGCTTGATGAATCTGCCCAGCCTTGGGTTCTGAGCTGAGTGAGCAGGAGAGGAGTGAGATAGTGCTTCTTTGAAGGAGTGGCTGAATTATTCTTGTTTGCTTGCTAGAATAAGAATGGAACAGCTGATGGCAATCACACAGGAGGAGACAGAGCATCTGCGCAGAAGGGAAGTGGCCTGTAAGTCCAAATAACTGTTTGGGATAGTAGGTTACTGGAAAGACCTTGCTCCTTTGAAGATGCCCTGAAAAGTTACTGTGTGGGAGATGCTCTGCTACACACACATTCTTGCTGTTTGTTGCTTCATGCAGTAGGGCAGACTGGAAGGAGGTAGCATTGTACATATACCATAGCTGACCAGTGCTCCCACCTGCAACTCACTGCTGATTCTCAGGTGTGAGCTATGCCTCTGAGGTAGCTAGAGTGTGTTGCACAAGCAGTCTGAAACTGATTGTAAGGCATCCTGTGTACACACAAAGTACTTTCTATTTTAGAGGTACCATGCAGATGTTAACTGATCAGGTTTGTGAGGCAGGAAGCATATTAGGAGGTAAGCAACAATGCCACGAGGGAACCATTTCTGCTCATTGTGAGCATGAATGGATCTGCTGGGGTTACAGTGGAAATGGTGTGTGTGTTATCACCCCAGGAGTGGATGGTTCACAGCAGTACAAACAGGGCTGTAGCCTGTCTAAGGCACTGATTTTGCTTCTCCAAATACTGAAGAGATGCAAGCAGAGTAGGATTTATTTATGCGATTTTCCAGTAAATAGCCACAATTCTTGCAGCTGAATGAATCTGCTCGTAAATGAATGAGATGCGAACAATGAGAACGGGTTGAAATGAGAGAAAAGGCACTATTAATTGCAAGTTATTCTTGCAGCAGTGGCAGATTAGTGTCTCTTCCAGAGACGAGCTCCTGATACAGACTGACAGCACTTCTGTCTCCTAGCTGCCATGCAACAAATGCTGGCTGAGAGCTACAAGAACAAGCTCATCCAAATGACCTATGAATCTCGTCGGCAAGACCTTGTCAGCCAGGCCTGCTCCAGGTATGCTGGGAGATCTCTGGGGCTGGAGATGCTGTTGTTGTAAAGTTCCTTTCTTGCCAGCAATCTCTGGTGTGATTCCCATGTAAACAGCCAGGAATTTCTGCAGCTGCTGGAATGCAGCAGGACAGCTCTGTGTGAACCAGGTGACAGTGCAGAATAAAGAAGTGTGGTTAAATGAACCACCTTCTAACCACAAGAATATGAAATGTTAATCATGCTTTGCAACTGTCATATTTTTATACCATTTATTCTACCTTATACATCCTGCTAAGTATGGAGGATGAAATTAGACTGATCTTTTTGTTATTTGGTTAGTCAGTGTCAGACTGTAGCACAGAGCCTCCTAGGACTGTCTAGAGGATTACGTTTCTTTTTCCATCGTATTAAAAAAAGTTCTAATGGAGAAGATGATAATTATGGTGCAGAACTTCTCCTAGTGGAAGCTAGAGCCTTTCATTTGTTGCACTCTTGTGGAATTTTCATAGTTCTGCTGGACAAATTACAGAGCAGGCTGAGGTTCTTCACGGTCGGTTACAGTCACATTCTGTTTCTAAAAAACAAGGCTCTATTCTCAGATGTGGTCCTTCTTGCAGGGTCTTTGGGGAAGTGAAGCAAGCTGAAAAATTAGGAGAAAAAAATGGAACTTGTGGACTTTATTGCCCACAGAGCTAACAGAGCTTGTGATATGCAAGCTGGGATGTGTCACTCCAGGAATCAGTGTGAAAATTTCCATCTCTGTGAGTGGTGAAATTGAGCAGTGATGAACCAGGTGGAATTGAGCAGTGTTACAACAGAACAGTTGAAAATTTCACATTTTGTAATATGTGAAGGAGGCACAGAATATTAAAAACCCTCTGGACTTTAAGGATTATTTGAGGACAGTTTGTGTATGTGTAGAACACTGCTATAAATGAAGAAAATTCTAGCTCTTTTTATTTACAAGAATGTGAGAAATTTAATCTGGAGGTGTCTGACAGACAGAATTAATGTTGTGCACCCGTGCTCTGCCCAACAGAGGGCAGTGGATAGACACAGTCGTGCCTGCAAGCGCAAGGAATGCATGACCCCGCTGTCTGGACCTTCATCAGCACAGCTTTTCCAGTGCAGAACACTGATGTGCAAATTCATCACCTGAGCAGCTTGCTGGGGCAGCCACAGCCCCTATTTGGATTTGCAGTAACTCCTTGACAAATACGTTTTCTTGCAGCCTGGCTGAGATGGATCAGAAGTTCCAGCAAATCCTGGCTTGGCAACAGATGGATCAGAACAAAGCTGTTAGTCAGATCTTGCAGCAGGTAGGCAAGAGAGCAAATTGCATGCAGGGAGAGACTGAAGAAAGGCAGTAGGATTCAAAAGCAGAGTTGAGAGTGACAGGCATGGGAGCAATGGTTGCAGGGCTGGGCTGTTTGCAAGAATTGTTTTATAGAACACTGTTGGTTTAACTTGAAGACGGGTGTTCTAACAAACTGGCTTTGGTATCTGAGAGAAAAATGTGTTTATACTTTAACTAGACAGCAACCTGGGTGCTCAGTGCTGCTGAAATGGGGAGGTGGGGTTCATATACAGCACTCAGCTTGTGTGTTTGAAGAACATGACTGTAACTTCTGTCATTCTGTAAGGAGGGTTTTACCTTCTGGTCAGAGGTCTTTACCTTCTGGTGAGATCTAAGTCATGTTGTAATGTGAGCACTGTTCATGCAGAGTTAGCATTGTTCATTTGTACTTGAGCCACTGCAAGGCAGCAGGGTTTCTTTAGGCTGTTCACATCTGCATGAACAGTCTGCACTAAGCAGAATGTTGTCTGCCCTTAGAGTGAGATGCAGAAAGCTGCCTTTGAAGCTCTCCAAGTGAAGAAGGATCTTATGCACAGACAGATCAGGAACCAGGTGAGTCAGCAGTAGAGGAAAGAGGAACCAGCTGCTCATCATTTGCTGAGACCCTTATGAGGAAGATCAAAGTGCTGTGAGCACAGAGCAGGAAGGAAATGGAGAGCTCTTGTATTGCTGAGAGCTCTGTAACAAAGCATTGTGCAGTGCGGGATAAACTACAGTCTCCCAGAACCATAGGAGAGAGTATAAAGACAGATTTAATTTTGTGGAGTTAGTAGGATTGCCATTGCTTTGGTCATCTCAAAACTGCTCTGGATGAAATGCTGGAGAGTGGTCAGTAGAGGACAGACCTGCATTGGCTCTGTAGGGGTGGTCTGCAATTGCAATTTTCTTCAGGTTTCCTTGGTAGAGCTGTTGTTTCCACGTGAGTCCACTGCATCTCCATCTAGCACACTGTAACTGCACCTTGAGCCATAAGTTCACCTTTTCTTTCCCATTCTCAGCCTCCCTTTCTGAGCAACATTCTGCAAAAGGTGAAACAAAATAATCAGGGGAAGAATAAGAGCTGCTGGGGAAGTAGCAGTGATTGATGTGTGGAGGTGGGTAGCTGGTTTCTGATACAGTGTTCCAGTTGCTTCCCTCTCTTGATCTGACACTAGGAGAAAAGTCTCAGGTCTGGAGTTGGTAGATAAGCTCAGTTGGTCACTTGGTGACCAATTTTTGCACTGTGCTTAAAACCTCTGGATTTTGCACAGACAATCCAGAAGATGAATCTAACAGCCTTCCATTGCCTGAGATCAGCAAGAGCCCAGCAGTTTGCTTGCTCTTGTTTTATAAACAAAGGGAGTTTGCTTCTTGGTAACCATAGGCTGGGCCTTTTGCTACTGAAACCCATCCCACCAGCATCCTGTAGGGCAGGGGCTGTACGTACAGCCTGCACAAAGCCTCAGTGTCAGCAGGAATTTGGTGATAGGTGGCACACAGGAAGCAGCATGGCCTGGGATGAACAGATAGCCAGGCTGGTAGGGGAGCAGGGCTCTCTTCTTGGCTTTGCTGTGGGATCTTGGGCAGCTCACTTCACCTCTCTGTGTCTCAGTTACTCTGACTGAAAGAGCATGTATCATGATGGGAATTGCTGGAGCAGCTGGGATCCATGACAGAGCCCCCAGTCCATCTGCAGTTTGAACACTGGTGCTAAGAGGATTTTGATAACACTTAGCTGCTTTCCAGAGTGGCTGCAGGGTTTGGCTGAACGAACTGATTGCACTGTGCTTCTAGACTTGAGCAGGTGTTTAGTGCAGAGAGTGGGAGGCAGTTCTTCAGACATGAGATGAAGAGCAGCCGCAGAGCACGTGTCGTGGTAGGGCACTAACACATTCCCAAGCTTATGGGCAGTTCTGCGGTGTTGTCCCTCCAAGGCCAGTAGTTAGACCTCATTTTGAAAGAGTGTAAATTAAAATCATTTCAAATGTCAGTAAAAAAATGTTTCATCTTCTGTTTAGATTAAATTAATAGAAACAGAGTTATTGCAGCTGACACAGCTGGAGTTAAAGAGGCAAGAACTGGACACAGAGACGCTGCAGGTATGTAGGGCTCTGGGACTGCCCCACCACCCTCTCTCTGCTCTGGGATGGCAAAAGCTTCACTTGCTTCTCTGGCTCCTTGCAGTTTCCTGGTGGTTTTGTGCTTAGTCAGAGGGTACTTAACCCCAGGATACCAAAAAAACCTCTTTGTCACGGTGATGTGGAGACACTGCTGCTGTTTTTAAACTTCTTGATGAATTGCAGGAAAGAGACAAGTAACCTGGCCTCCATAGAAGTGGGCAGCTGTAGGCTTGCTGTGTGGGGAAGGATTTTGCAATCCAGTTGTTGGCTGTCCTGGAAATCCCTGCTGAACATCCCATGTCTTCTCACATGTTGTGTTTGGTTTTAAATACCCAACAGCAGTAGCTGCCAGCTCTTCTCCTTCATTTCTAGGCCATGACTCCTAGGCTCTTCCACCCCACCATCCCACCATTCAATGGGTTGACTTCATCAGCAGTCACACATTGAGAAATCTCACATTTGGCTTAAGCAGCTTGGCTTTAAATTTTGTTGATACACCTTTGCATCAGTTTTTGCCTTGTGTGCACTGTTTCCCACTTTAGGTCACCTCTTTAGTCAGCCCAAGAAAATAAGGATGTATTCCAGTCCCTATCTGTGTGTCTGTTGGGACACAGTGTGTTTGCAGCTACACCACTGCACACCAGGAGAGCAAACTTGAGACAACTTCATCTGCCTGCATCCCCTCTGCTGTTTGGTGGTCTGCAGCCCAAAAGTTCCTGCTGCCATTGAGCCCTTATTGCTCAGGCAGTGCCCACAAAGTGCTTTGGCAGAAGTGTTCCTGCAGTCATGTTTGATACCCACCGTGCAGCAGATTGTTGCTCTTCCTATAAGATACAGGTGCTTTAGTATTGAGCTTGGTGAATCACAGGAAAGCAGGAAGAACAACAACAAAAAAAGCCCTGAGAAAGGGAGGTGTTTTCACCAGTTATTTTTTGCAAGGTTGGTTTGGGAGAGAGCAGTGCTGATAGGGTATCCACAGCTGCTGTTGGTTGCTCCTTTGCATGTCTGCAGGCTCCTAGATGTAGCTTCAGGTGGTTCTTCATTAAGGAGGACCAGAAACACTTCTGATGCTACTGAATGAACTTTTAGTGCAGTGATGAAGAGCTGCTGCAGGCCAGCACAGTCTGGGGCTGCTCGGTGTGTGCTGAGGATTGGCACCACTGGTGAATGGTCAGTGCAGGACCAAAAGAAGTAGGCTTGCCATGCCAAAATGAGGATTGAGGCCATCTGCCCAACTGTGCTGTGGGGCCCATGCAGCACAGGACTTTAACATTTGCTATGACAGTTCTGGGTATATGGTAAGTGCTTTGCTGGAAATCAGGGCAGGGGTTTCCTGCAGACCTGTGGTCTGGAGAAATGGATGCCAGAGTCCTTCTGTTGCAGGGGGTGATCATGGAGCAACGCCAAGCACTTGGTTACCTGCTGCAGCAGCTACTCAAAGAAAAGAAGCAAAGGGAAGAAGAATTGCAACAAATCCTGGTAACAAAGGCCCCTAATTCTGGGCTATAGATGAGGAAGCACAAAGGCTGTCCACAGGGAGAGAATCCATGGGTCAGCGCAGGGATAAAGAAGGGCAGGGAGGGGCTCTGAGTGGTTGTGTCCAGACTCAGACTTCAGAAAGTGCTGATGTAAGTTGTTGGGGCATGGTTACCTCCGGTCCCTGGTGCAGTGTGAGGCAATGTTATCTGAAATGTCCCCTGCTTCCCCCATCTGGGGATCTTTCCCATTTCTGGGGATATCACAGGAAAGAATGAGCACGATCCTACTGGGTGTCTGCATGTGGCCTTGTAATTCTGAAGACCTCTAGACTGTCCTGAGCTTCAGAAGGCTGGGCTTCAGTACGTAGGGCAAAGTGAGCAGAGGGATGCAGAGTTCTAGGGTGTGGGATGTGGGGATCAAAGTGGGGCCAGCCCTACACAGCCAGGCTGCTGATTTCCCCTTACACATACAATTCAGGCTGCTCTAAATAGCACTTACTACGTTATCTCGGGCTGTTGAGTGAATGAGTTTGTTTTTCAGTTGGAAATGGAAGCAAAGAGTGAAACCAAACAGGAGAACTACTGGCTGATCCAGTACCAGCGCCTGCTGAACCAGAAGCCGCTCTCCCTGAAGCTCCAGGTTGCTGCTGCCTTTACTGCTTCCACTGTAGTGTGCACACCAACAAAATGCTCTGCTTGACAGGTGCAGAGGAAGGAAAATTTTGTTTCAGCCAAACCTCCGCTTGGCTGCCTTGTGCTTTACAGTACTGAGCCAGGGACTTTGTGCTATGAAAACAGTTGCGGGGCAGCACAGAGAGATTGCTCTGAGCTCCGGCCCTGCTGTGTGTCAGCTCAGGTTGGCAGAGCAGGTGCTGCTGCCAAAATTGCTGTGTTTCATTCTTCCAAAACCAAGGTGTTTTGAATTTCGCTCATGAAGTATTTGCGGCCGGAGCTCCTCTGGCTGTTCTGCTTTTGAGTTTTAGTGTCTTCACGGAAGCAAAATGCTTCTAGAACGGCCTTGTTTCTGAGAGCAGGACAATGTGCATTGCCTGTCCTTGCTGCCAGCCGTGCGTGGTCAGGCAGCAGTGTGCCCCACACCTTTTCTCCAGAGCGAAGTCTGAGAGCTCGCCTTGTGTTTTGCAGGAGGAGGGCTTGGAGAAGCAGCTGGTGAACCTTTTAATCGAGCTGTCAGCTGAACAGTATGTGCCTGTCTTTGCACACCATCGAATTTCCTTGGAAGTGCTCAGCACCATGACTGCCAGTGACCTGGAAAAGGTACGAGGCAGCAGATAAGCAGTACAGGGCAACGCTGCACTGCGTCTGACCCTGCCGACCTGTGCTCATGGTTGTTGCCCACTGCAGATCTTGCAGGACGGAGTGTTGGTGCCCCTGGTGTGCCACATCTGTGCAGGGGGAGGTGCTGATGTTACTCTGTGCCCTGTCCAAGCAGGTGACAGCTTTTCCAGAGCGCCTGCAGAGTGAGCTGTAGCTTAGCTCTGCCTTTCAGCATCTCTCAGATGTGCTTTGTAGCTCAGCAGAGGGCACATGCAAATTCCTTTATTCCAGCTTTGATGCCTGATGGAGATTCTTCTCTTGACATGAACAGGTCTTGCCAGCATGGCCAAAGAGTTTGCGTTGTTCTCTTGGAGGTGTCTTCTTTCTCATTCCCCTCTGTACTTTTTCATCTGAGTGCTGACAGCCCTCCTTTTGCACTGCAGATGGGCATTGCAGAGACTGGCCTGCAGCGTGCCATCCTCAGACGGGCGCAGGAGATCCTGGCTGTGGCAAAGACAATCCCAGGTACCAGCAGTTCTTTTCTGCCTGCTCCTTGACATGTCGTGTGGTACCAGCGGGTACCTGAGCCTTGAATGGGGAGATCTGCAGGGCCAGATGCCTGCCTATGGGGAGTGGAGCTGGTAGCGGTTTGTGTGCCCGTGGGAGAGGTAGTGTGTGCTGCACTGTCACCATTGACTCTCAGAGCACTGAGCTCCCATGGGCATGCAGCTTCTCCTGAGTGGGTGGGAGATAGAAACTCTCCTCGAGCTCAGACCTCTGCTTGTGCTTGCAGAGCTGCTGAGGACGGTGGACGCTGAGGTCCCTGCAGCCACACAACCCAGTGCCCCTGAGGAGGAGGCCCCGAGTTCTGTGGTCCCCACTGCTCCCCTGCTGCAGTGGGATGAGAAGAAGTCAGAGTGTGTTGTCTGCATGGAGCAGGAGGTGAGAACCCAGCATGTGTGCTGCCGGAGCAGGGCTGAGTGAGAGCCAGCTGGGACGTAGCACTGGGCCGTGCTTTTTCTCAGACCTGTTTCACTGAGCATTCTTTGCACAGTGCAGGGCTCAGGGTGCTGGCACTGTCTACCACTCTGAAAGCTGTAGGTGTTGCCCGTCATCTCCAGCTTCCTTCTGTACTTCGTCTGAGTGTGGTGGTGCTGAGATTATGGTGCAACAGCACTGTTCGTGTCTTCTGCTCTCTCTTTCCACAGGCCCAGATGATTTTCCTGCCTTGTGGCCATGTGTGCTGCTGCCAGACCTGCTGCAAGCAGCTACAGACCTGTCCCCTGTGCCGCAGGGACATCACACAGCACGTCCGCATCTTCTACAGCAGCTAGGCAGGCTGGAGGAAGGCATGGCTGCCCAGCACCACCCTCATCACTCCGTCCCAGGGCAGGGCTCCTCTATCAGTATTAAATACACTCGCACAGCATGACCAGCACTGCCCTCTCCCTGCACGCAGCCCTGGCTGGCTGCTGGCTGCACCCAGGGCTCTCAGCAGCCCTCCACCTTTCCGGTGGCTTTCCAGCCTTTGGTTTGGGCATCCACCATCCAGCCTGTTTGCCCAGCCTGGGAGCACTTGGTGATGGCACTGGGTACACTGGTGCTTGCTCCTCTCTGACTATATATTTGCCATTGGAATTGCCTGTTGCTCAGCAGGGACACGGTTAGTGCCATTGCTTCTGAAGCCACTGGGACCCTGCAGCTGCTCTATTATGACCATGGCACTGCCATTCTTCTGTCTGGTGAATTCTCCTCCAGGAGGATTTGGCCAGGGCCTTGTTAGCGCTCTGGGAGGCTGAGAGTGCCTTGCTTGGGTGTTGTTGCCGTAGGCAAGACTTCTGCTCTTGCAATCAGTGGCAGCATGGCTGGGGGGCTGCAGCAGGAGGCAGGGCAGAGTGAGCTGCTTGCCGTCCCTCACTGTCAATCCCATTGAAGAGCAGCATCTGCAGCAGCCTCACAACCAGTGCTCGAGGGACAGCTCTGGCTAGAAGACATTCCTCACTGAGATGTGCTGTGTGGGGGAAATGTTCCTGCCGCAGAGTTCCAGCTCTGCCTCGTGTACGTGTGTTGGCATCTGGGTTGTTCCCCATTGTCATTAATAAGTAACGATCCCAGTGGGGCTATTAGTCTCTTGACCTCAAGTATAAACACAGAGATAAGTCTGGTCCTGCTGCAGCCCTTTCCCCCAGGAGAAGCTATTAAATACAACTGGTTTCTGCTGGTTGTTCGATCCCTTTTTATTGCCCCGTGCCTGGCTGTCCCGGTAGCACCTCCTCCCGGCCCAGATAAAGACACGGAAAAGTTTGGGGATTTGGACGCAGCACTGATGACTTCCAGACAGCTGGAGACCTCGGGGACCTCTGCTGCCCTCGTGTTCTGTTTACTGTGCCCTGGCAGAGCATCCAAGCGGCACCGCAGCGTGGAATTGGGGCTGGCACGGGGCCGGGCGCTGCCGGGAAAGCAGCGGTGTGAGAGCCCCGATGGCTCGCTGTGTCTGGGGCAGCCCCAAGGCTGCGCCTCTGTTGGCACGGAGCTGTGACCGCAGGGGACGGGCAGGTCCCTTCCAGAGCCTTTAGGACACGGCGCAGAGGGGCTCAGCCTCGCGTCCCCCTCACCTGGCAGCACATGAAGGTGCTCGGCATCTCGTGGCGGTGGGGAGCAGTGGGGTGCCGGCTGGTGGGGCAGCAGGAAGGCTGGCGACTCACTCCGGCTCCTCCTCCGCTGCCCGGGGCTGTGGTGGAGCTCAGGGTGTCCCAGCGGCCCCAAAAGCAGGAGACAGAGCCGGCGTTCCCACCAGTGGTGCGTAATGGATGGATGGCCAACCCCAGTGCGTGACTACGTGCCAGGGCCCCGCAGGGAGGAGTGTATCGCAGCTGCTCTCATTGAAGTGCCAGCGGCTGCCGGCTGACTCCGGTGTTCCCGAGGTGGTGGTAATGAATGACAAGCCCTCGGGCAAGGTCCGCTGCCTGCCCATAACGCACTGTGCCAGGAAAGCCCGGGGCAGGAGGAGCGGGCAGAACCGGGCTGCCCCCATCCCCAGCCCTGCTCAGCTGCACGGGGGGACGCAGCGGCAGCCGGGGCAGCACCTGGCGCCGTGACCGACCCAGGTTAGGGGTGATGTGATGCTGAGCCCTGACAGCCTCCGGGCTGGGCACGCAGGGCTCGGTGAGCTCGTAAAACGAAATAACAAGACCAACACCTGTTGTGCTTAGGGAATACTTCGAATATCGTGGCTCTGTAAAGGAAAAGAAGGAAAAAAACATTTTGTTTCATGGACCGTGGGCAGATAACTTATCACGTAGTCACGCACTGGGGTTGGCCATCCATCCATTACACACCACTGGTGGGAATGCCGGCTCTGTCTCCTGCTTTTGGGGCCGCTGGGGCACCCTGAGCTCCACCACAGCCCCGGGCAGCGGAGGAGGAGCCGGACCAGCGCCGCCGGGCACCCCGGGGCCGGGCTGAAGTTCAGCCTCCGCCTTCCAGGGCACGGCCACCAGCTGCCTCCGGCCTTCAAAAGCGCGAGCGGCCGCGTGGCACTGCCCGGGAGCGGCATGGCTGCAGGGCCGGAGAGCGGCGGGGAGTGTGGGATCTGCTATGAGGCGTACCGGGGCGTCAGGGGCGGCCGTGCGCCCCAACAGCTGCCCTGCAGCCACTCCCTCTGCCAGAACTGCCTGCGCAAGCT
Organism: Tragopan temminckii; assembly: GCA_028571105.1. Classification (NCBI taxonomy): domain Eukaryota; kingdom Metazoa; phylum Chordata; class Aves; order Galliformes; family Phasianidae; genus Tragopan; species Tragopan temminckii. The sequence goes on along the minus strand of JAOWBP010004368.1, from coordinate 1,361,238 downwards.
GGTGTGCCGCGCCGCCACCGTTGCCTTCATCAGCTGCCCCTTCTGCAGGATGGTGACGCTGGTGCCCGAGATGGCCCCGGGAGGCCGTGGGTTGACGCCGGGGACCCCGCACCGCACCCAGCTCACAGCCGGGGAGGAGGAGGAAGAGAATGAAGGCAGCGGTGCCCATCGGGCCTCAGGGCGCTCCGTGGCCATGGAGGTGGCCTGTGCGGCCCACGCTCCCATCTTCACGGTGAGCAGCATGGTGGCCCCCTGCAGCCTCCGCCGTGGCCCCGAGGCATCGGGAGCCTTCGTGCTGGGGCTGCCAGGCAGGGGGCTGCTGCTGGACTCACAGCCGCCCCTCACCTCCATGGAGAACCTGCGCCTCGGCTTCGCCGCCGGCATCCTCATCCTCATCGTCGCCACCTTCTTCCTGCTCGTCTTCCTCAAGTAGCACGGAAGGCCCAGGGCCGGCACTGCGGACCCCACCAGCCCCTGTTGGGGCTCGGCTCGCCTCCAGGCAGCCAGCACGGACCCACAGCTGGGTCAGGAATTCGGGCTCAGCCTTGGTGCACGCATTGGATTGCAGTGAGGTGGGGACAGGACGGGGGCTCCGCTTCCCACAGGCTCAGCCCCGTGCTGCGGGAGCTGCAGCGCACTCAGCCGTGGCCATGCGGCACCAACATGGACCCCAGGGCATCAGACTTACTAAAAATTAACAGGTTTCAGTGCTTTCCTTCACCCCCTGGGACCTGGCTGTGCTCACGCTGCGTTTATGACTTTCCCGGAGTCTCCAGCCATTCCGGCAGCAGGAGTCACAACACCCTGGAACATTCCTCGGGCTGCATCCACACCTGGCATCCAGGGAAGGGCCGTGGGCAGCAGGGGCTGCGGCTGTGCCCACCCCGCGGGTGCTGAGGATGATCCACAGGGATCTGCAGTACCTTGGTGCACTTCAGGGGTCAGAGATGGGCAGCACCCATGCCAGCCGGCCGCGAGGAGCACACGAGATGGGATGGAAAAGGTGTGTGCTGTTTTTCTGTTGGTGAAGTGTTGTTAAAAAGCAACTTTCTGTGCTTTCTCCGTGTGGTGCTTGCAGCAGAGCCAAGGCCCCCACAGGGGGACACAGGGATGTAACAGCTGGGGAAGGGCAGCCGGGTAAGATATTAAAAATGCACATTGGTCCAGAGCCGTCTCCAGTCATTTTTCCCTGCACCTGAGGCAGAGAGAGCTTTGCAGCCAAGGGGTTCAAGAGCACAAGGTGCCTCCCTCTCCCAGCAGCCAGCACAGGGTGGGGATCCTCACATCCTCGCCTTTCCCCATTATGTCCTCCTAGCAGTGCTTCTAGATCATCTTTTTCCTAGTTTAAGTAAGAGGTAGCTCCATTTTTAAGTGCACACAAATAGACTATAGTAAAGCTGCCACAAGCAGAAAATACAGGTTTAATTGCACTTTATTTATCAAGAAATGAAATGCAAGTCCTTCAGGCTACCTGTAACAGGAAACAAGAAGTGGAATGTGTTAGTTGCAACCTGCACAGGGCACTGCTGCAGCAGGGAGGCTGGAGCCACAGCAGGGTTTGTGCACTCAGACACCATCAACCTTCAGCACTGAGATATGATTCAGTTCTTTGATTTCTGGAGCAGCTGTTAGGAAATCTCGGCCACACTCACCCTATGACAGCAGCACAGCCCCAGCAGCTACGTGGCTGCTCCACAGACTTTGGTCTCCTCCCCAGTTTCAGCTGCTTTTGGCCATTTGCCACACGGAGTGTTGGACAGAGGCAGGGAGCTGACAGATGGCTGCACGCTTCTTTTCCCCCCAGAAAAGATGGCACAGGCCAAATTCAGTGAAAGCTAACCGCTGGTAGAATTATCCTAGTAACTTCCATCTTATTAATGGAACAGGGCTATGCGTGTTACTTGTTTTAACAACACTATCTACTGTTCCTACTTCTAAGTTGCTTTAAGTGCAGTGAGAAATAGAAGTGCCACAAGAAATCCAACCAGTCTGCACAGCTGCCTGTCCTCATTGCTCTCCTCCCTCGCTCCACTCAGACTGAGCAGCTGAACTGCACACCCTGGCTCCCAGCAGAGCCCAGCTGAGGCTGCATTACAGCACACCCAGCCACCACTCCATTCACTCATGCTGCGTTCATCACAGCAACAGAGAAAAAGGCACAGGAGAGAGGCTGGGCTGGCTGCAGCAGACAGAATTATTTCCAAGAGATCTTCACTTTTAGTCTGACTTCTATAAAAGTAGTTACCTACTGCAGGGTCCTGCCAGACTTGTTCTTCTGAAGCACTTTATGTAGTTCAAATTTGCATGAAGTTTCAGATTAATCAATCAGTGGTTTGCAGAAGGACAGCAATACAAACATGCAGTGAGACTGGTCGGTTCCTTCAGCTCATCCCAACCTCTGTGCATGTCTGTCAGGTCAGAACAACGGGTCTGAGTGCCCAAGAGTGCAAAGAGAGACTCCTGCTCTCAGGCCCTGTCAGTCTGCAGTAGAAGAGCCTGAGGAGTCCTTGGTTGTTGACAACTGTCCCATAAACGCAGCTCATTAAGTGCTATGTGCACAGGAAGTGGCCGTGCCCACAGGAGGGCTCACAGGCTCAGCAGGCAGCTCTTCATCCCAGCCAGTCCAGATCATCGTCGTCATCATCACCAAAGAGTGGAGCTGGAGGGGGGCGACCCTTCATACTCTGGAAATCAAAGCAGAAGGAAACCTGTCAGCCTTACCAGCTTCCCAGTACTCACTAACTGCCACACAGCTCTGGCTCAGAAATCTACATCAGCTTTTAAGAGATGATAAATAAGAAGCATCATTATTGATGTTTTTATGTTTATCATATGATGGCTTAATCTTCCAGAAGAGATGCTTAGAGCTGAAGAGATAGGAGGGAGTAGGAAAACAAACCCCCCTTATTTAACCCATGACCTTTTCCTAATGCCACGCAAGCAGGAGTTTGTTGTCACCATTTCAGCCTGTGCAACACCTCCAATTGCAGTGAGAAACAAACCCAGAAGCTGAATTTATACAAAGAATGTCTGGAAAGCTCCAAGCTCAGCCAGCAAGGGCCAGTCAGCCCCCACAGATAAACTGCAGGTTAATACTTGAGTAAGTTCAGCGGGAGTGGAAAGAAATACGTACCACTTCCTCCTCATCCTCCTCTTCAGAGGGAACTCGAGGCTTTGGTGATTTAAGAGATGCTGTTTTGAAGAAGTCATCATCCTCAAACAGCCTGGAAGATCAAGAACAAGCAGTTCACTTGCAGAATATGGGATCTTGGTTTCCTTTTATGTGTTTTATTAAGAATGATATCAAAGTCTCAACACCCAGATCGTCTCTGCTTCATGTTTTAAGGCACAGAGCACTCACCAGTGCAGAATAGTTCAGTGATGGGACATGGCAGCCACCAGTAACAGATCCCAGAGGAACTGTACACTCCTCTCCAGGCTCAGCTGGAAACCATTCACATCAGACACCATCACCACCACCTCCACCCAGATGTGAGCAACTGCCTCTCAGCAGCATGCCCTGGACAACTTGAACTCTGCCAGAGGCTGGCCATGCATCCAAGACCAGCACCAGATGGCTCCTCAACCCTACATGTGGTGTCCTGTGCTATAACACAGCTGTACCAGCCACTGCTGCATGCTGTTGTGCCAGCCCATCAGCAGGAAGATGGAACTGCAGCTACCCCTGTACTTATACCTTACCTGGAACCCTTTTGGCTGGGGCTGGAGCCCAGTTCCTGCTGCTGTGGGACTTCTCTGATGGTAGGTGAGCTCTTCTCTTCTGTGTTGGATACTGAAGCATGCTCCTGGTCGGAACCAGCTCCATCTGATGGGTCTGTGCAGTTTTCTCCCTCACTACTTAAGGGAGGGGGCTCTAAGCCTCCCACAGGCTCCTCTGCCTCCTGTTCTGCTGCTGGTTTGTCTGCAAGCACAGCCACACCCATTTCTTCTGGCTTGGTTTCTAGAAAAGAAGGATCTGCAGCTTCTGCCTGCAAAGACACTCCGACGGAACCGTGTTCAGTCTCTGCCTTCTTTATGGGGCTGCTCTCCTGCTTTTTCTCAGCCAGAACAAAATCCTCATCCACCTTGGGAACGGCCTGTTCTGCAAGCTCAGGCCCCTTATCAGCATTCAAGCAGCGCTCAGCTCCAGAAGAGAGAGATTCCTGCTGGATCTCCTCCTCTTCCAGCACTCCACTGCTCTGCGGTGCCTGCTCCTCCTCAGGCATTCTGGCCTCAGCAGCAGGAGGTGCAGCTTCACCTTTGTGGCCAGACAATGTGAAGCCTGTGCTCACTTCGCTGGGATCAGCAGGGCATACAGAACTCTGGGCAGGGCTGTGCTGCGTGAGCTCCTCCTGATCTGTCTTTGCTCCAAGCGATCCCTCTGGTCTCCCCACTCCAGATTCCTCCTCCTTTTTACTGTCATGCTCTGGTCTCTCCTGCTGCTTGCTGAGTAGCTGCAGTGTTACAGTCTAAGAAATACAGAGAATGTAGGTTACATCCTAGACAAACAGACAAACCATCACAGATCTCTATGTTGTCCCACTACTAGGCTGCTTTGCTACCCACAGTTCATTTCTCCCTCACAGTTATTTCATACTCCTTACACTTTGTTTCAGTGCAAGCCTTGATCTCCTGCATTTATTACTTTCTATCTCTTATTGCTACTGTACCTTGATAGTGTTCATGACAACACCTAAAACCATCCTGCCACTGTATGTCTCCTCCAGCTCAAATTCACCCCGAAGAGACTGAAATACCCCATTCATTATCTTCTTTACCTGGAAAAGAGCAAGACAGGAAGCAGACAGTTCATTAACACCTGAAGAACAGGACAAAAGATAAGGTACTCCTCTGGGCAAAGGAGCAATAAACTCAAAGAAACACATGCTGACTCAAAGACTGCTTTTCAAATCAGAAATTCTGATAACAAAGTAGAATACATCATGTCATTTTAATTCAGAACTATTACACACACCAAACCCATTCCTCCAAAACTGAGGCAGACTGCACAAACCCAAGGCAGACATACTGCTTTGTTTTCAAGTTTTAAGTCTAAGCTTCCTTTGCTCCTCGACAGGTCCTATTACCAAAACCATAGTGCTTTCATACAGAAAATAAATCCAAAGGAAAACGGTGAGGAGAAACACTGGCTATTCAAACTCACTTCTTCTGTGAAGTTCAGAGGTGAAGATCTGTCCCGGTTCTTCTCCATCTTTTGGATGCGTTCTTCATAGTGAGCCTTCAGTGTCAGTGTTTCAGACTGCAAGGCTGAATACTGCCAGAGAGAAACTAAAAGTTACAACAATTGTGGTGGTATTTGTGGAACTAAGTTTGCAATGCTGTTTTTCGTGTTTTTAAGTGAAGGGCAAATTGTCCATTGACAAGCAAGGCAAGGACCAGGCCTCATCACTGAGCCTGTTCTGGTTTGCTGGAAGCAACATGATTCTTCCTTCCCTCTCACATTCCTGAACTCATGTTCTTGTTCTGGACACAAGTGGCCTGAGGCTAACCATTACTGCACTCCAGTTTATATTTCAGTTGCTATGTTATCTTCCCTACCTTCTCTTTGATAGGCTCCAGTTGTTCCAAATGTTGCTGAAGCTCAGACAATTTTTGTTCCTCTGCTTTTTTCAATTGTTTCAGAGCTACCAGCTGAAAGACAAGGACCATCAGTTTAGAGCCCTGCTCAATGTCATCCAGCTCAAAACTATTTCTGCTCAAAAACAGTCATTGAGATAGAACTGTATAGAGATTGTGGCTGTTGCTTTAGCCTATCAATGCTGACATCATTTTGGCTCTATCTCACTCAGGAGCTGCAACAGCAAGCTCATTAGCCCATTAAGTCAGTGTAAGAGATGCACACAACAGCTTGCAAACTAGGTCAGATTCCTCAAACAACCAAGAGATTGAAAGTCCAACCACTATCAGGGAGCAGAGGACTTAGTTACAGTCATCGATTATTTGGAATTATATTTCAGCAATAAGGAACAGTCCTTTACCTTCTCTTCCAGCTGGGACACCTGCTGCTGCAGGGAGTCTCTCTGCTCACACACTTCCTGGTACTGCCTAACATGCTGCTCCTTGGCAGAGGCCAGCGTCCGTTCACATTTGGCTTCCCACTGGGATTCCAGCTCTGCCTGGATGAGTGATAGCTGCCCACCATATTAAAAAGATCATTAGAAACAAACATGCACTTCATCTGAATCTGCGTAACAAACTGCTGAAAGCTTGGGGCCCAGACAAATGGTGGGAAAGAAACATCACCTGCCCTAGGCTGGACTACCTACACGCAGATGGCAGCCATCATCAGCTCCCGCCCACACCTCAGAGTTCAGTTCCAACCACAACCCCACAAGTCGTCCCACACTTCAGATCTCCTGGCATTTTTTTTACGTAGGTGTTCACTCATCAGCAGCCACATATCTGTCTTTCTACTGGAAAATGAGTTCAAGGTCATGCCTCTCTCACACTTTTAAGACATGTGATGCTGCATGCCAGTCTGCATCAAAACTCTAGAATACAAACCTTGGAGTCAAAAAGCAGTGACAAACACCAGCGAAGACGTTATATAATGACAAAGAAGTGAACCCTGTGTTAAAATTAACCCTAAGAACAAGTGGCTGATGTTTTCATTCTTTTATGGCCCAAACAGTTTTTAATTACTATTTCCTACCTGTGGGTCACTACAAGTTTTCTAGACTCCAGCTGGAGAAGCTCCCACAGCTCCTTACCTGCTCTGCTGCTGCCTGGTCAGTTGAGGTCCTTGACTTTTTCAGCAACTGTCGAAGTTTGTCCAATTCCTGCTGATATGATCTGCGTATTTCTTCCATCTCTTCCTCTGCTTGAGCTCTCTCAGAGAGGGATTTCTTCTTCCTCTCAGCAAGATTCTGCAATACAGAACAGAACTTAAGCACAGGCCAGACTGCACCAAAGCAGCTTCTTTTCTTCTTGCTAGAGGAGCTTACTTAAGGAGATGATCTTATTTCAAAACAAAGTTCAGATTTATCTAATAGGTAGCAGAGTTAGCACAGTACTGAGTAAGACTGGAAAAAAAAATAAAGATCACATAAGCATGAGATATCCACCAGCTCGGGGATTCTTGCCTGCAGATGAGTCAGGATTCACTTAATCTGCATACTTACAAGCAACATCATTACGGCACATTTCTAGCAAACAGCTGAAATCCTGCATCTCTCTGTAATGCTAGCACCAAACATACCTTTTCAAGAGTCTCCTTTTCTACTTTTAAGTCTGTTAGTTCTTCCTCCAGTGCTGAAATCTTCATGTCCAAGTGTTTACGGCTCTGCTTCTCAGCTTTGAATCTAGTTTGGGTGTCCTCAGAGGCTTCCTGGAGCTCTACAGAAATACATTTTACTGTGGATTTCGGCACTGTGTAATTCAAATTAAAGGCTGACAGAAAGGAGCAGTGCTTTTTGCACAACAACTACGCTGACACAGTTTACATCTGCAATAGGAACACAGATGTATCAAAAGCTGCTTCTGTGAAATGGGAGTGCTTAAAACCTCAGTCTTGATCTAAACTTCTTAATCAATAGGAAATCTAGATCCTGTACAGTTAGACAGTAAGGTCAAGAGTTTGCTTCTACAGAAGACACCCTTGTGTCAGAGTGACTCTGCTCATCAGTTCAGCCCACTGTCCTATTAGTAGTGGCAAGGATGCATGTGTCCTTCAGACATTTGGGTGCATCTCTATCCTTTGATACCCCTGTGACTGATCCTAGTGAAAGCAGGAATAAATACCCTAGAACAAAGGAAAAATTTATGACTTACAGAAGAGGAAAAAGAATGACATAAAGGAGCTCTCATGGAACAAGCTAAGTTTTACCTGCTAACTGTGTTTGCATTTTGTTGAGCTGCGTCTCGTGTCGCTCTGCCTCTTGCAGGGCAGCAGAGAGCTGTTTCCGCAGATCCATTTCCTTCTTCTGGTGTGCAGTCAGCTCCAGCTGCAGTTGGGACACCTGTGCTGTGGCAGATGCCAACTCTTCTGCAACTTTGGCCTGTGGCACAAAACAGCAGGGAAAAGGGGGAAGAAAAGAAATTGTAGGGTATGCGAATGTGAGGAGGTGCCAGAACTGTGCTCACAGGAAGGATGATAAGGCTGTGGAGCACCTAGCAGGCACCCCCTAATTGAAGAGGTATTAATCACCTTTTGCCATGTTACTGTCTCCACACCAACTGGAAAGGTGCACAAGGCCACCAGCAACCTCATTATATTGCTTAACTCAGCCAGGTTTTTTTTTTCCCCCCTAAATAGCTTAAATGCATTTTTAAGACTTGAACAGAGCTATCAGCACTGGTACTGAGTTTTCATGCTATGCCACTATCTACTTAAGTTAAAACCTGGACTTTAAGACCTAATTATTCTCAATAAGCTTACAAATCACTGAAAAAAACACACATAACATAGGGCTATTGTAGCAAAATAAGCACATTCCCTCACAAGCTTGTGGTGCATAATCACCTTGAGGTAACTGCATGGCTGCCATTTTGAAGCACAGTTCTCAGAGTAATTTGTTAACCTGTTTAGATTTAGCACTGCTTAAAGCCAGCAACTCGCATAAAAGCTCGTTCTGAGACAGCTCATTAGACAGCTTCTAAGCAATGTATTTGGACAGGCTCAAATCACCAAGACAAAGACACAAAGGAGGGTTTCAAATTGTGTTGCCTAAGTCACAAGATTCAGAGGATCCTCTGCAGAGGCAGAACTACAGTTCCTGCTACAAGGAACACCTAAACAGCTTGCACATCTCTGCTTGCATTTGGATTCCTAGCAGGCTTTCACGTTGCTGTAAGTGGTAAGTCCTCCTGAAGCTCCTCTCAGGGTTATCTCCATGAAGGAAATAAAGATAATGACCAACACCTGGCAGAGAAGAGCTGTGTGCAAAATCTTTCCAGTCATGGCAAGGATGATACATGCTGACCCTGAGGGCTGGGATTCTACACCATTAGTTTTTAAGAACCATGTTGACAGAGACTGACTAAAACCAGATCTGTTTTCTTCTTATGCTTCCATAACCATCTAATTGCTGTTCAAGATACAGACTCCTAGCATGCTAAAATTACCCGTTAGATATACCATGGGGATCTATCGTAACACTTCCTGTTATCTTTGTGTGTCCTCAAGGAAAGTAAAAAGGAAATCCTAAGCCAGGAACAGTGATTAGACTGAAAACTCCACAGTGAGCGTTTCATGCCTGTACCAGCTCAGCTCCAGCCTCCAGGTACAAAGAATCTTACATGATCCATACCTGATCTTACAGTTATATAATCACAGCTATTTCTCCTGTGAGGGAGATGAAATGTGGTGAAGTTTGTTGAAGGGGCTCCCCAAGAAGGAGGCAGCCAGCAGCTACACTGCTGTCAGTTACAAAGCCCCTTTCCGAGTGGAAGATCTGTGCTAATTCAAGATCTGAGGCAGTTCTTTTCGTGACAACCAACTCCTAACTACCTCCAAGAGGAAGCTGGGCTAGCACCACCTAGGGCACAATTATCTGTCATCTACACAGTCAGCAGACACACTGCCTCACCTGGTCCCAGCCCCGATCCACTGGCAGCATGTGCTAGGAAGAAAAAGCAGTGACAGGAAACAGGGAGAGTTAAGAACACAACTTGAAAGGCAGAGGCATTCATCATCATCAGAACAGCTAGTCTTTTATTATTGGAGCCTGAGATATGCCTGTGAAACATTTAAATTATTCAAGAACTGTAAAAGCTTAGATGGAAGAAGGGGAAAAGCGAGTTAAAAGAAAAGAATCTGAAGGGATCCTCACACAGATACACTGCATACCACATGAATTGTAGTGAGCAGGTATCAGGCTGGTCATTACCAGGTCCTACACATAACTACCATTTCATTGCCCTGAGGGCTGTGCAGGTACTTTCAGTTGTTATGAAACACGAGCCTTAATCGAAAACTGTGAAGCACTCTGCCAGGGCCAAAGATCTATAATCCCAAAGCAGCAAGTTACTAACATCTTTTCTCAGGGACCTTTGTCTACAGATTCCTGGTCTCTATCACGAAACAAAGGACAAACCTCATTTTTTAAGAACAGACAAAACAGTTATAAAGTTCCCTTCCCTGGTTCTCCTTCCAAAGTTATAAAGGGAAATAGCAGATTAGATAAAAGGAGGAGGAAGGAATGCCTCTTTTAGATAGATTGCAGTCTATCCTCTAACAAAACTAGGGAAAAGCTTCTCTGGTGCAAATCATGGCTTATCTGGTCTAGCCTGAAGTCTGTTTATGTAACAGTTTATCATCCAGGTAGTGTCTGCTCAGTCAAGTGGAGTCCTACTGCAGATGATGCCTGAAAACTTCCTTTTATTTCTTGTACTTCCAGAAGTTCCCTCCCCCATGCAAGCAGGATGTTGCACTCACTGACAGAAAGGAATTTGTCATCTCACTCTATTCCTGGTTAAATACTCTTACAATTCCAGTTATACATCCCTCCTTCATCTGCTGATACCAGCACACATGTATCAGCCAGATGACTTTATTCTTTACCCCGCAGAAACACTTGTTAGCATACTTTGGAGAGCAGCTACTTCCATAAAATTTTGGTGCACCAGTTCATAGTACTCATACAGAGCAAGCATTTATCTTATCACATTTGGACTGCAGAGATACATAACTTAGATGGGGAGAATGGTGCAAGAGAGAGTGCTGTAATTTAAGCTGACAGGGCTTGAGAAAGCATAAAAGACACCATGCAATTAGAGATCTCAAAGTTGCCCTACCAGGGTTAGAGCCTCATGGGTGCACTTCACAGTATAAAAGCCATGCAGAAGTGCATTTAACTGGCTTGAAAGCTATTTTCCAGTAGTCCCCTTCATAAAAGCACAACACATTAACCTAGAAACAACTCCCTTGATTGCTGTTAAAAGAGATTTAAAAAAAAAAAAAGAAAAAGCAAACCAAGCACAAACACAATACAGAAGCTCTAGCAGGAAACCGTTTTTCTTATAGCTATACTCAATCTTTATGCCAATTAAAAAGAAAAACTCTTTTTAAACTGTCAGCACAACCATGTGCATTTTCAGCCAGACCAGGCCCTGTGAGGCACATAAGACCTTAACATGTTGGGCATGTATTTATGAAGTTAACAACGAGATAGTTCCCTGTTAAACTATGAGTATTCAAGCTGTGACAGCACAACCATCTGAATTTATAAACTCTGTGCTGTTTTTATTTTGAAAACCATGAAAACATTCCTTTTTTTTTTTTTAAAAAAAAAAACTGCTTTCAAAACATTGAAAACTGCAGTTGTCCTGTACGAGATCTGACTTAAACTGTCCTGGCTGGAGCCATAATCCTATGATTCTACAACGCTGTCAGCACGGTTTTACCTTCTCCTGTTCTGCATGCAACACTCTTGCCTGTGTGTTTTCATTTGTTGTTTGCAGTGAGTGGTTCCTCTGCTCCATTAACAAGTTACTTTGTTCGACGTATCTGTAAACAGGGGAAGATGGCACAAGCATTTATATAAATACACAAATGGAGCAAGAAGTGATGAGATAGACAAAGCATTTCAAATCAGCTTTCACTAATGAGAAGTCCCAGACAATTCTGTATCACGTCCTGCACTAAGAAGTGCCTTACCTCCACAGGGTGGAATGGATGTTCCCAGCCTTCAGCACAGATTACATCAGTTCAGATACGTGCTTTACCTCTCTGCCACTAGTCTACGATTTCAACCACACAGTCAAGATTTTTGATAGCCTGGTAACCACTGGTTTCTGCTTTTTCCTTGAATAAGTTATTCCCCTTTGTACACTTAATGGAGCACAACACTGGAACTCACTGGAACTAGGAACACCACTTCCTGTACAATTTCTTTCACTTTACTAAAAGGCTAGCAAAAGCAAAATGACCCGCAGAAGCAGAGGAAGCATGCTCAAAGAAAGTGGCGTGAGATCTTTCCCTTTTACATATTCATGTTTACTGTAAAATATTTGGAGATATGCCCTGCGAAGACAGAGATTAAAAAACACCAATATTTTACTACAAAAAATAATAAATAAATCACAACTTCTCTCCATTCTAGAGATAGGACGCCTCCTAGTTACATCTAAGCAAATGTAAGATAGAAACTCTTTGCAGCTGCAGACACCTTCCACTCCTTACCTCTGATTCCGCTCTATCAGCTCACTGATCTTTTCATTCTGCTCCTCAATTCGACTGCTCTTCTCAAATATCTCCTGCTTCAGTCTCTCATTCTCCTAAAGAACAGTTCAGCGTGAATATTCACCCTACTTAGGTACTGCTGCAAGGAAGTTTAAGTATTTGTTCTGTTCAGATGATTTATAGCAGTGAGGTGTATCACCTCCTGTGGTGAATCACAAGCCATCAAAGAAGGCACCATACTAAATTCAGCAAGAATCCTGGAACAGGATAATGGTTGTACTTCAGAATATTACATCTGGCTGATTTTTTTTTTCCCACCCACAGGCAAAGAGGTAGTAAAGCTGCTGCCTAGAAAAACTACGAAGCATAAAACTAAGTAGCTACGAGTAGGTGGTTTGCACAATACGGCATTTCCTCCGCAAACCTTCCTTCTGCAAGCTGTTGTGGATTAAGTCCATACCAGTTCAAAATGAAACTAAGTTTCTTTCACTCGAGTTCTCCGTCAAGGACTACTAAATACAGGTATATCAACTCCGGCTGGCAAAGTCCCAGAAGAGAAAATTGCTGGGTGCACAGAAAAATAGGTGCGCATATGGGTACGTGATGGGGATGGAAATGGCTGTAGACCATATCCTTTTTCCTAGCTAGCTGGTTTTGGCCATACAAAAATAAAGCATATGGGTGAACGTACATTTAAACCAAGCCAGTAAAGCTATCTTCATTAGAAATAACACAGTGGGTTGCACTTCCTTATGGAAATAGTCCAGTAAGGCTGGCTATGATCACCTGGATTATCCGCTGGATGTTGCTCATGATCATAGAGGCTTCCATAGTAACAGATGAGATACCAGGCAGTAGTGAGCTGTTCCCAGTGTTTTGTTTCTTCAGCTCCTCAACCTGTAGAAACAAGCCAGATGAAATGAATTTGTGGATGTAGGTAAGTGTCAACCATCTGCCAATTTCACAGAACCATTTCACTTTTCTGTCTGACCAGCTCCAGGGCACATGCTGCTACAAAAACTGTGACATCTCCCGAAGAGTAGCGAAGCATTCCAAACACAATGCTTTAGATTACATTTATGGAAGTAAACACCTCCCCCAAAGCTAGTACAAACTTTTTCCATACTAGCCAAACTGCTACCATTTCAAGGTCTGACAGGACTGGAATTCTCATTAAGTTAGGATACTGTTTACAAACTTCATGCAGGTATTTACAAAGAGCCATCTCTCCAGACTATATTTGGAAAGCAAACAGCAGTAACTTTATTGTCAATCCTGCCTACCTCATACATTACCTTGGCAGCCAGATGATCCATTTTATCTACTACTTTGCTAACAGCCAGTCGGATTTCAGTATTATGCTGCCGAACTTCTGTCATCAAAAAGGAAGTAACATCCCCAGGTGCTTGAACGGAAAGGAGAGAGTCCTACAGTCACAAGGGCAAAGTGTCTGCACACAGACATACTAGAAGCAACGCTTACCAGTTTGCAACCTGCTAGAGAGGATGGCCACTCTCTTTTTCCAACCTCAACTTCACACCTCCCTCTTCCTCCCTCCTCTCAAGACTTCCTTCCTCACCCTCAACCCCCTCATCCAAAATAATAAACACTGTACCTACACTACTTTTTTTTTTTTTTTGAGATATTTTCTAAAATAGTGTACATATTTCCCAAATGAATTGAATATGCAGGTTTATGACTACATGAAATTCTTGAGCTGCCTGAGAGCAGTTAGGTAAACAGGAGAGAACCCCTCAGAACACTAGAACAGCACACAGAATGGTATGATCAAACAATAGGAACAGAAGTTGGCTTCTGAGCCTGTACTGAATAACCATGCTCCAAGAAAGGCTCAGCTATACTCAAATCCACACAAAATCTAAAACAGGGATTACCCAACTTTATTTATTTTTTAAATGCTATTTGCTCTTCTTAGGTTGCATTCCATTTTTGAGCTAATTTCTCCTTCTGAGAAAAGGCTCTTCCCCTAGGTAAGTACCAGCTGCAAGATGCCTTTAATAATACATAACCTTACGAATACAACTACAGATTTCCTCCCCTTTTGCACTCCTTAAGCAAAGAAAGATGTATATTTACTGGGAAACCTTTGCCCCTTCCTGGTAATTAAAAACAAGAACATTTGAAACAGCACAACATCACAGTCAAGGTAAATATGTGTATGTTACCACCACCACCCAAGACCACTGCTATAAACAGCTCACTGCAGGTATTAAAAGCTTCCATAAAGCATGTACTTTTCAAACATACCTTGGTAAGGTGCAGGATACATCTGTCCTACAGGCTGGAGCTGAGAAGCAGATGTAGCAGTTTGGGAATAAGCAAATGGCATGCCTGGATATGGCTTGCAGAACAAAATCAACAGGTTAGATATTTTCTCCCCTCATACCAAAATGAGTTTCATGATTTTTTAGACCCCGAAACACAGATTATATTTGAAAAGAATGAAAACAAAAACAGAGAGTAGAAAGTCAAAGAAACACAAACAACAGCTTTTGCTTTAGGAAAAATAGCGCAGACAATTATTTAAAGGCTTAGATATCTATGTGTTTGAGTTACTACAGTTTAGTAAGTTACCTTCTTCACCAAAGCTTAACCAAATGTATGTTAGCCTACATTCATGGGGTAAAGATAAACATGTGAACAGTTTCCTGCAGCTTACTGGATGTACAGTAATTTGAAGTTATACTAATTTGAGCATGAGGACATTCCTAGGAAATTATCTTGCATTTTCTGAATCTGCTCAGGGCTCATCAGAAGCAGCTATATAGAACAATCTGTTAATGTGTTAAAGGCTAGGAGTATTTCACTCTTACCAATTTACACTGTCAGTCCAAAAAAAACCAAACCAATCCACGTAACTTCTAAGTTTTGAGAAGAACTCAGAACATCAGGGTCAACTTTTATCCTTGCAGTGATTTGGAACTATTGGTTTGAAAACTTCACTGTAATTGCTAGTTTCCATCTTTCAACAGAGAAGTTCATCTTCTAAACCTAGTTACCTGCCAAAATTTCCTCAAATTCAACACAAAGAAAACACAAAGCCAAAGCAACATATTGGTTTCTTTCTTCACAGTGCTTTTACTCATTATCAAATATTTTCTCCATCTGGACCCTTCAAAAATAAGCAGTGTTTCCGCATGATATAGGCCACTGTTTGATTTCCAGAACTTTCAGAAAATAGATTAAAGAACTAAAATAGCGTACAGTAATGAGCTTGGTTTTGTAGTTCATAGAATTGTTCATACAATGGCTTTGCTCTAAGTTTTCCACATCTATTGTGAAAAATACATTTTAGCATGTTTGTGGAGCACCCAGGAAGCTTGCTGCTGAGCAGGTCATGTCACTGTACAGCAGTGGCACTGCAAGCCTTTTAAAAGGCTGTTCTTTTGCTGGACCCACAAAGTGACCCACAAAGATGTGAGTAAGTGAACTCTCCCAGGAAAACAGAACGTGACCAAGGAAAACCTAATCTAAAATGCCGTCATTTTCACCCTGTAGGTATGTGGAAATTTCTTTTATCCTCCACAAAAGCTGATACTGAAGAGGGATGGTTAACTCTTAGTCTAAGAAGTCCTTTCTAATCAAAAACTAAGAAGCATGTTATTTAAAGTTCAGAGTGCCAGAGTTGTAGAAAGCAGCCTGGAATTGTCAGCTTTATATGCTGCTGGAGTTCTTGGTCCCAGCAACAGAGAGGACAAAGGCTTCTGATTAAAAACAGAAGTTCTAATAGCCTTCTCAATTTGAAGTTTGGTACCTGAAAGCCCTGTGCTCCTCCAGGCAGAACTGAATGGGCTTGGATCGTCACAGGCATTAAAGCAGCAGAAGATACTGGAGGTGCAGAACCGGATGCTTGAGCTACTGAAAAGGAACAAAGAAATCCAGCACATCAGAAAGCTGCTAGAGATATTTTATCTTTTAAAGGCAAAAAAAAAAAAAAAAAAAAAAAAAAAAAAAAAAAAATCGCTGAAAAGACCAAAAATTTAACGCAAGCCTGCCTCTAGTCTTAGGAAAAATCAAATGCAGTCAAAGAATTGAGAGTAGGATCAAAGAATTATCTTTCATGGAAATTTCACTTCTAACCACAAGTTCAATTTAGACAAATTCTTTGCCATACAAACAAAGGTGCTTTGAATTAACGGGCACAAAATGTTACCCAGATGGACTCTGAAGGCTGCTCAGCTGATATTCACTGCTCTACCACGGAAAAAACAGGTCAGGCCTGTTCTTGATACCCTTTCTGATACCCTTTGCTTTCTGATACCCTTTGCTACCATTTCCAACATTTTCAACCAACAGATTTTGCAAGCCACAGAAATTTCAGACATCTCAGAAGTCTCAGCACATTAAAAGACAAGGTGAAAGGCCAATTCACACATTATTCTGTGATATAGCTGTTTTTCCTTAAGTAGTAATGTGTACACAAGATCATAAAAAAGAAAACAAACTCTACAGACATCAGTCTCATGCTTTATGAATTATACCTACAGAACTTTGGATCAGTACATCTCATCAGAGCTTATCAGTTCCTACTTCAGTTCCTGACAGCAATCTTCTACTCACAGCCCTGGTACTTGAAGCCCACAGCAAAGTGAAATTTCTGTTCCCAACACAGCCTCCCCAGTGTATTACCTTGTGGTGATACTGTAGGCAGTACTGCATGAGCTGGCTGTGACGATCTCATGGAAGATGAAACCACTGGTTGTGCTGCCCCTCTCAGTGAATTTGGATCCTAAAAACATTTCTACATATTAAAATGGACATCAAAGAGCAATTTAACAGTTTGAACTGAAGTCTATTTGACACTAGCTGTTACCCAATTAATCCATTTGAACTATTCAGGAATACTGGAATTACTGAAATTTTTTTTGCCACAGAAACAACGTGCATCCCCTGTAGAAAGGGAGAGCTATTGCTATGAACTCTACTTTAAGAAATCACATAGAAAGCATTAAAACAAAATCTCACATAAGTCATTAATGTACCTCTATTTCTGAGTCACTGGAGTCAAGCTGACTACCTGTGGTCCCAGCAAGGAAGGGCAGCATGGGCTGACCCATTTTAGCCATCCGAGAAATTAGCTTTGCCTTCGCTACGTCTGGATTCTGAAAGAAAACATCTGCAGTTACTCGTCTGTCACTCAGCCCTGTGTCTTCAGATAGTACAGAAGTCTAACCCTGCCAAAGGCCTAAGTCACTAACTCACCACTTAAAACTCACCTATATAAGCCTGCTTCTTTCAATTTTTCAGTGACTGAAAAACTAACTTTCAAGACAAAATGATGACTCCTCATCATTGACTTGATTCCTCATGTCTTGCTATCTCATTCACAAACAATCTGCTGTTGATAAGGTGAATATTTGAGGGTATCCTGCATGATGTTCGCTTGACTTTCAGCAATACTTAATGTAAAGGTGAAAACAACCAAGCTTCCCTACACAAGGCTTCAAATTAGTTAGGAAATAAAGCAACAGCACTTACTGCTAACTGTTCACTAATGGAGTTGGACTTGGCCCGAACAGCTGGCTCCCTGAAAAGCCAAACAATTAATGTTAATAATTGTGGTTAATAAAAATGAAATTTGGAATCTAATATTGTGCTTTTCTAAAAGACATCAAGTACAACATCCCCCATAGAAATTTTTCTTACAATTCTTATATTTCCTCCCCCTTTACTTTTGGAAGATTCCTTGCAGCATTACTTGTAGATTTCAGAATATCATTATAAGGGAGTTTCACAGCTGTGGAACAGGTGATTACACAAAGATGATTTTGTCAATTCCTGTAAAAGCTACATGCTGGTACAAACAATTGTATCCAAATTTATTAACAAGTTATCTATTGTGCCAAAAAAATCCAAGCACTTAAACTACCCCCTAAGAAGGACAGTCAACCCATTTGATTAACTTAAGAAAGTAACGTCAGTGTAAAATTTGCAACTGAAGAAGTTAGCTGTGCCCCAAGGCCAACTCACAGCTCTACTGCCACCAGATATGAAAGCTTTTTTAGCAGTACCCATACAGCTTAATAACACTAGATCTCAGAAACATTGTAGACCAAAGATTTCTTTCATGGATGCTCATTTCAATTACTTTACACCTGAAAGTCAGCATTCAAGAAGAAACCTTTCTGCAATATTCACCTCCACTCCCACACACTAATGGCACAACAATGGCACACAGAGGAGGCACATTTGCCAAGTGATGTGTTAGAACACTGTGTAGGTTGTTTATGAGCATTACCATATTTTAATGCAGCAAGTTGTTTCAACAATGCTTCTGCTTACCCAGGCTTTGGAGGTATTGTAGATGGAGGCAATAAAACAGGGTCTGCAGAGAAGCCATCTGAATTAGGCACTGGTGAAGGTGCAAGAGAATCCCTTGAACTAACGCTCTGTCCATCTGAGCCAGAGCCTTCCTTCACTAGCTTCACCTTAAGAAACATGTAAATAAAATATTATTCCAAACTCCCAAAAAGGATTTGCTTGCTTCTGATGACTACTCCTTTGCCAAGTTTATTCACTTCAAGTGAGAACATGTATTAGTTGGAACATACAAAAGAACATTTCACCATTTGGATCTGGAGAAGCAAAGTCTTTACAATCTGTCAGTCCTCACTACTTGGAGTTGTAATAGCTCACAGGTAAGACAATAAAGAGATCCCAAAACAGCTGGAACATACATGGCTTAGTAAACAGCCTAGATGGATTGTTTTATTGTAATTTTAAAAGAAATGCACCTTCCTGAGGCATTTTGTTCATAACTGTTTCTAAGCTGCAAACAGCAGGTTTCTGCAAACAGATGGTACCATCCAACAACAAAGCAGATGCAAAACAAATATCTGGGAGAAGACACTCACCCGCCTAACCTCCACCTCAAAAACTAAAGTAGAGTCTGGAGGGACACGGCCAGCCACTCCCTGAGTCCCATAGGCCCAGGCTGGAGGAATAATGAGATAGCGCCGTCCTCCTTTCTTCATCCCCATCATTCCTTCTTCCCAGCCCTTTGGTATTCAGGCACCAGAAGAGAAAGCAAACAGCATGACTACTGACATTACAGTT
>JAOWBP010004368.1:1315713-1333964 GCA_028571105.1 Tragopan temminckii | reverse complement strand
GCAACGAGGACCGCAGCTGCCCCAGGATCTGGCTCTCGCCGACGGCCATCGAGTCGAGCCCGGCCGCGACCTGGAAGATGTGCGACACCGCGGCGTCGTCGTAGGCGGTGACGTAGACGGTCGTTGTGACAGTCTCGAGGTGAGTGACAGCGCGGGATCGGTTCGCGCCCTTTCTTCTCCCCCTCAGAGCTCCGCCGCTGGAGGGGATGGCGGGGTCTTGCTGCTGGCGTCTGGCGGAGCCTCCGCAACCGCGGGGCCTCGGAGCGAGGGGGGCTCACTGAGGGCTGGGGGGCAGGGATTGAGCGGGGTGACAGCGCGCAGCCCCGCATAGCGCTTGGGTGACCCGTCGCTTTGTCAGAGCAGAGAGTGGATGTTTTAGAGTGAAACTCGCAGAGACAAACCCGCGTTTCTGTTGAAAAGAAGCAGCGCTGGCGGCAGGAGCTCCCTCAGCAGATGTGGTTCTGTGGGGAGGGGCTTTGTGCCTTCGCCCCTCGTTTCTGTCCGCTTGGCAGGATGCGTTTGATCCAGCTCTAGTAAACGACACAGTCACAGCGATGCTTTCTGTCGTGTGCACTAAAATCTGTTAAACCTCTTCTTCCTCTGCTCCTCCCCACAAAAACAGCCCCCAAAAAACAATGGGAGCAATGAAATAATGCTACCACAGGAACTGCAAACTCCCACAAAACTTTGTCTAAAGGACTGCTACGTATTATACAGCCGTTTTCCTCTGAGGTTTCCTCTTGAATTTCTAATCTCAAGCAGTTTTTTAGCCAACTGGAGAATTAGAATCATTTATCTGTAAATTTCTTCTGCGGTAAAGAGGAATTAAGATTTTTGAGTCACTTTTGCATTAAGGTGAAGTCCCTGCCAACCGTTCTGCGGTGCAGGGACAGAAAGGGATTGGGAGGAGTTTTTTCCTGTTCTCACTTTCTCTGCTTGCAGAACAGCTTCACGTTTTGGATTATTGGGACACTCTTTTCCTGAACAAAAGCTTCATGCCTGGGAAGGGAAGGTGCTGAGAATACTAATCTTTAACAGTCCTCTGGTGTAAATGAAAGAGAAGACCGGCCGTGTTCACACAGAGTCTTTAGTCAGTGCCCTAAGGAGCTTTCTTTCAGCTCTCTTGCTTTCCAGTAAATGTTAGGTCAGAGAGAAGACAAAACTGATACATTTTGAAAGAAATATAATGCATTCTTCTCTCCTTTTTGACTTCTGTATTTGCTGCCAAGACTCTGCTGCCCAGCAGGAAGGTGTCATGTCTGCAGGCTTCCGACCTAAGCCGTTCTATGATTCCTGCCTTCTCTACGCCTGTCTGAAGGTCACCCTGTCAGGTAGCCATAACCTGCCTCAGTGTTGTGAAGTTGAGCTGAAGCAGACTGCCAGTGTGAGCTCCTCCAGAGATCTGTCAGGAAATCAGTTGGAATCTTGGCAATTTTTCCTTAGAGAAGGATGAAAAAGACTCAATCTAGTTTGTTTTGTTTTGTTTTTCCTCCTAGAAGATCCAGTTAGTAATCTACTCCACCGCCTTTTGTTTCAGTCTTATTTTCTTAAATGTTCCCAATCAAACCCCAGGGTACTTGATACCAATGATTTTTTCATTAACCTTTTCTTTGGTTAAAAGCCAGAATCCTGTAATGCAAAGAATAATGAAAGTAGTTACTGTAAACTAATTAACCTTCTATTTTGTTGCACTGCAGATTAGCTTTATAAAGCCTTTCGTTTCTTTTTACTCTCGAAGTTGCCTTTTCCGCTCTGGAAGCCAATCTGGAGGGGGAGGCTGTGATGAAATGTCTCTCTTTGTCTTTTCTCTCTGTTCTGCAGACTCGGATGTCACATTCTCAATGTAGGTTTCTTCCCCCCAGTTCACATCTGTGAGAATGCTGTCCCCTGAATAGCTGTGATTGCTAGCTAGAACAATTGCTTGTATTGAAAATATGTTAAAATTTTCTTCTTGCAATTCCACTTTGCATGCCTGTAACATTACAAAATCCCACAGTCTTTTTTTTTTTCTTTTGCTATAGATGTGAAAGTCATTTATAATCTGTTTAAAAAGCTCCATGTGCATGCAGTGTTTGTTCTGACACTTGTCTAAATTAATATGGCAAATGGAGATAGTTCTGGATCACAGGCCAAAATGTGCAAGTGACTGAGATCTTCTGTTCTTAGTGGATGCTCAGCAAATCCTGATATCAGGCCCGAGAAGATGGGAGAAAATCAGAAAAAGGATATAACTGTTCTACAGCTGGCATTGAGTGCACCAAGTTCTCTCCCATGACCTCAGGAGAACTGCGTGACATTACAGAGCCTTCTTTTCCTGTGCGTGCTTGTCAGTTATCAAAGATTCAAATCTCTTTTCTCTGATCAAGATACGTGAGCTTGGAAAATGACCTTAATGATACGTTTAGCTGATCTTTTGGGTAAGAGAAGGCCTGACAATCTTGGCTTTTTTTCTTTTTTGAAGACTTAATGCATCTCCTCTTGGGGAAGAGAGTGTGTATAGTAAATACACTTCCAGGCTTTTCTTCACATTATAGATAATTTAACTGGACTTGGATTTGTAGGATTATAAAGTACTTTCAGGCCACCTCTGCGGTGCAGCGCACTTCCTCACAGTACAAGCTGATGCCTGTCAGCCTGCCAGCTAGCCTGCTGCTCTGGGAGCGTGGGGAAGCAGCTGTCTGGAAGGCAGAGCCACATGGTGGAAGGCTTCAGCCTTTTGTGGGGTACTTGTCCCTATGACCCAGACTGCTTCTCATCTGATTGCTGTTGGTGAGCTTGGTGTGGGACAACCTGAGCAGCTCTTGCTGTCTTGGTGTGTGCTGAGTGCCTGGCCTCAGTGCACAGCACAGCATGGCCGTGCAGCTCCTGGCTGGGTTCCTGCGTATTATGTCTGGACAGAGGCAGTGCTGAGAGCCAGGGATCTGACTAAGCAGTTCATACCTCACCTAACTTTTCCTGCTCTGAAAGGCTTTGCACTATAGAGATTTTACAATGTATTGTCACAGCTTGCTTGCATTTTCAAACTTGCATCCTTTACTTGGGAAAGAAAAATACTAACAAATGGACAGCAGACTGAAAGCCGGTCTCTCAGCAGGCAGGTGATCCTGGCTCATTCTCCTCCAGCCCTCAGGAAGCAAAGCAGCGGCACTGACATGCAGTGCTCCATGGGAGGGCAACAAGATACCCTTTGTGTTTCCGATGTGGTAAGTCAACCCTTGGACATCAAAGTGATAAGGGAAGTAGCAGTGCAGGCTCCTGAGGAACACGCCCAGCCATAGAATATTATGGAAGTAAAATTCGCCTTAAGCATTGTTCTGTTTTTTCTCTGTTGCATCTTTTATGGTCCCCTTGTTTGACTGCACTCCTGGCTACATGAACTTGACGAGAGACTGAGTCATGCTTTCCGTGTTCTCTGCCTTCAGAGTTTTATACAAATCAAGTTACCATCATGAACCTGGCATAAGGCATTATCTCACAAGGAAGTACTGAATTGTTGTGATGTTTAAGGTGATATCAGGTGAGACCGGAGGATGCTGAAGAAATGTTACAGAAACTGACAAACCGATGTTGGTTGTATTTGTAAAGCCATTGTTGTGCTACCTTCTTCTTTGTGCAAGGCATGAACATCCTTGGTTATAAAATACCGTGCTATACACATAATAAAGGCTAAGACTTTTTCTTAGTGACGAAGCAGAACAGGCAGAATACATAATGGCTCAAAAACATCTTTTGGCAGTCTTGTGACTATTCTTAGTTGGCTGAATTAAGCAAAACTCTCCAGTACATCACAAGAGTAGGATCATGTGTGCTGCATGCCAGCTGATTCCTTTTTGTGCAGTGCTTGAATTTGATCTTACTTGAAGCCAATGTCCCTGCAGTAAAAGCATCTGTATTGCAGAGCACGGTACTGCTAGACTTTGTGGAACTTCTTCATATTATTACTTTCATATCAATTGCAGAGAAGCTGAAGAGTCAGGATCTGACTGAGATACATCATTGAATATTCTCTGAATATTGTCATCTTTTACCACCCCACCACATCCCTGAAAACTGACCTGTTCTGAAAACTTCACATTTCTTCAGAGTGGGGTCAATATGAAATGAAATGAAACTTGCTCTGTTGTAATATCCAAAAGCAAGCAAAACACTGATTTCTTTGACAGAGAAATTAAAATTTGAAATGTGTTGTGTGCAGTGTGTTTAAAAGTCATCTCTGCGTCACGCTGAATCAATCTAGTAAGGCCAGAGAGTTCTAAAATCTCCATGAATCTTTGCAAAGGTCTTTAGCTGTTCCGTGGAGCTTTATATGAGCATCCCAGCCCTTCCTCTGGTCCTGACATGGTTGGCTTCTGTCTTCTGCAGGCTGCATAGGCCAAGCAGTAAATATTTATTTTGAGTCATATGAAATCTTTGGCTGTAACAATAGGAATTGTCAATATTTTGTGAGGATGGTTTCAGCCATGGTAGAATGTAGCCGAAGTCCCTGCTGCTTCAGCCCTCATCCGTGTTCTGGATACGTAGGAAGGGCTTAATATAAATATTTTCCAGTGAGTAGATTACAGGTGATAGATCTGGTTTGAAATAGGTTACAAGTTGGGTAATAAACAGGCTTAAAGGGGAGTAAAAGTGATCACGGTTAAATCTGAGCAGTAGTTAATGATTAGCCTTTGATATAGATAATGATACTCATTCTGCTTGTCAGCATTATCTCAAAGTTTAGAAACTTTGGTCTATCTCAGGATTGTAGCGTGTTTGAAGAAGTCTGCTCTCCTGGAGGCAGTAGATGGAAAATCTGTCTCTGGAATAGTAAGTGCTAAAACTTTATTTTTTTAAGTTCTGAATCTTTTCTGCTTTGGATTAGCATCTCTGTGGCAGTCCAAGGGCTTGAAAGCTAGATGAAAAAGGCAGTGTTTAAGGCTTTTTTCCAGCATGGTTTATTGTCACGCAGAGCTGGGGTCAAAAATCTGTTGATGGCTATCAGTTATAGCGCTATTTTCCATGCCCTAGAGGTAATCTTGTCAGGAGAGTGTCATGAGATCAAGGCTACTTCACTTTTCCAGAGGCAAGTTCCTTCCCAGAGAATGGCTTCATTCCATTGCCCTTTCCTGTTTCTTGATATTGCAGGAGATCTTCTCTCTTACTGAGGTGAAAACAAGTGAACATGGGATTGTATTTTTGCCTCTTCAAAAGTGAAAATGTAGAGGTAGGCTGTTCTGTGGACTGTGGCTATGAATTTGTCCTCTGAACTCTTGGAGGTGTTGGCATGACTGTATGCCACATATGCCATGCTCTTGCTGTTATCTGAGATGAGAGAGCAAAAGTAGGAAAGTGCCTCTGGAGACATGTATTTTAGCCTTTAACCATCTGCTGAAACACAGCGTGACGTCCTGGACTTAACTCAAAACACCGTAGAATGGATTTTGCTTATGACTTATATTCTACCTTGCATTTTGCTCAGAAACAGCTTTAGGTTTCTTAAACTGGTGTTACAAATAATCAAGGCACAAAAGAATTTGTTTCTTGGCTCTGGTAGAGCAAGCTTTTGTTTTATGGCATAGGTGGTGATGCAAAGTTAAGTGAACAGGCGTGCATTGTACTCCTGTGAGCAGGGAAGACTGTTTTTCTAAAAGTCTCTTTTGCAAACTATTAGGCCATTAGTGAAAAGCCCACATTTAAAAGGTGACCCTGACATGCCAGACTTGGAAGTCCAAGTGTGTTCCCATGTGAGCTGACATCAACAGTGCATGGCTATTGCGGCAATGCCTGGCACAGGCTGGAACGGACAGCTCCAGGGAAGGAGAGTGGTTGAATGGCCGCCTTAAAGTGCTGTGTCTGCACATGGGCCCATACCTGTTTGTTAAAGAACAGCCACTTAAGAGAAGAAAGGGAGGAGAAATTAGAGTGAAATGTGCTCCTGGGATTTTTATTCAAGGAAGCTCTCATGCGTGGTAGAAGCTAATGCATGATGAAGGTGTTGCTCTGTGATGAGTGCGTGACAGTACTGGAGGTAGAAGAGCATGTATGAATTGCTTAGATCAATATATTTCTATCATACGTGTGGAATGGATTCCAAAATTGGATTAACAGAGACTTCTGGAGGGTTGTTTTCTTTTCTAGAGTCTAAAACATACCTGACGGCCAATTTAGAACTTGTATGACTGTTGTCTTTTCCTGGGCTAAGTCAGGATACGATGGTGAAAAACAGCCAAAGGAGAAAAAAGCTTATTTTCTACATATGCATGTTTGTGTCTATGGCTAAGTTGTTATTAGCTGATCCATTAAATTAAAACTATCTTTGTTACCACAGCTAATTAGACATTGCCTGAGTTCACTGGAGGGAAGATTTATCTGCCAAAGGATTCCCAGAGTTCAACAAAGGGAGCCTTTTAGTTACACTACAGATCTGGATCCAGGTCCATAAATGATGGCTTTTGCTCTCCAGAGTACGCAGCAGCTCCACATCATCTCTACAAGAACAGACAGGTCCTTCACACATAGAGAACATCAAACTACATGTGTACCTGCTGTGCTTAGGTGGCAATAAGGTGCTGACCAGGCAACCTGCTCTTGCTGAGCCTGCTCGATCAGTGAAGTTAGACTGAGTGATCTCAGGAGGTCTCCTAGACCTCAGCAGTTCTGTTACCAAAATTGTTAACCGCAAATTCTCCAGGTACAACAGTAAGGCCAAGCAGAAGAAGGTCTGTCAGTCTTCTGAATCATGTGTTGATGGCTCTACTTTATGTCACTATCTGTTTTATTTTTTTTACTCTCTGCATTAGTTCCATCTCCATGAAACAGAATTATTTATGATCTCACTGGATAGCATCTGTGGTCTTTTGCCTGTATGAAAGGCCAGCTAACTCTCTTTTAGGGTATGTTGAGTCACACTGCATTTTTGCAACTGTAGAAAATGTTGTTTGCTTGAGAATGTGCTTATTGGCTCCTAGTTTCATTTTGTGTCTCCAAAGATTACTTTTCAGTCTTGCAGGATTTAAGGCCAGAAGGCGCCATTTGAGCCAAGTCTGGTCAGAGTTGTTTATGATATTTATACAGACGTGTGTCTTCTCACTTTATCAATCTACACAGCAGTGGTTTATCAGATATCCTCTTGCAAGTATCTTGTCTAATGTTTCATGTAGGTGGATTGCTTCTGCGTGTGGCCACTGAATGGTCACAAACAAAAATATAACTCCTTACCCTCTCAGCAAGGACACCCTTTTTGTACAAGGCAAGCTGTCCCATCGGCACTGCAGGTGGCTTGAACCTGCAGGAATCTGTTGCTGAATTAGTGAGCACAGTGGAGAAAGTCATACACAAAAGTGCTTTTGGTTTTTTTGGTTTTCTTTTTCAGACTGAATTTTTGCCTTTATTATATATATATTAAAAAAGTCTGTTGTAGGTGGAAGAATCTGTGCTTGATGAGGACATATAAAATAGGAGGAGGAATTGAACGTGAGCTTCTTCAGAGATGGATTTTCTGAGGAAGCAGAAGTTGTCCAATATCTCCTTTAGGATAAATTTTCAAATACAGATGTTATTTTTTTTTAAGATTAAAAAGTTTTTGAAGTGTGTTGCAAGGCTAGGGGCTCTGCAGCGCTCCAGTTCCTCAGCACGGGAGAAGCAGCAGGATGTGCTCTATCTCAGTGGTCACTGCTCCCCCACTCAGTTGTGTAACATTACTGCCGAGCATAAGGAAGTATCTATTTATTCAAGAAGTTACGTAATCTTGGAAAATGCAGGTCACAAAGAACTTCTTTTCTGTTCTCTTCACCTCTTTCCAGATACTGTCTCATTTTTTTTCCGCTGGTAGTAAGGAGGACTACGCTGTTCACTTCAGCTGACAAAGAAGCACTACGAAATTATTAGCAAAGGAGTCCTGACTGAACATTGTGCACAGTAAGATTGTACTGGGCTGTTCTGGCATCCCAGCAATTCCTGCCGGACCATTGGGATTGAAGCCATCCTGCCTTATCTCTGCTTAAATACAGCATGGTCGCTGGGGGCAGGGGAGGTCCTCAGGTTTCTGTTCCAGGGTGCTGAGTACTGGGTGTGCTGAGAGCTGAGGACCAATTACTGCACTCCTGCTCTGTGCCCTTGATGATTGCAGGAAAAGAGATGGAGCTGTGATAAAGCAGCCTGCCAGACTGTAGGCTCAGGGTAATTGCTTCAGAAACCTTTGACATGCACAAGGAGTGCTGAAGAGGTTCTTCTCTAGGTGCCTCCTGGAACTGCCTTTGGTGGAAACTTGTTAGCACTAGCTCTGCATTCATGCTGCTGTTGGCTGTAAGGAGTTTTGATGTCTGACGTGCTTTTGTGAGAGCCCTTTTATAAAGAAGTGGTATCACAGCATCCTTTGTCAGTTTTTAGCATTTCTAATCCTGTGGCATGTCCAGATGAGTGACAGAGCTATTGTATGGCATCTCCTTTGCTCTGGGAGCTGTGGGACTGACACTGCTCCTCAAGTCTGGTGTCTTCTGAGGTGCCTCAATTCTGCTCTTCCAACAAACATCTGTTCTCTTTGGATGGCAGGAAGCAGGAGACAGCTGCCTCATTCAGCTGGATGGGAAGGAAAGAAACCAGCAGTGCAGAGCAGCAAGTATGTGATATGAAAGGTCAGTGATGGAGGAAAGAGAGAAATGAAAACAAGCAGGGGGGAAATACTGCATATGTACAAAAGGGAAGAAGCTGTTTGTAGTGAGTGCAGAAATCCTCAGCATGCTGCAGGGCTTCAGAGCGAGCTTTGGCACCTGAGTTGGCGTGTGGTTCTCCTTGATTTGTGAGAGGAGCTCACTGGAGTTGAGTGCTGCTCTGTCTAATCTGCAACAGGAATGTGAGCAAGGGGAAGGTCTCGTTGTGCTCAGAGATGGGCAGATGGATGTTAGAGTGTTGAAGAGATCCTGCTTGCCTTTTAATTAGCACCACCTTTGTCACTGTTCAAATACACTCTCCACTGATGTAGCATCTCACCTTTTCTGAATACTGAGGCATTTGTTGGCGTACATTAGCAGTGAAACAACAGTGTGTGGCTGACATGTCTGTTCTGGCCTCTGCTTCTGGTCAGCGGGTAGGTGGCTGTGGGCCAGAAGAGCTGTGCTTGTTTCCTGAGCTGCACGTTTATTTGCTCAGCTTGTAATTGTCAAAGCAGGCCACGGTTGGAATGTGCTCAGTTCCTTAAAAAAGTCCCACTAGGACTCTAGGTTAATTTAACATCCCTCAGGTTAAAAGTACTTGTGTTTTGTCAGGGAGGTAGGAGATTATAGCTGGTGTATTAGAATACTCTGTTCAGTACATGTTTCTAACACCTATTTCTCCAAAACTTGTTCAGTATATCCTTCATGGCTGTCCTTTGTGTGAATAAGAACCATGCATGCATGTGTCATCAGCCATCGTCAGCCCCTGACAGCTTTCAGTATCCGTCCATCACCCAAAAATAACTCCCTCAAGCTAACCTTTTGTGGCAGATGTGTGCTCAGCAGCATCTGCAAAACCAGCACCTTTGGACAAGGCATGTACTGAGGTGTACTTTGCAAACCTGTATATCCTGCGGTGTTCACAGGAGCCGCCAAATCCAATTCCAGTGGCTCTCTTAGTGGCACATCCTTTGCTTTTGCATTTGTAGTGCCAGGACTGGGCTCTGCTTGCAACGGCATGACAGTGGTCTAGTCAGACACACTCACTGCTGTATTGTGAGCCCAAAAGCCTGTTGCACAACTTCAAAAACATTTTCACTTCCAGCACAGTGTGCTGAAGAAACTGTGTTCTTCTTTTGGGTCCTGCAGAGGGAAAGGCGGCCTGGGGAGCAGGTGGAGGTGGTGAATCCCGATGGCTGTGGTCACTGTGGGAGTAATCTTAACTGCCCTATTGGTGAGGATTGAGAGGTGGCCAACACCAGCAAAGGAACTGTTTCAGCTTGATGTGGTTTGGGACCCTTTGTAAGGACCACGTTTGGGTCCTGACGTGAAGTTTCTGTGCATTACAGGTACATTACAGTAAATGTCAGGCTTTTCTTATGGAAGTGAGGTTGCAGCCAGGAGAACATTAGACTTTTCAGTTTTGCTACACTCCTTATGAGCATTCATTATTTATAGCTTTTCCATCTCTTGTAGTTTCAGTGTAGCTGGGCAAAAGGTTTGTCTGGAGAGGAGTCCCTCTGTTACTCAGCCTCCCCAGCTCAACATTATTTTCTCCAGCTGTAAGATCTCTTGCCAGCATTTTGTAGCTTTTCCCTCCACTATTGTTGGTTTTATAGCTGTAATTTTGCTATGCAGAGTTGTTTCTGCAGCCTTCCACTTCATTGGGCCCGTTAGTAATGACATGGACTGGCATGATATTCTGCTTCACGAAGTTCAGTGCATTGTCCTGTAAAGAACAGTCTGTCCTGAGATTTTTTTTCTTTTTCATGTTCAAAGATTTAGAGATTCCCTGGGGAGGCTGCATAAGCTGTAAGATTAGGAATGACCTCCTAAGCAGATCAAGCAGAGTCTCTAACAGAAGGTGCCCAGACAAGTTTGCTATGAAAATAAACTCCCTACAAGGAACATGGCTGTAGCTGTGTTAGGAGGAAGAGCTCTGTCCCCTCCTCCAGTGTCAGGGATCATGCTGGGTGAATGCAGTCCATTTTAACCTTCGTTGTGTATCTGAGTCTTGCTTTGGTTCAGTACAAAGGACTGACACTGATATTTTTGTCAGCTTCTGTTGGTCTTAATTAAAAGTTGACTAATGGATGTAACTGCTGTGAGCTACCAAACGTTGTGCAACTCCTGTGAGAGGCAGCATCTCAGATGGAGTCTGTGCTCTGAAGTTGGACTGCCAGTTTTTGCTACATGCAGGAGTGTAAAGTGATAATTTCTTGAGGAGAGTGCAGTCTGTTTCTTGAGGAAAAACCATCCTTAAAATGAGGACAAAAATGTATTGGTGCAAGTGCAGCTTGTGGGGAAAAAAACATAAGGAGTTAGAAAGTAAAACCCAAAGAATGTGAGAAAACAGAAACAGCAAAAAGACTCCACTTGGCATGGCTCTTTTGGGATCTTTGTCAAGACCCATGGGCACCCCTAAGGTTCCCCAGGCACTGAGGAAGATGCCCATACTTGCAGAGTATTGCCCCCAGCCCTGGGATCTGGCCTTCTGCAAAGAGCCTCAGCTGAATTCTGGCTTATCTCTCACCCTCAGACCTCCTGGCGTGGGCAGCATAGACTTGTTCACCCTCAAGTCAGAGTTTGTTGGTGTCCCCTTAAGAAAAGGACATCTCTTAGCCTGGGCAAAAAGTCACTCTTATGCATGGTTTAGGAATGATAGTGATTCTGAGATGCTGTTTGATCTATTGGCACCGTCAGCATCCCTGGCTGGGCAGCAGTGGTTCCAGCCTGGGGCCTTTGATGAAGGTGATGAGAGGATTGATTCTTCCATGTGGCTTTCTCCCATTATGCCACTTGGGTTGTGTGTAATAGCTGCCAAGAGCTGGTCCCCACGTGCTACTCATTTGACTGCATCTCCTTGTAACATCCTCACTGCCTGCAACCCCACTGTGCTTCATATTCTTCTTTTGAGGATGAACACAACGTGTTGCTGGTGATGTTTGCCCACCATATCCTGCACTCAAGCCAGACATCCTTCAGAGTCTTCTTCCTTCTAGATCTTCTAAAGCTGTCTGCATACACAGCTCAGCTGTATGCCTTGTGCTTACAGGGGGAATGTGCCCTCTGCCTCTGTGTCTGTAAGGCACATTGTATTAAAATAATAAACTATCAATCTTTAAAGTGTGCCCTAGAGCTTGGCACAGGAGGGCTCTGGCTGGTGTTGCTGGGTTGAGTTTGTGTGTCCCTCAGGTGTGCCTCTGAGCAGCTCTGAAGTGAAGCCTGAGGTCCTGAAGGAGGAGCAGTAGGTCCACAAGTTAGGAAAAGAAGTGGTTAAAGTTGTCCAGTTTGCCAGGAAATGGAATTGACTGCAAGCAGTGCTTAGGTCTTACGACAAGCTTGGGCCATTCAGTGAAGGCCGTGGTCAGAGCCAGGGAGCGGTGCTGTAGTGTGTGCAGACGCTCTGCTTCCCCTCCCACCTCCAGTTACTGCATTGAGAGGGGGGAAAAAAAAAAAAATTGGGCTTGAGGCTGTGAGCTCAGAGCCAGGGTAACTCAACTAGTTTGCCAGCCGGATTGCTGTGAGTAGAGCAACGATAACTTTGGGCTGCCTTTTCCATTACTTACGTCTTTCATATGTAGCATTCCTTTGTGTCGTGCAGGACTACGCTGTACGTGATGTGCAAGCAAGAGATCTTTGCCTTTCCAACTTGCTGCTTTTAGTATTTTTCCCTTGGATTTCTCTAGAGTGTTTTCATTTTAATTGTCAGTAAAGCTTACCTGATATTTTTCACTTCTTCAGGAGGAGAGAAGGACTCCCTGGCCCAGTTCTCACTATCGGAAACACTGTTGGAGATACGTTAGGTAAGAATCGCTCCAGCAGAGGAGCAGCAGGAATCTGGAGGCTTCTACGCAGAGCCAGCTGATCGGCAGGGCTGTCCTGTGTGCTGCTGCTGCGCGGGGCCCCTGCAGCCTGCACTCTGCTGAACAAATCACTGGTGTGAGGGAAGCTGGAGAGGTGTTATTTGGAGATTCAAGTCCTCTTGGGCAAAACCAGTGGAATTAGTTTATTTCTTGTTTTTTCAGAACTGATGTGGGAAGGATGGGGCACTGTTTTGAAGGGAAGAGTTTGCTGCTGTAGTGAGCATTCATCTAGGGCTCCATCGTTAATCCTATTAGACTTCTGGTTTGGAAAGTGGCTTCGTTCCTTTTGAATCTTACTTTAAGGAAGCTCTGTGTGTTGAGTTTCAGGCTGAGCTGGCTTGTAAAGCTTTTTGGGAGCTTGGCAGACCCTTTCCACGGTCTGTCCTGTTTCTGCATGTCTTGTGTTTCTTATTAAAAGCTGCATCACCTTTGGGTAGCTGGAAGGCAGTTTACCATGAAAAAATATGACTTGATGATCTACTAAAATTTGGCAGAATTTTGGATTAACTCTTTCCAGAGCAAAGCCACAGTAGATTGGGAACCTATCATAGAGAGTGTATATAATGGCAGTTGTCTTATGGCTGAGACCTGTTTCAGAAGGCGGCTTTGTTTGGCATCTCATCAGGTCCAGCTCCTTTACCCTTTTTCTGTTGTGCACTGGCACAAGATCCCTGTCTTCCTTCATTTCTGCATTCCCTGAAGCTGCTATTGTAGTTTCCCTGTGTGCATGAAACTGGAGAAATGTTTGCAGTGGGTGAAAGTTAGTTCTGATGCTGAACCTGAGCTAATAGTTTGTTGTTGCCAGATCCTGTTGCTGTCCTAAATCATCCTGGTTTGCTGAGCTGTGAAGGTGGCATTGCAGTGGAAGGATACAAATACCTTGTGTGAACAGAGCCTGCCTATGTGCTGAGGTCTGCCAGCTCAAAGCAGCACAAGTCCTGCACAGAACTCTGGGTTTGGCTGTTTTCCCTGAGAACTGGAGGGGTCACAAAATGGAGGCTGTGGCTTTTCTGGTCTGGGACAACAGTGTGCAGAGGCTGGGAAGTCCTGGGAAGAATTTCCTCATTCTTTTGCCCTGTCCCACCCTGTTTGTTTTCTTATGCAGTAGATTACTGCAGAGTGAAAAGAAATCTTTGTATGCGCACGTTCCTGGTAACAGTGCAGCACCGAGGCAGGTGTACCATCCGGTCTGCACCCTTCAGGTGTGCAAACACTGAGAAATGCTGGAGCCTGGTGCAGCCTCTATCTGATCCATATCCCCTGCCCAGGGGTGCTCATGATCCCACCCCAGTGCCTCTTTCCTTCTGTGCAAACATGAAACAGGCAGCAGTCAAGAGATCAAGTCATCTATTCAGTTAAAAATACCTGATGCTGAAATGTTGAGTTTGCACAAGACTTAAACCAATTTAGAGAATTTGCTGCAATAGAAACTTGCATGTTTGTGGGTTTTTTTTTCTTCCCAGTTATGGAGTCAGACTTGTTAAAAAATGGTGACTTTGTTTCATGGCCAGCACAGCTCCGTGTCAGTCAGTTCCTCTCTGCTAAAGCAAACCAGAGGTTTGAAGCTTGAAATATTTGCCTTTAATCTGTTCTTCCTGCTGCCGCAGATACTTTTTTTTTTTTTACCCCAAGACACAGATACCTGCCAGACTGTAACGCAGACTTACTCCATTAGGTTACTGCACTGGAAGTGGTTTATTTTTAAACAGAGTTTTTGTCCATGTGTTATCAGAACATGTAACAGAAAAAAAATTGCTGAAGTGTCTCGGTGTAGGTTATTTTCTCTTACATTACTTAATTCCCATGCTTTTCAGTATCTCATAGCGTGTCTTTTCAGTGGTAGGTAACTGCAGCAGGGAGATGGATTTGGTGTCAGCACCAACATGAAAAGTTGCTATGCTGGTGAGCATCAAGCATGGCCTTTCTAAGCTGTACAGGACCCTTCCCAGCCACATGTGAATGATGCCCTTGTTGGTAAGGTTGGTACTCTGTAAATATTTAGAGGAGGTGCATGTTGGTTTTCCTTTTCTGAAGACCAGTGACAGTAAATTAGGAAAAACTGGACACAAACCAACCACAAAGGGAGTTTTTAGCCTGGTAGAGAAAGAGCTTCTGTGGAACCTGCAGAGTTTGAAAGAAACATAACATTCTGAAATGAATGAATAATAAAATTGGACTGTAGTCATTAATGAGAGCATGTAACAGACAAAGGAGAAGGTATGGGTCAGTCAACTGAAAGAAGAGGGAAGAGAGATTTGGGCCAGAGGAGAGGGGAAGTTCTTGGTTTACTTCATTCCTCTTATGGGACGCTTATCTTTGATCTTGTAGTTTAAACCGTGTTGGCTGCTCTTCCTTCTCTGCTGCAGAAGATGTTTTGAAGCGTGTGTATCTTGGCAGATGATTCTTTTTCCAGCTGTTTGTGTTTTGGAACTTCAGTTCTAGCTCTTGAGCATTTGGTCTCAGAAAAAAATGTGATCTTAAAAGCTTTGCTATGTGAAATTTGTGCTATTTGCTCTGCAGGTGTCCTTTGGTAATGCTTATCTGTGTCAGGTGAGCTGTTTATTGCATTAGACTATTTTTATTTTTATTTTTTTTTCCTCCTCCTGAACATTTTTCTGAGTTGTTTTTCTGGTCTCAGTGTGTAAGTACAGATTAGGGATGATAATAGGTACCAGATATTAGCAGAAATACGGACAAGGAATACATTCTGCGTTTAGGCAGGACCAGTAGACTATGAGGTAACTTTCCAAGCAAGTTATTGTGAAGGAGCCTGATGCGGTAAGAGATATGCTGCAAACTTTATTTGCACAGAGATGCAGAAAATACCTGAGCCTATTGTTGATACAGCTAATACTAGCTGACTTGAATTCAAACAGGTGCTTAATTCCATTCATTAATACTAGTGTTTGCAAGGAGTGTTAATTCTTTGTCTTGCTTTCCTGCACTGTTAATGTAGCTTCCTTGTTCCCCTCAAATCTTCAGCTTCTCTCATGGCTCTTTAACTCCAAAGCCTTTGGAGACCACCTCCTGTCCCTGCTGCTCTGCAGAGACACGTTGACTGTCCTGAGCCCCCAGCAATTCCCACACAGCTCTGTCGTAAGGTCACTGTCACAGACTGAACCAGTTCCACTGGCAGCTGCTCGCTGTTTGGGTTTTTCGTTTGCTAACACTGCTTTCAGTTCGGAAGCCTTTTCTAGAGTTTCACTTTGTATTTTCAGTCTGAACCTATCTGTTCAAACACCCAGTGTCTTTTAGGTTACGATGCTCTTTTCTCTGCAGAGATCATTTCTCTAGAAGGACTAGAGTCCATCTTATCTCTCTCCTCTTTTTTTTTTTTTTTTTTTTTTTTTTAATAACAACTCAATCAGATAACGTATCTGTACTTTATGATTTCACTTGATTTTTCCTGTGGTCTGTGCTGGGAGGGCACATAGAGTTCCAGACAGGGTCTAGTACAGCATTGTCAGTACTTACCTTCAGTGATGTCTGACCTGCACTTTCTGTCACTCTGATGAATGTGCTGTTTCAGGACTGACTGGTATTCCCAGATTGTTTTTCCTGTTGCTGTTTCCACCTGAAGAACTTTCACTTCACACCAAGAATCGTTACAGGTTATCCATCCCAGGTTGTGCTGGGGTGCAGACTGAGAAGCCATAGGCACCGCTTGGTGTGCTTTTATTTTTGATGTAGTCTGTCCAGACATACCTGATTTGCAGTAACCTGATAAGGGATTTAGACTGTCAGCCTTCTGAGTGTTTCTCTCATTGTCTGTAATGTGATTAGAGGGGAGATGTGACAAAGTAAAGCTCATGGAAATGCAATTGGATTGCCTCTGGCTGTTGCAGACCTTTGCCTGGCAATAGGTTTTGTACCACCTAACATAATTTCTTTGTTAAACATGTTCCCAATAAAAGGCATAACTGTCAATTAAGAGAAATACTGTAACCTGATCCTTTAGTATATGCAATTTAAAATGGAGCTTGAGATATTTTTTTCCATTTGCACAACTGCAATTGAGAAGAGACAGGGTTTTTTTCCTCTGACAGATAAGAAATGTTCCTTTGCGCTGAGCACTGGTCCCCTTGTCCTACCTCAATCACATTAGGTTGTTTTTCTGGCAAGAATGTTTAGGTTGGTGCAGCAACGCAGTGCTGTAAAGCTGTGAGGGACACACCTCCTTTATATTTTCCTGCTTGCTTTTCTGTGTGTTCTCTAGTTGGAGTGCAGGACCAAAGGGATGCTCCAGAAATTTATTCATAGACAGTAGTTCTCAGGCAATACCTTGATGGCTTAGAGTATTTTCTCTTTCCATAGCAGCAAAGAAACCATACTCCGCTTAGACAAGCGTTACTTCCTATTAGATTTTTCCCCTTTGTTTTTCAGGGTCCCATTTTTCTACGTGCCTTTTTGAATGCCTCTGCAATAAAGATGTCTCACCACATGATGAACAGCTCCACGTTGCCGACTACACATCCTGAACATCACCATTCTACAGCGTCTCTGGAAGGTGGTCATGGATCTGGGATGATGATGATGGTAAGTGGTTAGTCAGCATTAACTTCAAGCTTTTACTTGTTTGTGGTTCAGGGTAACTTGTCTTGCTATTCAGAATTGGTAATTTAACTTAGCTGTGAAAGGCATGAATCAGTCCAGTTAAACACAAGCCCTATTGTGGTTCTTTGATGGTGAAGGAGTGGTAGGAGGTGCTATGCAACATGAAATGTATTTCAGAGCTGGGGATCCTATGACAAAACACTCTTCAGCAAAAACCTTTCTAGCAGCCAGCCTGGGATCTGTTTTCTAGCAAGCTAAGAGCAGAGATTCAAAGCAAACAATTTCCCCCAAGAAAAGGAGATGGACAGAGTTTGCCTGGGCTATTAGTAAAAGCCTTAATCAGCACTGAGAGGAATGCACGTTGTTGTAATGGACTGTGCTGACCTCCAGGCAAAAGAACTCCCTGCCCTTTTTCTCCTGAACTGTAAGCACCTGCTGGGCTTGTGGAGCAAAGTGCTCCAGGGCTCTCTGCCACATTGGCATTAAGGGTGTGTTGGTCCTGAGTCCTGCTGCTCTAGCTGTCTTTGATTTAAGCAAGTTCAGACTTGTGTATGGTAGCATTACTAAAGCTTTTGCAGAGATGCTAGAGTTTCCGTGGAGGTGACTGTAGGATCTGTGCCACTGAAAAAGTTCTAGGTACTTTTTCAGCTATCTCCCTTTTTAAAATATCTTTGGAGTGAGTCTGAGTTTATTAAAACATGGCTTAAACTTCAGAGGGAGAGGAGAAAGTGTGCATTTCAATTTAAAATGAGAACATGCTCCAAAATATATTTTGTAAACCTTCATTTGAAGTTTGTCTGCCAGTCATATGTCCCAAAGAGAAGCATTGCTGCTTCTTCTATTGCAAGCGTATCATAGGAGGAGAGGAAAGGATTAGAGCATCCTTCCTCTTTGTGAACATGGCCCTGCACAGAGTCCAGTTATGCTGGTGGAACTTGCATCATCATTGATGGCTCCTGTGGAAGAGTCTCAAGAGCTCCTCAAGAAGCACATCCTAAATCATAGAATGGACACATTAATGGCATTAATGGCACTTAAACAGCTCTTTTTGCAGGCTCAGGATCAGTGCGTCCCTGTGAGGAAGAAATCAGGAAAGGGTGGCAGGAGACCTGTGTGGATGAGCAAGGATCTTGTGCGCAAACTTAAAGGAAAGAAGGCGGCCCATGAAATGTGGAAAAAGGGTCTGACCACTTGGGAAGAA
>JAOWBP010004368.1:1296558-1315613 GCA_028571105.1 Tragopan temminckii | reverse complement strand
TTGGCAGGGGGTTGGACTCGATGATCTCTGAGGTCCCTTCCAACCCCTACAATTCTGTGATTCTGTGATTCTGTAATGTATGCATATTTCCATTCCTCACTGGCACCAAGTAACAAGCTGCGTTTCAGCTGCAGTGTATGTGCAACTAGGCTGTAACATTTTTTTGTGAGCTTTTTTCTTTTCATGAAAAATATTAAATTGATTAAAGAAATGGTTGTTTTATAGTCACTGCAATGTCTGTTGTCCTCAAGACGTACTAAGCTGCAATGTATTTACCCGGATGGGAAGATTATATGAACTGTGACTGACCTGGGATTGCATCCCCCCTTCTCACAGTATTCTCTAGCTAGTTTCAGGAACCCTTATTTTCACCCAGGGGAGGCTCTGATCCTGTTTTTTTATGTTTTTTACTAATTATTGTCCCTTTATTTAGGCCTCTCCTTCTCCCATAGGGTATTGAGCGGTTCCATAGGGAGATGATAGTCTGCTGGCACAGCGCAGGAGTGGGCCAGCAGAGTGAACTGTACAAGCCCTTACCTGGGTGAGCTCGTATGAAGCTGGTGGAGAACTGCTCTGCACTCCAGCCAATGAGAAGTCATGGAAAGGCAAGGTTGAGCTCCACAGTGACATTCCCAACTGCTATGCTGAGGAGAAAAAGAGCTTAAAAAAAAAAAGCAAAGAGAAGGCTCTTTTCTATAGCAGGTACCTTGGAGGAATATGCCTTCTGCCCAGGGGCACTACCTAAAAGAGCTACTCACTAGAACTGGAAACTGCAGCATCTTCAGCCATTCCTATGTTGTGTCTGTTTTTCAAGTCAAGTCTTGAGACCAGCTGAAATGATTTAAATTCTTGTCATAGCAGCAATAACCTTTGCTATATTTTTTTGAGCTCCATCTTGGCATGAGCTATTCAGGCTCATCTTTATGTTCTTTATGTCTTGAGCAGGCGATGACTTTCCACTTCAGCTATGAGAATGTGCCATTGCTGTTTTCTGGTCTTACAATCAATACTCCTGGAGGTTAGTAACACTGCTTTGTTCTTTCCAAATAAAATAATTGCAATTAAATTTGAATGTTGCTGGAATTACCTTGTTATGCCAAAAATATCCACACACGCTGCAGCAAATCTTTCTAAATGGTATCAGTCGGGTGAAAAAAAGGAAGGTGTTTTATGTAGTTCCAGAGTTTGACTTGTCTTCCTAGCTGAAGTGGTTGCTAGTTTCAATTAATGGGTGAAATTCCAATTAGTGTGTGGGTTAAACTCACTTTTACCATCTGTATGTGTGTGCCCGGTGCCCAGCTGTAAACTCTGCAGTGTGACACAGTTGTTGAATCACACAGTGTCTTTTCTGACGTGTTTTGAAGCAAACGTCTTCTATTGCACAGATAGAATAACCTTTCCTCTTTTGTCAGAAATGGCTGGTGCTTTTGTGGCTGTCTTCTTCCTAGCCATGTTTTATGAAGGCCTTAAGATTGCCCGGGAGTGTCTGCTCCGCAAATCCCAAGTCAGCATTCGCTACAACTCCATGCCAGTGCCAGGTCCCAATGGCACCATCCTGATGGAGACACACAAAACTGTTGGGTAAGAATCTCGCTTCCTTCTAAGACAAATCTCTTCAGCACCTGAGAAAGGCAGAAACTGGGACAGAACAAACTGTATGCTCTCTGCAAAGTAAATTAAATTCAGGCTTGGATGTTTCTTGAACTGCTTGACCACCCAGGGTGGAGGACAAAACAGGGAAAGCGACAAAGGGTCAGATGAGCTTTTTAAAGAACACATCTGGGGAGTTCCCAGGAAAAGAATTTGGGTGTTATCACCAGTAACTGACAGAAAGTACTTAGAATCCTCCTGTTGACAGCATCTACTCAGGAAAAAACAAAACAAAACATTCTGCTTATTTATGAAGGGAAAGATAAACTTTAGAAGTTTTGTTTCTCAGCTAAAAGTTTTGTCCTCACAGTGAATGCTGAATTTCCCTTACTGTTGATAAGCTTTGTGGAGAAAAACATAATTACAAGTGATGAATGCATGTAAGAAATTTGTCCAGACTGTTTCATCTTCTCTGTCATTTCACACCCACCTTGGCATCTCATTAGTCCAAGAGCTAAGTTTTCTCATAAGGAATTTGCATTTTCTCTTCTGTGTCTCGTGGATGGATGCTGACTGTTCTTTGGGTTTTGTGTTCTCAGGCAGCAGATGCTGAGCTTCCCTCACCTCCTGCAGACTGTACTGCACATCATTCAAGTCGTGGTCAGCTACTTTCTTATGCTGATCTTCATGACATACAATGGATACCTCTGCATAGCCGTGGCAGCAGGGGCAGGGATGGGTTATTTCTTCTTCAGTTGGAAGAAGGCAGTTGTTGTGGATATCACTGAGCACTGCCATTAACACTGGAACTGCCCAGAAGCCCCTCCATCCCACTGCTCTCTTAAAATGCAGCCATCAGGAAGACTGGATCATCCTAAGCTGAAAGAAAAGACATAACAAACATCTACTGGAGTTCACCACAAGTTCCTAGCTGGGGTGCAGGGATGTGAGAAACTGGGATATGCAAGACCCCCATGCTGCAAGTGGGCAGCTCAGGAGTCCCAAGATAGCTGTTCTTGGCTAGGATTTGCTTTAGTCTCAGATTATGCCATGACAGAAATGTAGAGTTTATACTTTTTTTTTTTTTTTTTAAAGAAACATTTTATTCCTAAATTGTAAATGCTTGTCTGTGAGAATTTTATGAACAATAGTTAAAAATGGGCATCACCAATGGAGCCAATGTGTGCAAATGGCTATTTTGTTTTTTTAATACGTACACAATGCCAGTGAAGATCTCCCTGGCATTGTGGCTTTTGGGGCCAATGACACCTTCTAACACAGAGGTTTGCAGAGGAAGACATGCTGCTCATCAGACACACTCAGGTCTGTCCCAGCAAGTGAGAACTTGGACAGAAGTATAGGAGCCCTGTGCTTTGGAGGTCAAGATGAGTCTGTCCTCCAAGCCCACCAGAGTATGATGAATGTTGCTAGATTTCAGATGCATTTTACTCAGTGGTTTTACTCAGCTTCAAGTGATAACATTTCAGTTTGGCTGCTTTCACTTCCCAATCATTGCAATGTATGGAGTAGATGCAGGACAAAAATTGTATATTTACAGGGCAAAAAGATTTTAAATTGACCAATGAACTTGCATTGACTTCAGGTTGGGTTGCACCTGAATGTGTCGAGAGCTAGACTTCTAGCTTACTAACACTAATTGTGTAAATGAAGCAAGAGATAAATAATAATTTAATAACACTAAAAGCTAAAATGTCATAACAGGGTGTTTCTTGAGTGAAATGAGGGAAATAACTGTGTTCCTGTAAGAGAGAAATTTGGGGAAGAGAAGAAAGAAACAGGGCTACAGCAGTCCTCTGTTAATTCAGTTAATTTGGAGTTGTTCGGGCTGATTTAAAAAAAAAATAATAATTTCAGAATTAAATGACTCCTCCTTAGTAATCATGCTGTGACTTTGTTAGCTTGGAAGTGCAAGAGTTGACAGTACACCTGTGGACACCTGTAGTAGCACAGTCAAGAACTTTCCATTCGGGCTATGAGCTTTACACATTTCACAGGCAAATCAGGGTAGCTTTCTGGATGGGTGAGACCCAAAAATTGCTTTGGGAGCAGTTTTGGTTTAGCACTTAGTCGTTAAACTACTTCTGTTGCAGAAAGTTAGAGTACAGTGCAAAGCAGAAGTCCATTCTGCCCAGGATGCCCTCTTTCTGCCTGTAAATGGCTGAAAAGGGGATAGTGGTATTTTTAGATGGCTAAGGCAAAACAGGCACTACTTGGACTGATAACTAGGATGTGCCATGTGAGAACAGGAAATCCTTTTCAGATTTAAGTGTCTGGGCACAGGCAGTAGCAGTTCTTTTCTCTGAAGGTGCTACTAGTCACACTGTTACCAGCAGCAGAGTAAAGAAAGCTGACCTTTGTGAAGAGGGGCTTAAGCTTCTTTAGCCTGTGTGCCTTATGAAGCCAGGCCCACCCTTCTGTCTGTGCTGATGCTGCTACCACCAGCAGAGCCTACGTTCTTTGCAAGGCAGCAGGAAATCTGTGACTGCTGCTGCCTGGCATCCTGCTCAGCTCTTGAACTGCCCCATCTCAAGTTAGCCTTCCTGTGGGTGACCCTAGGTATTTAATTGTTCATCGTGTTTTCTTTGGGCAGTGCAAATACTGAACAAAGGAGAAGAATTAAAAGCAAGCTCAGTTTTATAGTTTCTTTCTGTAGCAAATTTGCATCTGAATGAAAGAAGCAAAGCAGTTTTCACAGAAAAGTTCTGGACACTTCCTGATGAATAGGAAAAGCTCTTCCCCAGTCAGGTCTCTGGAGGGAGTTATGTATGTAGCAGACTGCAGAAGGACATAGGTAGACCATAGGATGCTCTTTTTTCTGCATCTGTCACAAAGGAAAAACCTGAGCCCTCTAAGCAATCATATTTCTCCAAGAGTGGAATACAGACTCTTCCAATCTCTGTGTGTGAGCTGTGAGGATGTCTTAGTGCTTGTGAGTGAAACACAGCAGCTGCGTGTTGGAGTTGGCTGTGTTCTGAAAAAGGGAGAGACCTGTCTTGTAGAGACCTCATCCCTGATTTGAGTTCAGAGCTGATGTTCTCAGCACCAGTCTGTGGATTTCCTTGAACAAGCTGTTGCTGGAGCAGGGATGTGTGACTGTAGTGTGTCATATACCTCTTCCTATATCTTTCTCTAAAATAAAACTTCTGCTTGACTTGATCTTGCTATCAAGGAAGCTTTTTAGCCACCTTTTCTTTTGCATTCAAGTGCCCAGACTTGAATTCTCTGATTGTTCCAATCAGAGAAGGATAAATTGGGGATTATGCAATAGCTGTGGCTTTTACAATAGAAGTTCAATTCTGCTAGCTTTTCTGCATCATTGTACGTGCATCTCCCTTGAAATCATCTCACTCTTGACGATGAGTAACTGTTGACAATCCAGAGAAGCCACATACCTCCCTGCGCCCCAGCCTCCCTCAGGCCCACCAGATGCCACCAGCTGCTCTGTTGGCCCAGGCTGCTGTTTGCTTCCCCAAACTGAACAAAACCTGGCCACCCTGATGATGACTTGCACTGACTGCATTTGATGCAGTCCTGGCCTTTATGCTGGCTGTATTTAAAGCTGTCCTGATGTTAACATTAAACTTGTGTTGAGTGGTGCTTGGAGGGAAATGAGGACTCTAATAATTATTAGACTTGAGTAAATTCAGTTCATATGTCAGCATATGTAGCATGCTTAGAATGTGATTCC
Source organism: Tragopan temminckii (assembly GCA_028571105.1). Lineage (NCBI taxonomy): Eukaryota > Metazoa > Chordata > Aves > Galliformes > Phasianidae > Tragopan > Tragopan temminckii. The sequence continues at coordinate 1,310,314 of JAOWBP010004368.1, read as the reverse complement.
TGTGTCTGCCTCTGAGCGCACCCTGATGTTTTGTCTTGACACGCTGTGCCTCTGGATTACCAGCTTGGAAGAAAAGCACAGGGTACCCAGGCTGTGTTCATCTGTGGGCTTCTGTTGTTTTTCTCCCAGTGCCTTCTCAGTTGGTCTGGAGCCAGTCCCAACAAATCCAAAAGGATGGATAGTTTTGTTTACAGTGGACTGTCACTTTTGATTTTACTCTTGCTCTTTGTGAAGGTTACTTGTCTAGTAACATATCAAAGATCTCCTGTATATAATTAACTAATAAAATAGATTGCATTTTACTGATGTGTGTTTTAGAGTCAATTATCAATGCAGAGACTGCAGCTATGGTGAGGGCCAGCACCATTCAGTGATTCACAGGAGTGTCTGCTTTGCTGACAAAAGACCCAGCAGCCACAGAGCTGACGTGGGCTGCTCCTGCTGCTTTTCTCTGGCATGACTCCCCTGTGCCTCTACTGACAGTGCAAGTGAGCAGCAGGGGCTGAGCATCCATCATCCTGTGGCTGCAGATCATAGGAACAGCACCCTGAGCATACTGGTCATCAGCAGGAAGCTCTGAAGCTGCTAGAATGGGAACGTGTGAGGTAGCTGTGTCAGTCCAGGTAAACTTGGGAGAACGTGAGAAAGGTGAGCTGGAAAAGGGAATTAGTGCTCCCCATATCTGCTGTGTGAATCCGAGGGAGCGGTGAAGGGGTGTGAGCTTGAGGGAGCTGTGCAAATGGGCCTACCTGCTGGGGGGCAGTGTCTGTACACCAAGGAATTCGTTTCTCTCCCACAGTGTTATTATGAATTGTTCTCATCCACGTGTGAGACATGAAGCAGTGGGCTGATATTTCTTCCCCTGCGCAACCAAAGGAAGCCCAGGGCCTTTTGTTCCTCCTAAAATGTTTCCCTGTCAGACTCAAGGCGTGCTAGAAATGCTGAACAGCAGAGCAATCCCTGATCATTCAGTGCAGCGTTAAGCTCTGCTTTAGTCCCGATCATGACTTTCCAGTTTAAGGAACAGTTTGAAGAGTTGTAAGTCCCGCATTTCCCCACCCTGACCAGAAATTTGGTGCACCCACAGCAGCAGAAGCGTGCTGTCAGCTCAGCCAGCAGCTGCGGGGCGCTGCTGCTCTCCTGTCCCTTCTCAGCGCTGTGACGGCCGGGAAGCGGCCGCACTGCGCTCCTCGCTTACAGCTGGGACGAGACAAGGGCGGCTCCTTGCACAGCCTTCCCAGGCGGAGGCGGAGCAGCATCTGGGAGAAAGCTTCCTGTGCTCGCTTCTAAAAAAGAACGCATTTATTTAAAACATCACCGCCGCCGCGGGGCTCTCACGGGCGTCAAGGAGGACGGGGGAGGGCGGACCGCCCGGGGCGGCGCGGCGCCGTCAGAACTCAAAGGTGCCGAAGTGCGCGGCGCGGACGCCGGCCTTGGGCTGGGGCTTGTAGCCGATGCGGTCGTTGATGATCTGCTCCCGGCTCTTGTGCTCCGTGCCCAGCGCGATGCCCGCCGCCTCCTCGCCGGCCGCCACCTCCGCCTCCTCCCGCTGCTTCTTGCGGCTCTGCGGGGCGGACGGACCGCGTCAAGGCACGCCGGGGGCCGGGCCCGCCCAGGCCGGCCGCCCCCACGGGCCCCGCGCGCACCTCCAGGTCCTTCCGGACGCCTTCGAACTCCTCGATGTCGTCCAGCTTCAGCTCCAGCCGCGTCGGCTTCCGCCGCAGCATCACCGCCGCCGCCGTCGATCTCCCGGCCTGCCCCGCGCGGCGCCCCGCCCCTTCCGGTCTGTCACCATCTGACCCGCCACTTCCGGTCTGTCTCGCGCTGCCCGCATCTTCCGATCTACCCCGTCTGTCCCGCCCCTTCCTGTCTGTCACTTCCGGTCTGCTCCGCGCCGCCCGGAAGTGCTCAGTGAGGCGCCGCGGTCGTCAGGCAGCGCAGCCATGGCTTCCGTGCGGGCACCGGTGGCGCGCGGCGGAGCTCGGCCGGCTCCTGTGAGGGCCCCCGCGCCGCCTGAGGTAGGAGCCGCGGCGTTTGGGTGTTTTCGCGGAATCTCGTAGTTTTCTTGGTGGGTTCGTAACGAAGGCGGTGTTCTGAGCACGGGGCGGGCCCCGCTGCACCGCGGGAGGGGAGTTTGGGCTCTCCTGTCCGGGAGCTCGGTGTGAGGAGCGGGAGGAGCTTCGTGTCTTAAAGTTGGGAGCAGAAATTCCGCAGAAAAACATCACCTGAAAGCGGTGCCCGAGCAGATAGCAGGGGGACAAAAAGGGCCCGATCTAACTTGAGCACTTCACTCAAACGCCACGTTTTAGCTCTTCTGTCTGTGCTCGGGGCGCACCCGTGCTGCTCTCACACGATGTCACGGTCTCCTCGCACACGCCCAGGCTCCAGCAGACGTTCCTGCTGCAGGCGTGTTGGCACTGCTTTGCAGCCAGCACACAGGGGGAATCTGACAATTTTGCCTTTCCTTTGCAGCCCACAAAGAGCAAACCATCAGAGGAGGGCGATGCTCCCCCTGCCAAGAGAGCGCCCATCTTCTATGGCAGCCTGGAGGAGAAGGAGCGGGAGCGGCTGGCGAAGGGAGAGTCCGGGCTGCTGGGGAAGGAGGGGATGAAGGCTGCCCTCGAGGCAGGCAACATCAACATCAGCAGTGGTGAGAGTGCTCAGCCACCTGTTTTTGCCTTTCCTCTTGAGTTTGACCTAATCAAAAGTCACTCTGATAATCTCTGAGCATAGAGTTGAGAAGGGGAGGCTTTTGCCTGGAGTGCCAGCTTTCTGTTGGGATCTCCCTGTTGGAGAGGGATCTCCTGTCCAGTTGCTATCTCCAATCTGATGGTTTCCCTTTGGCTTAGGCGAGGTCTTTGATTTGGAGGATCACATGAGTGAGCGGCAGGCGGAAGTCTTGGCTGAGTTTGAGCGCAGGAAGCGAGCCCGGCAAATCAACGTCTCCACGGATGACTCTGAAGTGAAAGCCTGCCTGCGAGCCCTCGGGGAGCCCATAACGCTCTTTGGAGAAGGTCCTGCAGAGAGGAGGGAGAGGTGCTGTGCCCACCCTTGTGTGTTGCAAAGAGGGAACGCTCAGCTTCCCCCAGCTTATCGTATTCCTAATGTTTTTCTTGTAGTTGGCATGCAGTGAGTGCTGCCAGTCAGTGGTGTTTTGTTACAACATAACAAGGGTTGTCCGGAAGAAAGAATGGAATGGTGTTTGTCAGATCGTATGAGATTTCACTGAGTAAATGCATCTTAATGTGTTTCTTTTCAGGTTAAGAAATATCCTCTCAGTGGTCGGCACAGATGCTTTAAAAAAGACGAGGAAAGATGATGACAGATCTAAAAAGTCTAAAGAAGAGGTAATGATTTCTTTTCTCAGTGCTGGGGGAGATTTATACAGTCACCTTTTGGATACCTTATTTTGGTGGTCTCTAAGATGTTCGAGACCTGGTTTTGGTCAGGGTGTGAATTCTAATATCATCCCTTCTTTCTCTTTTTTCATTGTTGCCCTTTTTAGCAGTACTGTATCAATGCATTGTCTAAATCAGCAACATCATGACTGGCTTGTACTTAGCCAAATTCTGTGTTGTGTACAGAATATAGTACAGGCAGTTGATGTTTGGACTGTTACATAGTATACCAAGTTCTCATAGTTTGTCTTCCTGCTCAGGAAGAAAAAACAGTTTCTGCTACTGCATCCTTCTGTCTTTGATTCATCTTTCTTTCAGCTTCTCCTTTCTTTTTTTTGGAGTCCATTTTTCCCTTACCATTTTGGAGGGCTGATGTAAGAAGTCATCTAGGATAACTGAACTGAGCGGCGTCATGCAAACTTTTTCTTTGTTCTTTTCCTTACAGTATCAGCAAACGTGGTACCATGAAGGACCACGTAGTCTGAAAACAGCAAGGCTGTGGCTTGCTAACTATTCGCTTCCCAGGTAAGGAAAACTAATATAAATGAAGGAGAGAAATGCAACCTTTTGTAAACTCTTAACTACTAATCCCACTGTGGGTAGTGCAGTAAATTTGAGATCAAAAGAATGGAGAACATATACTGGTAGACAAATCCGATGGGCTTCAAGATTGAGTTAATAGTTGCTTGACTGTAGTGTTAGCCCAGTAATGGGGAAGTAAGGGTTTCTAGCAGCAGAGCATGGGAAACTGGGACATGGGAAATTTGGACACCTGTTACTCCATCTTTGCTCTTCACAGGGCAGTGAAGCGTCTAGAGGAAGCCCGGCTGCTCAAAGAGATTCCAGAGGCAACCAGGACATCACAGAGACAAGAACTACACAAATCCCTACGAGTAGGTTTGCCATCTGTTCAACTGCTGTTTTTTAACATTTTTTCCTGAATTCCAAAGAGATCAGAAAGAGAGAGCTGCCTGGAGGTGCTGTCCAGATGTATTTAATTTGCCTTGAAGAGCTTTGCATTTTCTCTCTCTTCTAGTGATAGACGTGTTCTAATTCTGTTTCTGCAGTTGTTCAGAGAGATCTGCTTTTGTTGTCTTCCCATGTTGCAGAGGGATGAAGAGACACATCCCTGTGTTGATTTGGCTCTTGCCTTGGAAGCTAAACAAATTGCTTCTTGGGGTTGTCACAGGTTTAGTTGGTTAGAAAGGAACGGATTGTTTTTGCCATCCTGTACCATGGTCACTATTCCATAAACCCATGGAAAATAATAACCAACACAGTAATGGAAATTGTGTTTTAGAATGCCCCTGAGGCATCATGTTCAAGCATGTTAAATCAGATTGCTAACTTAATGGGATGGCTTAAGCACACACCATGTTGCCACTCCAATCCTGTTTACATCCAAATGCATTAGCTGTCAGTGGATTTGCTTCTCCTCTAAGAGCACTGCCTGCTCTCATCTTTTTGGTTCTGGTCCTTGGATGAGATGTAGAAAGAGGTCAGAACTGCAGTGAGCTCTCAATCAAGGCCTGAGTTGCAAAGCAGGGCTCCAGTGTTAGTGGTGGCAAGTATGGTGGGTGGCATACTGAGTGCTAAGCTGTGCTGTGGGGCTGTACTGGCTTCTCAGTCAGATGAGCTCCATGGCCCTCCTGCTTGAAGCTGGAGTAGCTCTGAGGTAACTTCTCCCTTTGGAAGTGACTTCCCTGTGGCCTCTGACTTCTTCAGCCTCAGTCATTGGCCAGGACTTTCCCTAGGTCGTTTGTATTTATTCATTGTTTTCTCTGTATTTGGTTGCAGTCCTTGAATAACTTCTGTAGTCAGATTGGGGATGATCGCCCGCTGTCCTACTGCCACTTCAGCCCCAATTCCAAACTCTTGGCTACTGCCTGTTGGTAAGTTCTCTTTAAAGCATTTACTTTAGGGCATGGGTGTCCAGTCTTTTGGCTTGCCTGGGCTGCACTGAGTGAAGAGGGGTCTTAGGCCTCACATAAGTAGGTTGCTGTGAATGTAATGCTTCATGTTTATTTCCATGGAAACTACAATAGATGCAGTGAGCACAGTGACTCTTTCTGATAAAGCAAGTTCTCAGCTACAAAAAACTATTTTTCAATATAGTCAGCACCATTAGCTCTTCATTACTGCCGGTGATGAACAAGAGCCTGCATGTCACGCTCATTAAAAACCACTAGAGGAAGTGACCACTGTCACTCTGGACACTGCTGAAATGCACCACCCACCCCTCACTGTGCTCACATCCACTGTTTGGTCTCCATAAACATTCACAAGTGTTGATGAATGTCAGTGGGTGCCATTTTTTCCTCATGGAGGAATTCAGTGACACACCTTTGCTCCATATGTGTTTCCATGTCAGACGCTGTTTTGTCAGACTGCCACTTACCCACTGCAGAACCCCTCGGTGTAGCTTTGCAGCTTTGTTTGGTAAGTTGTTTGATGCTTCTGTCTACACTCCTGTTTCTTGTGTTCAACAGGAGTGGACTGTGCAAGCTGTGGTCTGTGCCTGACTGCAACCTTGTTCACACCTTACGAGGTAGAGAATGACTTTCACTGAAATCCTGTGTAATTCTTTTGTTCCTCTCAGGCTGAATTCCTGTACCTGAACTGTTTTGTGACTGACAGTGTGTTTTTTGGGCAGACCTTATTCTAATGAGAGCATCACACAGGCTTGTGGATCACAGACATGTGTCAGATAGTCCAGAGAAAATCCTGACCTTTCTCTTAAAGAAAAAAACAGTTTGTTTCCATTTCTGGATGATGCTTTTATTTTGCTTCATTTCAAAACCTGTTTTGAGTTACTTTGAGCCAAGTATTAGCATTCTTGGCCAGACCACGTAGTACTAGTGAGGTTCTCTGAACGGTGGGCACAACTTTGACGAAATACAAATCTCTTCATTCACATATGTTGAATTTTCACTGTGTTTTGAGGGTTGCAAATCTCAGTGTTTGATATTCTTAAATGGGTGCCACTGGAATTGTAATTTGGTTCTGCAACTTTGCTCAACATGGGAGGACACTTGGTAGCTGACTAACCAGTAACAAAAGAAATGCTCCTTTTCTGGTGATTTGGTCAAGATTGGAAGATTATGGGTTTTGATTTTCTTTTCTCTTAAGGACATAGCACCAATGTAGGAGCAATAGTCTTCCATCCCAAGGCCACTGTCTCCCTCGACAAGAAGGATGTTAACTTGGCCTCGTGTGCAGCTGATGGTTCTGTCAAACTCTGGAGCCTTGAAAGGTCAGAATCACACAGGGCATACACAGATGCAGTATTGTTGTTTGGGGGCTTATCTTGTGAAACAGTGGACATTTACTTTCCTCCTGCAAACATGGCCTGTTATTATAACACCAGTGCAATTCCCAGCCTCAGTATTCATCTCCCTGAGCAGGCAAAGACATCGCCCTGGTTAGGGGAAACGAGGCGAGGGAAATTGTCTGGAAGGAATTAAGTCAGTGTGCTGCTGTGCATTACAACCTGCTAATGCAGTTGAGTGACGGGTGGAAGATCTGAAGGTGTTTTTATTCTGACCTTTCATTTAGGAGAGAATTCCCCTTCTTCAGCATTAATATCTGCTGTGTTTGAAAAGTGGAGTGCTGCAGTGCCTCAGGAAGAGGCAGGCAGCTCTGAGGTCCTCAGTTCATTACCCCTACCCAAAAGCTATTGTTTCTAATTGCAGAAGCATACTTGCGCCAGGCAACGGTTGTTTATTAGCCTCGTGTGACCACATCTCTTTAGTCTGCTGGAAAGATACTCTTAGTACTGTTCAGGTCTTCCACTGCAGGCTGCTGAGTTACTGCAGCACATAGCTCTGGGAGAATAAATATTTGCTCTATCCTGCCTGCCCTGGCTTTCTTCAGCATAGCAGAGCATGCTACAGCATGAGATGTTCTGTGTAGTGACTGCAAAGACAGTTTCTGCTGTTGAGATCTTCAGATCGTCAATTTTTGAAACTATTCTAGGAGAACTTACTACTGTGGCTATGAATGTGGATAAAGGGCTTTCACTTAGAGCTTCAGCTTTGTAAGCAAAAAGCAGCATTTAGAGTTAGTGGTCAGAACACTGACTTTCTTGTCTGGCTTGTATTAAAGTCTGTCTCACTGTGGTCATAGCTGCAAAGGTTTGGCTAGAGCCAGCCACCCTGACCAGTGTCTGATGATCTTCTGTTTTTCAGTGATGAGCCAGTGGCAGATATTGAAGGACACAGCATGAGAGTGGCACGTGTGATGTGGCACCCCTCTGGGAGGTTCCTGGGCACTACTTGGTAAGGGGATTCTGTTGATTTTTTTGTTTGTTTAAGATGCTATTACCTGCAGTCACTGGGATTCGTGAAAGGCTTCCTTTCTCTGCACCTCATGTGAGACCCAGTTGGAAACAGTGTACGCTGAGGTAATAAAATATTTGTTGTTCTCTTTGGAGATTTCCAGCTGCCAGAGGAGCAGCCCACTGGCTGCTGCTGCCTCCTGAGTGAGTGTGGGACGGGGGGTGGCCTGAGGAGGATAGTGGTGCTGAGGGAGAGGGGAACTGCACTGGAGCTGAATGGTACAAAGGTGATCTGAAAATCCAGTTCCAGAAGCAGAAATCATTGCTGCTGCTAGGGGGATTTCAGTGAGATACCCACACTCTGGCAGTGAGGTGATGATCTTTGTAAGTGAGGCTGTTCCACCTTATTCTCTCTTCCTTCAATTTCAGTTTTGAAATTATACAAAGTGAACCAAACATTCTCTGCTCATGTGTGAAATCATCCTGCGGCAGTTGGTGATAACTGTTCCTTTCCCTTTCCTTTTGTGTGGCTCTCTCAGGCCATCTGTGCTCCACACTAGCAGCTGAAAAGGGAACAGCACTTGAGCAGGGCATGTGTTTTTTTTGTATGGTGCATCTCTTCACCTGCCCACAGATGCACTGTGTGATCCCTTCAGGGTTTAAGGATGCCACACTGATGTGGAAGTAGGGAATCTCCCTGCTCTCCCAAGGGTGTGCTGAGGATCTCTGAGTTTTTGAGGTTTACAGTCTCATTCCTGTCTGTTTTCCTAATGCTTAAAGGACCAGGCAAAGTGAATGTCCTGGCAGCTGGTGTGTTTGTGCCCAGTTCAGATAGGATTATATGATCAGATTTTAATGCTTTCTTTTTTTTTTAAGTTATGATCACTCGTGGCGCTTGTGGGACTTGGAAGCCCAGGAAGAGATTCTTCATCAGGAGGGTCACAGCAAAGGGGTCTATGACATCGCCTTTCACACGGATGGGTCTCTTGCAGGGACTGGGTGAGTTTCTTTCACTGTATGTGAAACATTACCAAGGTTTTGTTGCTCACTGACTCCAAAAGCTGCAGTACTGGTGTTCTGTCAGCTGTTGAAGTCTGGAGGGTGATGGTGTTTGGGTTCTCTTCTCAGTGGACTGGATGCTTTTGGCCGAGTGTGGGATTTGCGCACCGGACGTTGTATCATGTTTCTGGAAGGGCACCTGAAGGAGATCTATGGACTTAACTTCTCCCCAAATGGGTAAGACAGGAGCTTGCATGCGTTGTGTGGGAGCTCTGAGTACAAAGCTCAACTTTCAACGCATTCTTCTTTGACTCCTTGGCAGATACCACGTTGCAACTGGCAGCGGTGACAATACTTGCAAGGTATGGGACCTCCGCCAGAGGAAGTGCATCTACACCATTCCTGCCCATCAGAACCTGGTGACTGGGGTGAAATTTGAACGTAAGTACCTGCTGTCTGATGTTCCTTATTCCTGCCTTTCCTCTACTGAGGTGGCAGGGAGTGTGGCAACTCAAAAACAGTTCCTTAGATCAGGAGGATCTGTACTGGGTAGTGGTAGAAGATTTGTCACGTATTTATTTGCAAAACTCATTTCTCCCTTTTTTTCCTCAACTGCAGCCAATCATGGTAACTTCCTGCTGACAGGCGCTTATGATAACACCGCAAAGATCTGGACTCACCCTGGCTGGTCCCCTCTGAAAACACTGGCTGGTCATGAGGGAAAGGTGATGGGACTGGATATCTCCCTCGATGGCCAGCTGATAGCAACGTGCTCCTATGACAGAACCTTCAAGTTGTGGACAGCAGAGTAGCTCAAAGGCACTGCTGATGAACTGGGACAGAGATGTTAATAATGCTTTTGAACTAAGACCTGGGTTTTTATATATTAAATTTTTAAAAAAGGAAAGCAATTGGCTGTTGCAGCATGTATCACAGTGGCTGTGGTCACTAGCTGGTCTTGGTTTCCTTGTTGAGGCAGTTTTGAAGCATCTGTGCTAACCAGGGCTTGGTTGGACTCAAAGCTGGGATGATGATCTTCCACTTTTTAGGACTTTTGCTTTATATTGCATATAGTGGTTTTCTGCAGTGATTTGGAGATGAACCACCTTCTTCCACCTCCCTTCTAAGACAGGCTCACAGGTTTGCTCTGATCTGTTTTACACTTGTGTAGGTAGCCACACAGCACTTCATGTATGGTGTGTTGTATGTTCTCTGTTTTCTTACCTTCTGTTTTCCAGGATGCTTTAACAGCAGTCTGTCTCTTCAAAAAATAAAGCAGAGTTAGGTGTTAGAGGAGAGTGTACCACAGTTCCTCTGCCTCTGCAGGTTAGTCTCTGAACATAGATGCTTGTATCTCCTTTGTTTCCACTTGCAGTGGATGTAGGCCCAAGAAATTTTCAGTGCACATCTCATGTCTTAGCTCCTTGAGCTGTCTCACAATTGGGTGTTTCACATCTCATGTTGAAGGTTTTGATGTGTCTCATCTGAGATGGTGCAGAGAAGGCTGCTTCACTGTGGGTTGTCTCATTCTAACTTCCACTGTGAGGAAATTTCTTATTTGTTGTTTATTCTTTAAACGGAAATTTTCAGATGTGTTCTAGAAAATCAGAACATGGCTTGAATATGTGCACTTGCTTCTGGGTCTGACTAAGAAGTGGAAGAATTACAGGGGTGTTGTGATACATGGTTTGATTTCTGTTTATTTTAAAATACCTCCAGGAGAAAAGAGAAAACATTCATCTCTCTTTGTCACCTGGAGAGCAGCTGTCCACGGTCCCTAGGAAACAAACACAGTGCTGTTCTCAACATTTGCAGTGGGGGACATCAAAAAACCACTCATGAGTTACTTCCCTTCTTCTAGCAGAGGGCTGTGTGCTCTCTGCTCCCTTCCAGAAGTATGGTGGCATCTGCCAAGTGCTGCATGTTCTTTCTTATTTACTCCCAGGAAAAATGTTAACAGACTCGAGACCAGGAAATAGCACAAAAACCATATTTAATTGCTGTGTTCTCTTGTATAAGCCTAAATATCCAGCTGTGTGTGCTCATGCCCCTTCTCAGATATCATTTGAAGGGTTTATATGCTGCCAGCTGCACAGACAGGGATCTCCCTGCCCGTAAGGGACAAACTCGTGGGGTGTTTCTCAGCAGGCTGCCAACCATGGGACAATCCTTACCCAGAGCTTGTCCTGCTCCCACTTGGCACAGCAGCATACTTCTGGCTGGCTTAGGATGAAATGTTGGACACCAATGAACTGCATTTACACTCGCTCAGCCCCGTTCAGCAGGATGAAGAACTGGAGCAAGGAGAGGATGCGGAGCATTCTCTGCCTGATGCCCAGGCATGCTGCAGAGCTGCTACTTGGGACCACACTGGCCAGACATGAGCCACCTGCTGCAGAACTGGGAGCCAGTTGTGTCACAGCAGGTAAAATACACACTGTTCATTCCCTGGAGTCTTCTGGAGGCACTGCGCTGTGAGCTGACCTAGCAATGCTGATTTAAATCTGATCCAGGGAGAGACATTGATCCCTGGTTTCCTCTCACAGCAGTGAAGCCACAGTTTGGTTGTTCCTTCCTTTCACAGTAAAAGCAGTTTTCTTGGTGCGGGAGGAGTGCTCTGATGAGACACTCAGACCTGAGAAACAGCACAGAGATGGCACGTGCTTTCTCATAGCTCATTTCTCCTCCGTTGGCTCCCTTTACAGCGGAGGTGTTGCGACTAAAGCCCACAACTATCTATCAGGAGTGAGAATTTGGCCTGAATGCTTCACTGATTCGGCATTTCTTCTAGCCAGCTCTAGTGGCTTCCCATCACCCACAAGCAAACAATAAGCAATACATCCCCTGTGCACCGTGGCTCAGCTGTGTCACTGCTCTGCAGGCGCGAGGCCACCTGGTGCCTGCTGTCAGTGGAAGAATTTGAGGATCAGATCCCCACGGACAATCTCTGCTGGGAAGGACGCTATGGTCAAAATACGGCCATCTTCTCCAGCTCCAGCTCCTCACGGTGCCTCAGCTGCAGCACGTGGATCCCTGAGCGAAAGCTGGCGCAGAGCAGCGTGGAGCTGTCACAGGCAGCCAGCGAGGCCAGCGGTCCGGCTCCCTCGAGGCATGCAGTGGCCAGGCAGGCTGAGGAGGGAAGAGAAAAGTCACTGACACCAGGTGAGAGGACAGGTGAGCGAAAGAGAAGGAAAGAGGTTTTAACATGGGAGATGATCAGATTTCTGTTTTTTATCCTGTCTTGAATTAGTGCACGTGGGGAGGTGCTTAGCCATAGTGAATGTGTAACGCCAGTGAGTTTTCCTGGACTCAGTGCAAAGCACATCTGTGACCCTTCTCCAGAGGCACTGTCTGCCCTCTGCACGAGCACTGAGGTAACAAACCTGTGCTGCAGTGGGGCCTGGCAGGCAAGCAACTTTGTGTCTGGCTCTGGTGAGGACCCAGCCCTCAGCCAACCCTCTGGCACGCAGAGATTCCCATTCAGGATGGTGCTCGCAGCTGCCCCCTCCATACTCCACTGCAGCCTGTGTTCCTTACGACTTTCCCCTCCTAAGGAAAGCACTGGAGTTCCCCTGTTCTTTTTTATTTTCATTGTTTGTCTTTCACTGCTGAACTTGGACATCCCATCGTTGCTTCCCATTAGTTTGAGGAGGATGCCCATCACCTCCAGACTCGTGCACCCGGACAGCCTTCTTTGCCAGAGGATGGACACAAATTGCTCTGGTGCTCATCTCCACCCAGCCCTACAGCTGCATGAAAACCCAGGGCTGGCAGGCACACCGCTGTGTGCTCATCACCCCAGGGAGACAGCAGCCAGGTCTGTTATCCCAGGGCAGTCCTGCCTACCTGCAGTGTCCCTGTCCCAGACCTTCACTTTGCTGTCGTATGAGGACGTGGCAATGCTGGGGGTGAGAGCAGGACCCCGTGGGAGGAACACACATGAGGCTGTGGTCTGCAGATGCCCTCTGTACTCACACACTCGGCTCCTGGTCTGCCGTAGGTCCCACAGCTGCAAGGCAACAAGCAGAGCTCAGAGCTCGGGCTGTCCCTGCCACCTGCCAGCACGGAGAGGTTTTACAGAGAGAGGAAGTGGGTTTAGTTAAAGAGCTCCTTGCTCGTCCTCATAGCACATCTCTGCCTTTATCCCCTCCGATGTGTACGTCCTACAACACTTCAAGACCCCAAAAAGGTTTTCACCCTTTATCCAAACATACATCTGCAAACAAAATCCCAGCACTTTAATAAGGAAGGGTATTTGCTGCTGCAGAAGACTGACCAAAGGGACAGACGGGCGAACTGAGCTCCAGCCCAACCAGTGACTCCAGGTAAGGCCAAAGCAGTGGGAGCTGTGCTCTGCTGCAGGCACTGAGCTGCCGCCCTCTGCTGCGTGCTGTGGAGATGGAGAGAAGAAGCAGGAGGTGGACTGGGTGCCCACAGACTCACCGTTGCTTCGCAGCCCTCCCCAGCAAATCCGCTGCTGCTGCTGACACAGTATCGCCCGTCCTGGCTCACATCACAGCTCGTCTGGATGTGCTGCTTGCCTGGGAACGTGTGTGCCACCTGCAGCTCCCGGCTGTCCCACATCCTGGAAGCAGCAACAGTGGGTATGGGGACATGGAGGCATCACTGTGCTACAGGAGCCCTTGGTGCCCTCCCTGCAGCCCCGCTGTGCTCTGTACTTTGCCATCACGGAGCAGCCTCCCTCCTTTCTACAAGCCTTTACCCAGGGCAGCTGTGTGGAGCTCTGAATTGTTCCCTTGTGCCCACAGGTGGTGCCCATGCTGCTTGCAGCTGCAGATGCCCCCATGCTGTCCTCCCCCAGCAGGAGACCCAGGTGAGCCAGGAATGGCTTCCAGCCACGTGTGAGGCTGGCAGATGGGGGAGAGCAGGAAGACAGGAACAACTGCCCCAACAGCCCCTTGTGCCCTGACACTGCTGTACCCATCAGCACGTGGCCTGGGCTGCAATTCCCACAAAATCACAGAATGGCCCGGGTTGGAAGGGACCTCAAGGATCATGAAGCTCCAACCCCCTGCCACATGCAGGGCCACCAACCTCCCCATTTCATACCAGACCAGGCTGC
>JAOWBP010004368.1:1259746-1270123 GCA_028571105.1 Tragopan temminckii | reverse complement strand
GTGGGGGTGTGAGGGGGGAGAAGTCTGAGGAGAGGGGCTGTGGGGGGGGGTGAGTCTGTGTCATCCGACGTCTGGAAAGAAAGCTAACTCCAGTGTGCTGTTAGGAAGCAGCATTCCTTTATTCCTCACCATACGTACCGGGCAACTCAAGCAAGACGCGTGTGCAGTACATCGCACACATAGTGGTTCTTCCCTCATAAATACGTGCGAGTGTCCCTTTGGATGCTCAGTGGTATCAGGGGTGGTCGAGTGCCCGCCTGCTTCTTCCCCATTTTTCACCACCAGCTTCATCACTGAGGCTTTTGACCCACTGCCATTCACTGCTCCCCAGTTTGGGAGATTCCTATTGCTTGTTAGGCCATAGTGAGCCACTTTTTAATAACAATGTATGTGAAACCTGAGGAAAATGTCCTTACACGTTTTGAGGCTAAAGATAAAAGTATTCTATTATGTTCCCAGTGCAAAATTATTGAGGAAAACAAGGCTATTCACTCACTAAGGCTGAAAGTTTTAGGGCTACAGCTTATGGGTTCCTTTTGCTAAGCTAATATATTGGTTGCTAATCCCTATTACTAAAGAAAGCGACCTATATCATCTGTGAGGGGAGGGCTATGGGGAGAGAAGAGCTATGGGGAGGGTCCTGTGTGTGTGGGGGAGGCTGCTGGGAGGTGTGTAAGCTGGCAGCCCTATGGAGGGGATGGGGGCTGTTGGATGGAGCTGAGCTGTGGCAGTTGGAAGGCACCTGTGGGGACTGCCAGTGAAGAGGAGCCTCAGTGGGGTGGTGGAAGCCTAAGGAGAAGGGCAGGGGCTGAGGGGTGTGAGGGACAGGCAGGAGCTGGGGCAGGTTGGAGGAGCCCTGAGGCAGAGGGGTCTGTGGGGAAGGTGGCTGTGTTGTCCCTATTCTTGGGTTCTTGCCTCTTCCTGCAATGCTGTGTGGGTGTTGGTGTGTGCACAGGGGCACCCTCTGCTTCACTCTGTGGGTTTTGCTGCGCCAGGAGTAGCAGGGAGCCTGGAGAAGGAGAAACTGCTGTGCTGTTGCCTGAGCCTGCCCCACGGTGCAGGTGTTGGGCAATGCAGCGTGAGGCCACGCTGCCCTACAGACCCCAGCCCCACAACTATCATACCTAGACCCAATGAGGTATCTAAGTAAACTCAGAGCGAAGGAAGGTAGAAGGTTGATCTGGTATTGTGGTGGGATGATACCTGAAGCTGGGAGCAGTAACAGTGCAGGTTTTCCTACAGCATGTGTTTCCCAGCAGCAGGAGCAGCACTGGGGATGGAGTACGGGCAGTTGTGAGACATGTTTATAGGTAAAGCTATAGCTTGTATGGGACATAATAATGTGTGCACAGCATTTTGGATATGCGAAGGTCAGACCTGGAGGAAGGCTTGTGTGCGTGACAGCGCTGATTACTTTTCCACTTACAGTAATTGTATTAATAAAAGCCTATCACTGTTCATACAAACCACACGTCTCTCAAGTCTTGTTTCTAGCTCACTTCAATGTATTCTTTTGTTAACAATTCTTTTGCAGGGTCATTCAGTGGCTCTCAGGGGTGAAGTGCTGTAGCAGGTGTTGCATTACTTTTTAATGAAATAATGACCAATTGTAGCTGGTACATTTGTAACTGTAATACACAGTGCTAATGCCTGCTTCTGGACCAGCTGTCGGCTTGCTGTTGCTAACAAAGCCATCAGAAGTTGATTTCTGTTTTGCCAGAAGGCGAGGTTGTTTCCTATATGCTTAACTTAAGAACAAAGCAAGGCAGAGTTGTGTTATTGTGCAGTGGTGGGGGTAGGCTGGAGTAGAAGCAGAGATGATGCTGGCCCAGAGCCAGGGTCAGACAAAGCTCCTCTGCACCCAAATAAAGGCCAGGGAGTAATGCCAGGCTGTCAGCCTCTTGTGGCCTAGGATGGGTATACCCAAGGACAATCTATGATCTGATTCATCTACAGTTTTGTATTGTCTATTTTACACTGTATGTTTCTTATAGCCTCTTTATTTTTCCCCCTAAATTAATTTGCACAAATGTTCTCTTCTGTATGATACCATGTTCCTGATCTCCCCGATGCAGTGCTTGCCAGAATGCTGTCTGCAGATGTGAGCCACTGAGGTATAGGTGCTCAGATCCCAACGTGATTTATTTTTCTCTCACTTATACGCATAAAACCTTTCTCACTGATAACTTCCTTCCACCTGAGGACCTCAGCTGGCTTTAGTTATGTCTTTGTAGATGGGGTTTGTATATCAGTACATGGAATGTGATCTGCTTATAAAAAAATAAGTTACGATCAGTGAATTCTTGTTTGCTTAGCTAGAAAATAGATTTAGTGCACCCATGGAGTTGCTGTGGCAGCACACTTCATAGTTTCTAATTACCAGGTCCTCAGTGTTATATTTGCTAGTTATATACTTATATTTGCTTTCATCTTAGATTAACTTCCAGCACTGAAAACTGTGAGCATCTCCCCCAGCCAGTGCTTGAGGAAATAGACCAGATGTTCCAAAAGGCCCCAACTCTGCTTCTGCTGCACCCTCCCTTCTAAGTTGCAAGAAAGCTTGGAAGAAAATACTGTTGTCAAGTGAATTACTCTGAACGCCTACCTGTAAGTTGTAAGCTTGTGGTAGGGCTAGGCAGGTGGGCTCGTTTTTCCCAGAACTTCATGGAAATACTTCCTTTATGGTCCTGCTGCAGTGGGCACAGAGCTTGCCAAGTGCTTTCTGTGTTGAGCGGAAGACACTGTTAGCACCAGTGGTGTTAAATCTTGCTTAGCTTCAGTGAAAATGATACTTCAGTATCTTCATGACAAAATAGGTGATAAAAGTTCAAATTATTCTTGTGTAGAGCCATGTTGTGGAATATCTATGTTGTTTTTGTCATTCTTGAAGCTCCATTATGTTGGATGGGATACAAGTTGGGAGGAAATGCAGGTTCTACAGTAATGAGATTGTTAGCTCAATAATTTAACCTCTTCCTTCCCTCAAAGTTGAGGGCAAATGTGCCAGAAAGTAGTTCGCGTATACACTGAGGTTCTGATCTGCAAAACCTTCACTGTGCACAGAGAACAACCCTATTGGTTCTGCTGGGAACTCTACGGGGTTGCAAGATTAAATGGACTTTGTTAGTCCCTGAGCCTGCAAATAGTTACCTGTATTCGCAACCCCTGCAGGCTTGTGAGCCAATTCACACCTCTTCTTCCACATCAGTATTACCAGGGTCCACCCTAAGCTGCCTTTCAGAGCAAGTTAGGAGTGAACACAAATCAGGAGGAGGGCTGCAAGGTGCTCAGTGCCAGAATTGAGGGCACATCCTGTTGGCTTTATTAGTGCTGGTTAAAAAACAGGAAGAGAGTGAATGTTCACAGAGCTGAAAGCAGGACACAGCTCAAATCAGAGTCACTTCTGTGATATGGGATGTTGTTACAGGCGCCTGTTTTCACTAGTTTGTTTTAAGAGACTGTTCCTGGCTACTCTGTGTGCTTTATTTATTTTATATTTTTGAAAGAAAATAACATAGTGTTGTTTTTCTTCTCTTCTCCTCCCCTCCCCACCCCCCCAGTGATATCTTCTAAATTGTTAAGTATTGTTTTTATCCTGAAACTTAATTCTAATGTCTGGAATTGTTCCTTTTTTCCATCTCCTAGAGAACAGATAACCACTGCAAAGAGTCCAGTTCCCAGCTCAGCACACTGGCATGCAGATGTCTCTTGCCCAATTATCTCCTGACCTCAGGTCTGGTGAGGTTAAATTATCTCTGATGAAGGTCTTCAAATTCAGTTGTTTCATCTTTAAGATGTCTCTCTGGGATCCTCTTTCATCATAAACTAATTCAGTGGGTTTGACTACGAAAACTTGCCATCCAATAATTCTACTGATTGAGTACATGTTCCTGTCTGCCCAAAGAAAGACACTTGGACAAATTATGTGTACAGGTTAAGGAGCTATTTTCAGCTGCGTGTGCCAATTATTACGTTAATGCTAACTTTGTTAATTCACTTTGGAAAGTTAATTCGCTTTTCTTTTGAAAAGGAAACCTGTAGGGTAACCTCTGATTTGCCTTTCATACTGTTTGCCTGCATTTGTTTCTCTATGAATCTTGCTTCTGTTTGTGTTGCAGCTGAAAAAGACCTATTTTTCCTGGGCTGACCTCTGCAGCAGGGTTGAACATTATCTCACCTGGACAGATGAACTGAATGATGTTTAACAGCATTGGAAACGTGAATGTTTTCAGCTTGGGGAGGGAAAACGCCTTGCTGACTACAGAGAATGGAACTGTCATGAAACCAAGTATGTTATAATCAGGCTATGCTCTGCTAATTGATTTAGAATGCAAATTACACTATAGAAGTGTCTTAAGGTGGCCACGTTAGGGCTGAACTAATGGCATGCCACCACCCAAACAGACCTGTTTTGGTGACAGTGAGCTATTGGACCTGCTTGGCTGTGACACGCACCTTCATCCCTAGGGCTTGGTTTTCAGGCCAGTTTAAGCAGATCTTAATCTTCACTTCTCTGAAAGAGCATTCCTGGCTGGGTGCTCCTGCTGTTTGCTTAAATCAGCTCTGGAGTAGGTGGTTAAGGTGGGCTGATCCAGCTAAGTTCAGGCTTCCGAAAATACAGAAGTTTTCAGGTGGATCAGTGTGCCCATATGTACTGTGCCCGTCAGAAACACAATGCTAAGCCACGCAGACCTTTGTATGACCCACTGTTCTGCTTTTAAATTCTTAATTTTTTTTTTTTTGGTACCTGTTCCCATGGTCGGGCAGAAGTTGGGAGTCATGATGGGGGAAGAAAAAGGCAGATGGCCTTTCAGTAGCAGTCTACAATTAAATTAGTTTAATCTGAAAATGAAAGGGTAGGAAGATTTGTTTATTTACCTCAGTACATTTTGCTTTGTGCTTGTGTGAAGTGGAAGTGGGGTTTCGCCAGGTGTTGGAGCAGATCTCTGCCAACAAAAGGGAACTCACCCTTCCCCACTGTGTCATTTCTGGTTTTTGATCTCTACCTCCTCTGCAAACCCTGGCCAATCCAGTTTGCTGTGCCATAAATAGTTCAGTTTCTGCTGGATTAGTGAGCTCAACTGACCTGCTGAGAAGCTGGGCTGTGCCAGCCCTGGTGTGGCAGCAGAAAGCGGTGCCCGGGTGCATGGGGTCAGCTCAGCCATTTGGTGTAAGCATGGCTTTAGATTGTACACAGCTCAGCTCAGGAGACAGGCAATAAGTTTTAAAGCTGGTTCAACTTAATGCTTTGCTCCATGTGATGCCCTTGCAGCAGGGGAAACCTGTCGCAGGTTTCAGATTGGAAAAGGAATCAGTGGTCAACCAGTCTGTGGCTCCTCACTGGCATTTTCCAGGGAAACTGCTGCTCCTGCTGCAGGAATGGTTCTGGGTGATAATGATGCCCCTCTGCTCTGTGTTTGCCATAGACCCTAAACAATCCCACTGCTGGGAAGTGCTGAAGTTTTGTGTCTGCCCTTAATGGCAGACTTTGCTAATCCCAGAAATAACCTTTCTGTTCCTAAAAATCTGTTGCCTGGGAAGGCAGGTAATTTTTTTCAGTGTGATTTAGCTCCTTGAGTTTCAAAGCCAGCTCTAACCTTGGAGGATTTATGTGTGCCTGTGGTACTCTTTAGCCTGACACAGCTGTCTAAGAACGTGTTTGGATTTGAATATCCAGCCAAAGGCAGCTCCCAGTGCTGGCAAACTGAAATTTGTGACAGAGAACTGTGTTACATTTTAAAAGAAAGTCATTAACTCCCAAGCCAAGCAGCTGAGTGTGCAGTTTGCTGGAAACTCTGATAGAAAAGCAGGTGAAGGTCAGCCTCCAGGGGTTTGAATGTTAGGAGGGAAGTTGGAAGGAGTTGCTAATGTGCTGTTGGGAGCCTGTAGGGAGTGGAGACGGAGCATTCAACGCAGCTACCACCTTTTCCCCGTGCACATTCTTGACTTCCAAGTGCTGAAGCCCTGCTCTCTTTGGACATTTCCATGCTTTTTCCCCCCCTTTTTTTTACAGAGGTACCAAGCTCATGACAGCTGAATTGCAGTGCGTGCACAGGACGTGTGTGCTTGGACACTTCTGGAGCAAGGGACAGTCCTGTGCCAAAGCTATGGAGCAGCGGGGAGAGTCAGGGCTGGCAAGTGAGTGCTGGGGTGATTCCTCACTGAGTTTGTAGTGCTGCTGTCTGCTGGGTGAAACATGAATCATGACCATACAGGTTCCAGAACCTGGTGCTTGGAGGCACAGGTTTGCAGAGTACTGGAGATGCTCAGCTCCTTGTGGGATTGCATTTGTGGGATGGCAGATCATGGGCTCTCTGTTTGCACCTTGTGCTGCAGGATGGAGTGGGCATGAACCTGTGGGATTTGAGAGTGAGGACTGATATTTGCAGCCAATGAATTTCAGTCCTGTGGGTATACGGGACTCCCACGGCCCTGGTCCTCCTGAGCAGGGGTGGGAAAAACTATGTCTAACAGCATACTCTGTGAGAATGGCTACTTTAGAGAAACTGTGCTGTCCTTTTATTGTCCTGTTGGTCTTTTCTTTCGCCTCTTATTGTGTTATTATTTTTTCCCCAGGATGCTAGTAAATTTGTTGGGATAAACCCTTAATTTTGTTGGGTGGCAGACGGAGGTCACTGGGAATGCAGCAAATGGGTTCAGCTGAGCAAAATGAGGGGAAGTGCTTTTGATAAGCCAGGAGGGAAGAATATTTTGTGGTGCCTGCTTCCCCTAGAAACTGTTCTGTACCCCCTAGCAGTGCCTGTTTCACCTGCTTGCTGGTTCCTGATCGCCCAGCACAGTGCTCTGACACACAGATCTTGTGATCTGATGTGTGGTGCCCCAGTGTTAACAAAGCTTCAGAGGCATGCAGCGTGTGATGGGCGCTGGGGATGGTGGCACTCCTCCAGCCCTCCTGTCCAGGGGGTGACAGCAGCTTGTTTTCTGGGGACCTCAGTTTGTGATCTTGCTGTTAGACACTGCTGTAGGATGGGGTTTGAGACTTCAGGAGGCTTGTCTTGCCTCCCCCAGGGCTGGGATAAGCACCTCCTGTTGCAGTGCTCCGTATTATCAGTACACCTGACTCAATTCCTCTCCCAGGTCCTTCTTCAGTGCTACCTGTGGGGGCTGAAAGGGTTCATCCCCTCCCCAGCTCTGTGGGCAGGACTCAGTGCATGCAGGGCTCTTTGGCACATGAGCAAGCATGGCTGGGTGGTGGTGAACAGGACACCTCCAGTTTCCAGCCTGGATGAGCTCTGGTGTTGGCAATCTCTGCTGAAGCTGAAGGAAAGGCAGACCTGTTTATCTGATGTCTACAGGGCACAGAGCATGCCATGGGGATGTGTTTCTAAATGCTGGGATGCAGGAGACAAGGCAGCGTGGTGTCTGGGGGACAAAGCAGGGTTCACAGGATACCACAGAGTGATGTCCTCTGCGTTCCAGCTGTGTACCCTGACCTGCCTGTTTCTTTTCTCTCTGGCAGGCACAAGGCACAGCCCTGGGAGGTGGGGGCTGCCAGAGATACAATACAGGGCAGTGAGAGCCTGCTGGCAGAGCCAGGGAGCGGTGCTGGGCAGAAGGAGGAAGATCAGTCCTGCATGGGTGAAGGGGAAAGGTAAGGGATGGGGCCGAGGGGGACAGCAGGTGGGCTTGGCCCTGACCAGGAGAGTGGGGAAGGGGCTGAGGTGCCAGCATCCTGAACTCTGCAGGATTCTGTTGTCAGCTGTGGTGGGCAGAGCTGGCTGCAACATCATCTCCCGTTGCTCACCTCAGCCTGGGCTCAGGGTGCCTTGTGGGCCGGACTCTGACACCCAGAAACATCAGTCCCCAAGGGGTCCTGCAGGGCTTGGAGCAGGACTGCATGGCTCCATGGGCTGTGCTCAGCTCCAGGTGTCAGTTTTGTTTTTTTTCCTGTCACTTCTGAGCTGATAAAAGTGGCCAAACATTGAAAGGGAGCACAAGGGCGAGGGGAGCAGTATGTGCTGTTTTGCCCTGCTGCTGGAAATGGTCTCTGTGGCACTTTGCAGTCTGTGAGTGTTGAAAGAGAGATTATTCTTACAGTTGCTTTGTATTTTTTCTCACTTTCTATGACTCTGGAGCTGCTGGTGACACTGCTGGCTCCCAGGGTTTCATTCTTTGTCGCAAGCACATAACCCTGTCCTGCTGCCCCTTCCCTCTGTAATCCCCAGAAATGAACTCTCCTGCAGCCCTTCCCCTCCTATGTTATTTGTCCAAACCGCTGTGAATGTTTCTCTTGCTCTCGTGCTCCAGCAGCTGAGTGCATGCTAACAAACCTGGCGGTACAGCAGAGAGGAAGAGGCAGTACGGCTGCGGGGCCGCCGGGAGGGCAGAGCGCTGCTGGGCTCAGCGGGCTTGGGCCTGTTTGCCCAGACAGGTGTGGCCTCCATTCAAATCCGCGGGGCCAATGGGAGCTGCGCTGTTCAAACGCGGCGGTTGGAGCGCGTCCCTTGGAAACGCCACTGCTGGCCAGCCTGTCCCTCCTGGCTGCAACTAGCTCAGCTTTCCCAGACCTGACAGGGAGGGCTGCAATTACTGCTAATTAGAGCTGTCCTGCCATGGAGCCTGGCAATGTGCACAGAGTCTCGCTCTGCACCCGCCGGGCTGAGCCTCTGGGAGCTTCCTTCTGCCTCACCACCTTCGGTAAGCCATGAGCCTGGCTTGGCTTGGGGTGCCAGGGGATGTGGTATGGCACTGGGAGCCGCAGTGGCTCACGGTGGGAATGGTGGGAGCTGCTCTAAAGGCATTAACACAGAGCTTCTGCCTCACTGAGCTGAGGTAATGCTTGGCTCCACTGAGCTCTGGATCCAGGTTGCAGCTGCTGAGGTGATTTGTCTCCCTGGCTGGGTGTGTGCTGGGATTGTTGTGTGGAGCCATGCAGTTATGGCAGAGCCCCTGTGTCCTTCTTTGCTCTCTGTGGATCCTCCTGCAGCCGCCTCAGTTGTGCTGCATGGACTTGAAGAGTGCCCAGGGACACGGTGGATTGTGGCTGGGTCTTGAGGCTGTGACAGGTAGCACACATCGTGGCCTCCACTCACGTTCAAGATGGTTTGACAGTGGCTGTCCTGCATGGGGGGAGGCTGCCTGCCCTTCCCAACTGTGAATTTTAAAGCAGAAGTTTTATTTCAAGGCTGCTGCTCGTTTTTGTAGGGGGCACTGCAGGCAGTCATGGCACAAGGGCATGGAGAGGGCGATGCGAGCAGAGCAGAGCAGCCTGTGGGCAGCCAGGTGTACTGCACTTTCTCCCTTCTGGCTTTTGACTGTCCAATTGCTCAAGACAACCTGGAAGCTAAAAACCTCCAGTCTTTGTGACAAAGACTTTGTCTGTGCCCAGTAACATTGGGCTCAGTGATCCTTATGGGTCCCTTTCAGCTTGGGATATTCTATGATCTTGGCAGCCCACTACTCTTCATGGGCCCACCATCAGTGGGGAGATGTGGCTGGCACAGCTGCCCATGTGGGGGTGACCAAGGTGTTGCAAAGGCTGTGCTTGTGTCTGAAGCTGTACATGGTGGCCTTGGGATACTCTGCCCTATGCTGCTAAGAATGCCCCTTTGCTGTGCACCTCCGTGGTTCTCATCTCTTCTGTCCTAGGCAAAACCTGCATTTTTCCCTCAATTAAACAGAAAAGCATTCTTAGGAGCACAATCCCAATTTTTCCATTCACCAGAGATCATCAGCAAGGAATAAATTTTTCTGCCTGCTGGTTCTGCTCCCAACATATGGCATTCCTGTGTGCCCACCAAGCTTCTCTCACGGGTGGGAATGTTTGGTTGCCAGCTTGTGTTGCTGCCTGGTTCATCGCTGTTCTCCATGCACCAGCTCTGTCCACCAGCTCAAATCACTTCTTTCCCAGATGATGGGCCCTGAGTGTCCTCCTGGTGGCAGTCCTATGAGCCCTGCTCTCCATGATGGGTGTGCAATCAGGAGCTGCCTGTGGACCCTGCAGTGAGATGAGCTGTCTTCTCTTTTCTCTTCCTCTGGCTTTTCTCTGCACCTATTTTTGTTTATATTAACACTTTCGATCCAGGTGACCTGGACAAGTGTGCCAGGACCTCCCTACTGAAACTGTTTCCCGTTGTTCATTTTAGAGATGCACTGAAAAAGGCAAACCTGGGAAGTCTTTCTCTCACTCTTTGCTTTTGGTGAGTGGTGGAAATGCAGCCTAAGTGCTTGCCTAGGTAGGCGTTGTGTTCCTGCTTTCCCAGCCCTCGGGGAAGGTTACTGCTCTGTGCATCTGAGGAAATGCAGCTGTTGCTGCTGAGCTGCTCTGTCCAAGTGCACTAGTATGCAGTGTCCTGTGCACTCCAGTTCTTTGTTCCAACCCTCGCTGGGCAGAGCCTTGGCCCCATGGCTGTCCTG
>JAOWBP010004368.1:1213784-1250737 GCA_028571105.1 Tragopan temminckii | reverse complement strand
GATGTGGGTAATTTTACCTGGTTCCATGTCTCTTATGAGAAGTGCTCCAGGACAGCCTCTGTGCTCTGGCCAGGACAGCTCCTGCAGCAGGACACCTGGAGCTTTGAGCAACCAGATGGAATTAAATGGGATGGAGTACCTGCTCCAACACTGAGAGCTTCTTTTTCCCCACCCAGGAGATCAGTGGCTGGTACTACCTCCTTGGGGAGGATCTGGGCAGGACCAAGCACTTGAAGGTGGCTGCGCGGCGGCTGAAGAAGAGCAGAGGTGTGTCAGAACAGCCTGGTAAGGTTGGCATGGTGTGGGAGGGGTGCTAAACTCATGTCTATCCCTGCTGTGGTGTGGACCAGCCACCAGCCCCATGGAGTCTGTGTCCTCACGATAGCTATAATCGTGGGACCAGTGTGGTGGGTGTCCTGGGCAGTTTGGCAGTCTCTGCATTGGCACTGAACTCTCCCCTTTGCCCTTTACTCATGCTTTGCTTTGAGCTCTCTGTGGGTCCCCAGCTTTGCAGCTGCCTCTCTCCTTTGGGCTGATGCTTTGGCTGGGCTCTGATACCCAGGGGCTGTGATGGGCTTTCTCTCCTGCCTTTGTCTGTTTGCCACAATGCTGGGGTGTGTGAAGGAGTATGTGCTGGGGATAGCAGGGTGAGGGAGCAATGCCCACCCTAGATGTGCAGCTCCCCCTTACAGCTGCCATCATGTAGGGCAGCCCCAGCCAAGAGGTGATGTCCCCTAGCACATAATGATCTTATTTATGGTGTGTGGATGTGGTGGGGAGGGAGAGTGGCTGTCAGGAGCTGTGTGCTGTTGGATTGATTTGCCTTTTTTTTTTTTTTTTTTTTTTATTACTAAAGAACCAGTACTGGGAGGTCAGAGTGCAGCGTGTGAGGGCCAGGACACTGCGAACATGAGGCAGCTGAAGGTGGGTACAGCTGGGCTCTGTCCTTCCAGCAGTGCATGGGCTAGGGGCTGGAAGCATCACAGCCTGCATGCAGGGGTTTAGATGAGCAGGAGGGACAGAGTGTTAGTGAGGATTATGCTGAGATGGGAGCTGTGTCAGTTTCCCTACTGACAATATGGCTTTACAAGCAATTAATGTTCCCAACCCAAGGAGGCAATGGGTGTAGTAATCCCACACTCGCTCCCTGTTGCTGAATAGGGACCTCCTGTTTGTCCAGCACAGTACCACAGAGACCAAGTACCTGCTGTTGAGTGGGAGTGATGGGAACAAGGAGCAATGGGCTGGAGTTGGCTGCCTGCCTGCAGTGCAGCATCCGTCCCAGGCCGGCTCTACGTCGCCATGCACGGCTGTGTCTGCTCCCCTCCTCCTTCTGGGGCCGTTTGCTCTGGGAAGGGAAAGGCTCTTGGTGGAGCCTCAGTGATTTATAGGAGAGGCAAAGATGGGAAATGGGAACGCAAACACATGGCCTGCGTCGGAAATAGGGCTCGGCCGTCCCTGTGATTTATCTGTGCTGAATTCCGCTTTGCTGCTTCCCTCAGCTGCATTTTCAGTTATTTGTTTTAAAGCGTAGGACTGAGCAGGACAAACAAAGCCAGCGTCCCTCTCCTCCCTTCCTCCCCAGTGGTGCAGCTGTCTGAAAAGATGGTGGCTGGGAGGAGGTGGATCTCCCCATGCAGACCTAGCAGTGCCGTCGTGCCCGGAGGAGCAGCTCCAATGGTCTTGCAAGGTGCCGGCTCATGGGGAGCATCAGAGCCCCTCTCTTTCCTCCATGGCCATCCCTTGCCTTGCAAAGGGGCCCCGTGCTTCCTCGAGCTTCTCCTTTCCATCTCCATGTTAGGAGCTTTCTCCAAGAAGCCTTGCTGCAGAGTGCAGAACTGCTCAGTGCTGCCACATGCCCTGCTGCTGGCTGGGCTGAGAGTTTGTCTTTAATTTTGAGATTACACCATGGGTACAATTCAGCTGACCTCTAATCCCACTCCATGAGCACAAAGCACGGGGACGTGCTTTTTTTTTTTCCCTTGGGTCTGCACTTCCAAAAACAAACTTTTTTTCTTTAATTAAAAAGAAGGCCACTCTCTGTTGTCCTCTCCAAGTGTAAGCTGTGCAAGCCATCCCTTTAATGAAGTCGGGCTCGTGCGGTTGGTGCCTGTGAAACGCCGCTCAGACATCCTCCAAGTGTTTGTGAGAACATCGCAATAACAAAGTGCTCCGTGCGGCTGAAGAATGCCACGGGAACAAAAGCCACATCAACAGAGCAGAGACCAGGGAATACTAAAAAGTTGACAGGAATTTTAATATAAAACTCTCTCTCTTCCTTGTCACTTGGGGTTTTCAGGAAGCCCTCTGGCTTATCGTAAAGCGGCATACAGCGCAGACAGGGGCCGGGAAGGTGAAAGGTGGCTTCCTGCCATTCTTCTCTGGAGCTGGGTTCCCATGGGCGGTCATGCCAGTTTGACTGGGGTTTGTTTCTCACTGGTGCAAGACGAGGAGATCGGGAGCACGGCTGCTTCGGGACGCTGCGTTTTCATGGGCTGACGGCGAGGTTGGGGGCTGCAGCCATGAACCGCTTCAATGGACTCTGCAAGGTGTGCTCGGAGCGGAGATACCGGCAGGTCTGTGCCCCCCGTGGGTCTCCGTGTGTCTGAGTGTCCGTGGGCTTTCTCCCCCTTGTCAGGCTGTGAGTGCGCTGCTGATGTGCTGTCGTTTGTAAATGGTGGTAATAGAAATAGAAGGAAAGTGCCTGCAGGTGGATGTCTGACCTCTTGCTGCACGTCGCTGCAGTGTGTACGTGGGGATGGAGGAAGGAGAGTTCTTACTGCGTAGCTTAGGGTGCAGCTCAGCAGCTGGCTGTAGAGGTGCTCAGCTGAAGGATGTTTCTGTTTGCTGCACATAACTGCAGGTGGCTGTGATCTCTTCTAAAGTTGTTTTAACAGAAATGTGTATGAGAATGAAGTCTTACTTGAAGCTGGCCACAACCAAAGTTGACCAAGGCAGCTTGCAGTGTTGTGCACAAGCCGGCACAGGCTCTCAGATGCTTTCAGTGTGCAGCTCTGGTGGGGAGTTTTGCTGGTGTGGGTCTTGGTCTCCTGCACTTTGAAATAGTTTTTCCACTGGGATCTGCACTGGGTCTCCCAGCTTGTGGTCAGCATTTTTTTATGCTGCTGTGTTCATGTTGTATGGCTGCAGTGGGGGTTGCAGGGAGAATTAGCTTAATTAAAAATGCCTGCTGCTTGTCAGGGCTGTAGTGACTGTCTCATGCAGGCATGCTCCTCTGCTGTGCAAATCAGAGGCAATGGTGACTTGTCCTACATCTCCTCAATTCTCTATTTTGGCAATTTCTGCTGCACCTTCCAACACGGCTATGAGCACAGTGAGCCTGTGCCTGCTGTGGACTGGAACCTTGTACCATCATCACTCATCTTCCAGCTTACATCAGATGCTCGTATTTGTTAGTTCTGTGCTGAGTGGCAGTAATGGATGCTGAGCTCACTGCTAATCCCACAGTGGTGGGAACTGAGGAAGGCAGGCATCGGCAGTGGGTAGCACTGCTGTTGGCACAAGGAAGGTGGTAGACAAGAGCCACGAGCTGGATTAGAAGCAATGGGGGAGCCCTCTTGGGGTGGGGAAAGTTTTGGACTGGGAGGTGACTGTGGGGAGAGATGCTGGGCTGTCAGGGCTGGTGATGTTCTGCAGAGCTCAGGTCCCCAGGTGTTATTTTTAGAGTATGAGACTGGTTTGAAGGTGCAGAGCCACAAGCAGTCTTGTTCCCTATTTGAGAATACAATAACCTCCAGATACAAAAATATATTCAGTGTGGTAGGACTGGACCTATGTACTTGATCCTGCCAGGGAAAGACACTTTTTCTTTTTTAACTTTTTTTTTTTTTTTTTTTTTTGGCTGAGCAATCAAACTGGGACAGAGAGCAAAGAAAGGAAAGCTCACTGGGTTTGCCCTCACGCTGTAAAGGAGTGTGGAAGCAGTTCTTGGCTGCTTCAGTTGGATTCTCCTCTCTATTTGTTCTCAAAATAGCTCAGGTCACACATGTCAGATTTTTTTTATTTTTTCTGTCAGTAAAACAGGAATTCTGACAAATGACTTGAGGATAATCAGGTATTTGCAGGAACTGTCGTGCTGAGCTGCTGCTGGAAGCCAACATAAAAAAAAAATAAATACAATTTTATTAATAATCTAATTGTTTCTAGAATCAGGAGGAGGAATGAGCCTAGATCAACACAGCATCCATGCTATTCAAGTTCATCAAGAGAAACATACCTCAGCTAACAGGGTGATGCACGGAGCCCACCCCAGGCTGGTGCCTGGCAGGCTGAGTGTGCTGGTTCTCATGGCTTCCCCTGGAGCAGAGGAGTGCTGCTATTTGTGTATTGCCCCACTGGGGAGGAAATGTTTAAGTGGCTTGCTTGGAGAAGCTGTACTAGAAGTAAGCATCAGAGCCAAGTTGCCAGGTTTTCCTTTCTAGTGTCTTGGTAGACTTTTCCTTATGCTTGCAGGAGTCATGAAGAAGAACTTACATGTGCTCAGTAAATACTCACCTTGCGTCATTCACCTCTGTTGGTCTTGGGCTTGAATTCACATAGTTTTTCAGTGCCTTTTTCATCCTCTTGGCTGCAGAACAGGAGAGACCCATTGCCAGTAGGGCTCACAGAGTGACAGTTTTCATTGGGACAGTTCCTCTGAGCTCTGCAGCTGCTTTTAGAAATGCTGTGTACCTGCATTTCTGAAGGCTGTGGGGTAGCATATGGGTGAAACAAGGGATGCTCGCTGACCACATGCATGGGTGCTTTCCTATTGTAAAGGGTGACCCTGCTGTCTCTTTTCAGATCACAATCCCTAGAGGAAGTGATGGGTTTGGCTTCACGATCTGCTGTGACTCCCCAGTCCGTGTGCAGGCAGTGGACTCTGGTAAGAGATCAGCTCAATTTTATCCCTCTTGATGAACTCTCTTTTGCATCTTAAGAGGACAGAGGCTGCTGTGTTATAATTTTGGTGTTGTGTTGCAGTGGTATGCAGAGATTTTGTTCTCTCTCCAATGTGAGAACTATCTGGCAGGTTGGGAGACCTATGGAAAGTATGTAGTGGAGCCAGACTGGCACAGGAGGGAGCAGAATTGCTGAGGGCCTTAATTGCTTGAGTGGATCCTCCTAGTATGAGCCTTCAGGATGGATTCAGCATCTCTATTATCCCACTGCACACCAGGAAATCTCCCTGGCTTCCCACGTTGAGCTACTGGCAGTGTCCTCTCTGGGTGAAGCAGTGCGTTTGGACCGCAGACTGGAAGCAGGGATCCATCTGTTCACATCCTGAAGTTCCAACATGAATGATGTGTTAATTTATACCTAATTCCTAGTATTATTTGTGTAATGTATATTTTTCCTTGGCAAACTGCCAAGGAAAGCATTGCACTGTGAAATTGGACTTAACAGATTTCAGTCAGTTCCTCAGTGATACATTCAAGAATACATTCAAAAATATACTGCCCTTAAAGTAAAGAGGAACCTTAGCTCTGTTAGGAGAAACAGTTGAGTCTTGGATGAGGGAGTGGTACAAGCTGTGAAGCTGTGCTATATGGGCAGCACTGGTATTCTCAGCTCTGTGTCCAGCAGATGACTGACACTCACCCATCCCTCTTCTCCAAAGGTGGCCCTGCAGAAAAGGCTGGTCTGCAGCAGCTTGACACAGTGCTGCAGCTGAATGAGCAGCCCGTGGAGCACTGGAAGTGTGTGGAGCTGGCACATGAAATCCGGTGAGCATTCCCAAAGCATCAGTGCAGGGATATGGGGGGAACAGCCTGATGGAGCCCAGAGCAGGACAGCAGGAACTCTGGGTGGCTGCAGAAAGCGGAAGAGCTTGAGGGATGCGGGAAGCTGGGAAAGGAGTCTTTGGAGGGGGAAAAAGAAAGGATGCAGGGACTGGGAAGGAAGGGCTGGTGGCTGTCCGAATGCCTCAGTGCCTGCTGCTCTGGCTCAGAATTGCCTCATCTCTTCCAGGAACTGTCCCACAGAGATCATCCTGCTGGTCTGGAGGCTTGTCCCACAGGTCAAGTCTGGACCTGATGGCATGATCCGCCGTTCATCCTGCAAGTCTGCCTACGACCTGCAGTCCCCTCCCAACAAGCGGGAGAAAAACAGCACAGTGCCCCTGCGGCCTGAGCAGCGACGGAGCTGCCATGTCTTGTATGATGGGAGTGATGGGTTAATGCTGAACAGCTGGGAGAGGTACACGGAGATTGGCAAGCGGGGCCAGAACACCATGCCCCCTCTGTCCCATGTGCCCTCTGCTGCTGACCAGAACTACATCATCCTTGCACCTCTGAACCCAGGGAGCCAGGTAGGGCTGCCTCCATCCCCACACTCATGTTACTGCGTGAGGCGATGGCTGTGCTTGCTGTTTTCTGACTTGACCCAAGCTTCAGACTTCTCAGACATTATCTCTAAATGTTTGCCAGAGCACATGCTGTGTTTCTAAGCTGGAGCTGTGTCCCTGGGTGACCTTTCTTTCTATTTCTAAAGCATTTGCTGCAGAGCCATGGTGAGTGATCTGCTGCCTCCTCCCAGGGCTCATGCACACGGTGGGAGAATAGAAAGTGTTTCCACTGTGCAGGTCGCAGCACAAACCACTTCTCTCATGTTCTGATAGTAATAGAGCAAAGATGATTTTCACCTCTGGCTTTGAGTTTGGCATGCTGAAATTTACTGTTTGTTTTTGTGAAGTTTGCCTTGAAGTCTGCCTCAGGTGGCTGTTCCTTTCTGGATTCTGTCTTGCAGCTGCTGAGGCCTGTGTACCAGGAGAACAATGCTACCGAGGGTAAGTTGCTGATATGATTAAAACATTGCTCGGAGCACCTGGCAGAGCCAGACCCAGTCTATCCAGCACCAGCAATCCTTGCTCCTGGCTCTACAACCAAGTCCCTCACATTCTGAGGACAGTGGCTCTTGGCAGTGTCACCTTCCCCCTTTCTGGATCAAACATAAAAGCAAGAACTCTGCCACCAGAGGAGAGCTACTGGTGTCCTTGCCTCATGGCGAGGTCTCTGGAAGCTCACAGGATGGCTGGTGACAGGAACTTTCCACTGGGGATGAGAAAAGCATGAAGTGTGAAAGTGCTAAATATTCATGATGTGGCAGATCCCCACATGTTTGTGGGTCTTTCTGTGATGTGTTTCCTTTCTCGGGCAGGATGCAACAGCTGGGGGTGCTAACATTGTTTCCCTCTGCTTTGCAGTTCATTTTATTATTAGTGAGGGTGGCCATGAGCTGAATTTATGCAAAGAGCAGCGCAGGTTGAAGTGCAAGGTTTGGGAAATGTTAATTTCTTGGGTTTCTGATGGTCTCTGGACCAGCTTTCCTTGAAAATCCTTGGAAGCATTAACACTTTCTGCAATGGATCTGCTGGGTCTCCCTGAAAAACTGGGTACATGTGGACTTGCAGGAAGAGCAGGGTTGGGGGTTGCTGCATGAATCCTGGCTGCAGGATGGGGAGCAGAGGCTAACACGAGGTCTTACTGAGACAGGTATCAACTAATGACTGCCACTCAGCATGAGAAACCAGGGGCAGAAACAACCCAGGAGCCTGGATTTAGTGCCAGGCTGTTCACTGTGTGTTGTTGACCTTATTAAAGAAATGGCAATTTTCAGCCTGCTCAGCTCCAGGTGAAAACACCTCTGGCCTGCTCCTTGATTTGGGAGCTATGGGAGGCAGTGCCTGTGCTCTGATCTGTTAGGATGCCCTGGGGGTTAGCTGTGTGTCCTGGCAGAGCCTAGTTCCTACGGTTTTTCAGGAAGGAGCCTCTTACTCAGCTATCCCTCACTGGTGCAGGAGCAGCCATCAGTGCAATTTCCAGGTAGAAAATGTTCTGAAGCCTGTAAAGATTGGGCAGTGCTCAGGGGTGGTGAAATGTGGGGCTGTCAAAGCCATGGTGGGGATGTGAGGGAACTGTGTGGGGTTGGGGCCTCGGTGGCTGGATGGCCCCAGCCCTGCAGCTCTGCAGATGGATGAATTTTCTGCACTTGAGCTGCAGGGACTGTTCTGTGCTGGGATAACTGCAGCTCTTCCCTGCTGAGATGAGCTGAGCTGCGGGGACTTGTTCTTACAGAAAGGTAATAATTTTAAAGACTCGAGTTTCTTCCCTGTGTAAGTTTTAATGATTATTTTCAGTTTATTTAAAGATAAGTCTTCAGAGAAAGGAATGCAGTGGTTAACCTGAGCAGTACAGAGGTAGACAGTAACGATAGGAGCTGATGCTTCTGTGCCAGCATGCAGAAAATGGGGCTTATGCAGGTGATGAATGCCTCAAATGAAAGAAGGTGATTTAGGGATAAGAGGAAAATCAAACTCTGCATGGCCCAGACAGATTGCGTCTGTCCTGTGTTGGACTCTCTCTCGTGCTTTGATTTTTATCTGGCAGCACAACCACGAGAAAGGGGAAAGAGAAAATAGCAGAATTATTGCTCTTAGAGGCAGAAACAACACTCTAGGTCATGAGAACCTCCTCCCCCCCCCAGCCCCAAATGCAGGCAATGAGAGCAAACAGTGGGGCCAAGCTGCCAGCAGAGTATGGTCTGGCTCTGCTGGCGTTTATCTGAAAGTAAACATGCTGCTTCCGAATACTTCATGGAACATGTAATGTTGGGTAGGTTCATGTGTTTGCTTTGGACCAGACCCTATCTGCTTTGCTCCATGTTCAGAAGTGTTTTGGCCCATTCTGCTCGGGAAGTTATGGGTATTTGTTGTGGTGCAAAGGCAGAAAGCACCTCACTGAAAGCTGCTATGGTAGGAACAGAAGGACATGAGGCTGGAGGAGGGATGCTCATGGTAGCTGAGCTGGGGCATGCGTCTAGCATGGCCCTGAGACATTGCTGTGGGTGAGAGTCCTGGGCTGATGCTGCACTTCTCTCCTGGTCTGCCTGCTGGATCTGAGCAGGTTTGATTCATCAGCTTTAGGGGGGAGAAGATACTGCAGTATTTCATTGGAGCATGGATATTTGGTTAAAGAGACACCCTTTTTCCACTGGAGTTTTTCCTTTGAGCTTTAAGACAGCACAGTGACCCAAGTATCCTAGGTGACAAAACACTGGTGGAAGCTCTCTGGATGTATTCAAAGCTGTGAGCAGAGGGCTTAGAAACTCAAATGGCAACAAATACCCAGCAATGGGGGTAGGAAGGACTCACCCAAGCAGCAGCCAGCAGGGATCAAGGATAATCCATGATATTTTTAATCAGGGAACTGTTATTTATGTTAGAGATTCTGGGACCAGTGTGACATACCACCCAGTGCCAGCTGGCTTTGAGCAATGCAGTCTGGCAGGCACAGGGTGGCTGTGGGAGCTGCCATTGGCTTGCTGGGAAGTGGAAGCTGTGCTTGCCCAGCTGAGCTTCCATGTAATCCCTCCTTTGAATGGAGATAATAGCTCTTTGCAGTGGAGTGGGACAGAGTGAAAAGCCAGTCAGGCTGCTCAGACTTCCTCCAGCACCGAAATGTGATGCTGAGAACTGTGGAGGATGATATGCCAGCCTCATGCCTAGTGAGGTCACTCTTTGTAAATCTCCCTCCATGGCTGAGTAACCATCACTCCCTGGAGGCAATTTGGAAGGACATGGGTAGATCCCATGCTCATGAGTGTTGTTTATCTCTTCTGTTCTACTGTCCAATCTAAATGCCTTCTGAAAGCTGTGATTAAAAGCATCAGCTGCTCCCCATGATATTACATTTCTGCACTTTGCGAACTCCCATGCCCTCAATTCAGTACAGGCAGGAGCTCTGTGGATAAAAATGTCCCAGGGTTTAAATTTCCAGTGTTTTACTTTCACCCTGAATTAGTCATGGATGGTTTCTCCCCCACCTGGAAGGGGATTGGTCATGGTTTGGTAGTGTTGGCAGCAGTTTCCTGATTGGGGGGGGGATCCTCCTTGGTACTTGTGTGATTTGAGAAAAAGCTATTAAGGTGCTTGGGGTTCTGTGTTTCTTGTTTTGTACACTCAGTACTGCAAAGAGAGGTGCGTGTAATCACACCACATCTCTTTCTCTGAAGTACTGTGCTGTACTCATAAATTGTGCAGAACACTGTGCACACCCAAACACAGGAAGGCATGCTGGCCTGCAGTGGGAACAGCTGTGAATTTGGGGTTTTGTCTGTCTGTCTTGCTGCTGTTGGGTGAAGTCCTGGGCCCAGCAAGAAAGTAGCTCTTAATTGTGCAGAAGCATCAAGGGACATCTCATTTTGCATTAGGAGAAATGAAGTCAGTGCTGCTATTTCATGAGTTCCCAAGAGACCTTGATAGCAGAGTGATGAATGTTCCTGCAGCTCCAGGCTCCAGCTATTCCTCTTGGACTCTTTGTGCCCTCCTCCAGCCTGTGAGGGCAGGAGCTGAGCTGGCAGTGTGCAGAAGCTCTGCGGGAACGCTCCTAATTCTCTCTGTATTGCTGCTTCCTCTCTTGGTCCAGGAAATGGATGCAAAGGGAAATCACACACGGGGTCTGGGAGAAAATCCAGGCTGATGAAGACTGTGCAGACAATGAAGAGCTATGGGAACTACCAGAACTGCACTATAGTGAGGCCACACATCCCACACTCCAGCTATGGCACATACGTGACACTGGCTCCCAAAGTGCTGGTGTTCCCTGTCTTTGTGCAGGTAAGCGTGGCTGCAGGCGGTGTGATATGGATCTGATGCACAGCACAGAGCTTGCTGCCATCTCGCTGGTCCTTGCTGCCATGCCAGCTGGTTGCCTTTCCCAGTGTGTGAGGTCAGCCTGAGTTCTCTTCTCTGGGGCAGGCTGGACTCGGTTTCAGGTGCTTTCTTTAGGGGACTTGTGTTCTGCCCATGCGATGCTTTGTTGGATTTTCCCTTTTCAGCTTTCCAGACTGGCTCTTGGGTGCTTGTTTGAATCAGGGAAAGATATCCCAGTTTCCAGGCTTTGGCAAGCAGCTTTTTATAATTGCAGATCAGTATGAGTTCTTCATGCTGTTAATTAGCGTGTGGAGAAAGGTTTTATAATTCACTTAGTGGACTGCACTAGAATTCTTGACAGGGATGCAGAGAGGAGTGTCTTGACAGAGCATATTCTCACTCCCCATTTACTCTTTAATTTGGTGTCTTCCATTTTTGTCCTTCATAGGGCCAGAACCCCAGCAGGTCTGTTCTGACTCTAATCTGAGTGCGTTACTGATGGATACAGCATCTCTGAAGCTGTGGGAAGCTATCAGCCCTCCTGTTAGCAGCTCAGACCGCTTCCTGTAGGCTCAAACTTGTGATATATGTTGTCTGTTACTTTGGCCTAGGCCAAGGAGCTGCGCGTTTGTTGCCCATAGCCATGTGCACCATTTGTTCATCAGCAGGAACACAATTAGCACTCTGGGCTCTGCTCCTCTGCAAAATTTGTGTCTTGGACTGAATCTGGGCTGTTTCTGCCACTTCAGGAGCTAGTTCTCCTGCTTTGCTGTCTCATACTGCACAGCTCCTGTGCTGTGTACCTGTACCCTGCCTGCTGGCTGTGCTGCTCAGCGGGATGTCTGAGGGCTGGGCAGCACCTACAACAGCCAACATGCTCTCGTTATTCTCTGCTGTTAAATGGGGCACACTGGAAGTGCTGACTGGAGGGTAGAATGTGACATGAGGGAGGGCAGAAGCCTTAAATTTGCTTAAACTTGCTGTGAAAGTAATCCACAGAACCATATAATAAATATTCTGTCCAAGGGACGTGGGAACCTTACAGGCTGCAGTTGTGGTTGTGCTTCCTGCTGCACAGCACCCATAACCCGCGTGGTGCAGAGCAGTTAACGTACCAAGAAGCAAGCAGCTGATTATTGTCTTTTTATAGATGAGCCTGACATAGATGTTAAATGTAAGGTTTTCTTTTTTGTTGCATAGCTGGACTGCAGACTTGTGTATTTCTGAGTGCAGCGTAGGGTGACTTCTCCCTGGATGAGTTACAGCTTAAAGTAAAGACAAAGTGGGTTTGGTGGGCGGAAAGTTTTTCTGGCAAACCACACTTCCAGTGGAAGGTTTGACTGTTTCTTTTTTTTCTTTCTTTCCATTTCAAATGTAGCCCTTAGATCTTTGTAACCCAGCCCGGACTCTGCTTCTGTCAGAGGAGCTGCTTCTTCATGAGAGCAGAAGCAGGACTATCCAGGTAAGGCTACTTCTGTGCTGCTTGAGCTTTCTAAATTCGCTTTTCTGCAGACTCATATGGTAGGTTGAGAAGGGGAATGCACTACTTTGCTGAACTTTTATTAATATAATAGTTGGAAAGAATTTGTAGTTGGAAAGAATTGTGCTGGAATAAACTAAATGTCAGTGCTTTATATTATTTTTATTTATTTTTCTAGAAATCAACTTTTTCTTCATGCTCGTGAAGGAGAAAATGCACACGACAAACCCTCTGGCAGATCCAGAAAGAGGGAAATCAGGAATATTTTGTGTCAGTGTAGAGATCTAGCCATAGATTGCATTGTGGGGCTTTTTTAGAAGTTTAGCTCCTAAAGGTCCTGTCCAAAATCCTCTCCACTGTGTTATTTCAACTTCTTTTCTGTAGTGCAGGGAGTTGATCTAGAAGACTTTTAAAGGTCTCTTTCAACTCAAATGATTCTATGATTCTATGTTAGGAGGGATATTAAAAATCTGGGGAAGCAACTAAGCTTTGGTGACATGCTGAACCCATGTATGTGACAGCTTTCAACAGCCAAACCAGCAGAGTTTGTAATGTTGTGTGCATTTCTGTTGGCTTTGCTTGTATCCAGCAGTGAGGTCTAAACTATGGGATTTGGGACAGAGGAAGTATCTCAATGAATGGCACAGTGCACTGGGCAGCCAGAACTGCTCACTTGGGCATTGCTCAGCAGTGCTGAACAGTGACAGTGCCTTTTGGGCATTGTCAGTGAATCTCACTACTGTACAGAACACATGTGTTTTGAATTTAGTTGGACTGAACAGCGTGTCATCTTCACAGAGCCACAGAGGAACTTTCATTTGAGTAATTTAGTTTCTGTGTAATGTTTTCTGGGTGGCTGACAGCAGAATCCCTGTAACATATCATGTTGCTGGCTTGTAGAAAGCTGTTCAAGACTGTGCTGAAGGACTTTGCTCTCTCTTTGGCTTTCAGCATGTAATTCATCCCTTATTTTGTCTTAATTCTTTTTTTCTGCTTGAGTATATGTAAAATTGCATCACTCACCAGGAAACTTGTCACTGATTTGTAGATAAAACTCTTCCCCTGCCTGTCCTGCTGCTCTTTGCTCACCAGGGTCTTCAGGGTGCGAGCATGAATGAAAACATAAATAAAACGCATGGCTGTGCAGCACAGTGGTGCTATGATGGTTGGAAATATGGTGGCCAGCCTGTGTTCAGGATGCTCCTCCTATGTGGGTTTGTTTCCTTACTTTCAGGTCTGCCTCAGAGGTCTGTAAAAGCAGCCAAATGTAAACTATGTCTGAGTAACTAATGCCATTTTTAGTCTGGGTGAAGCATGTTTGTATGTACAAGGATGTTTGAAGGTAGGTGAAGTAGAGTCTCAGGATGATCATGTTTGGAGGAGGTGTGTTGCTCTGTTGCCCAATGGCCACATTAGCTATTTTGGAGACCCAGCTGTGGAGAGGGTTAGGAGGATGCCTCAGGGAAAGGGCTCTCTGTTTGCTAATGATGCCCTGAGGAGGAGGAGTGTGCAGCTGGGAAGAGGATTTCCCAGTTGGAGCTGCTGCCAGGGAAGGGCAGGATGCTGTACAGTGTCCAGGAGCACTAGACAGCCTCTGAGAATGATGGTGCCTTGAGGCTGTTATAACTCTACATGCCTGGCAGAGGGACAAGGAAGGAGGCTGTGACTAAGCACAGTGAAATAAACAGAAGCAGTGAATGGAAAGCATGTGGCAGACTGCTTTGGGAGGCAGGAGCCTTTCCCTCAGTGTGAACCCAGGTGTGGTGCTGAGCTCCGTATTGCCAGGAGCCAACAGCTGTAGGAAGCAACACAAGGACATAAGCCACGTTTCTGGAGGAATGGCTGCCTGCTGTCTGCAGTGTGTCACTTACAGCTTCACTGCAGGGCTTTGCAGAGCTTTGAGGAATTGGTTTGTGCTTCTCTGGAAAGCCAGAGACCTCCTTTCTCCTGTGGAGCAAGAATGTCTGCTTTCGTCCTGACAGGCTGTGGATGAATTTTGAGGCCAACAAGACCCCAGGTGGCCTGGCCACAGTGGAATTTCCCTGGTGCAGAAGGACTCTTACTTCTCTTTTCACTGGACTTGAGCTTACTCCCACTCCTCCCTTCTCTGCTGTCTTGTTTCTCATGAGTCCTTTCTTCCTTGCTCCACGTGACTTTCCATTTCTCACTGCATTTCCCTTACAGCCTCTCAAATTAGAGTTCTCCACTTTACAGGACTACTTTTTGCATCTCATTCTGCTTTGCCCAAGTGGCTGAAAAGAGGAAAGCCTAGGTGCAGGGGCTAGAAGTTGAGATGCTATGTCATATTTATTTTTTAAACCAGGATCTTTTCCCCTGGGTAGTTTCCATGTCTGGCAGGGCATCCTTGTCACTGAGCAAACCCTCTCCCATCTCCTGAAGGATACAACCTATCTCTCTGGAGGCTTGCCAGGGTCTGTCTCGGCACTCTGAGCCCTGGCTGGATCTGACAGCTCCCAGTTTCAGTGGGTGGCTGGGTTTGGCCTACACAGTGGGTTAACGAAAACCCTGCTTTCTGGCACAAATGTTTCATGATCTTTTTTTAGACAGTTTCATTTGGGTTAGAAACCAGAAACTTGCACTTACCTCCTACCTCCACCACACTAGTTCCTCTCACTCTGTCCTTTCTTTTCTACTGCCTCTTTATATTCTCATCTCTGTCATTTTTGGATCAGGTGATATCGCTTCCTCATCTGCAGAGCCACTGCTCATGCTGATGCTTGAGTGTGGGTGTGTGACCCTTTGGGTCCTTTGATTCTAGTTAACCAAGGTGAGGTTCCAGGTTGACAGCTGGAGCCTGCACCATGGATCTGCTTTTGACAAGTGCGGTCATATGTCTTCACTGAATTCTAGTTGAGCGTGTAAACTCCTTGCTGAATATCTTGCCAATAATCTTGACAGAAAAAATGTGTGAGGTGGTAAAAGAGTCTAAGCACATTGTGGGTTAATAGACTGTTGGGATGTCTTAGAAGGAAACATGCGTTTAGAATGGACACATTCAGAAGTCAAAATCCAGGAGCAATAGAGCATGCTTAGAGAGTTAGGGCTGCAGTGTGTAAAGCAGTGGCCCAAAGGCTTTGCCATATCTCTCTGTAGGTGATAAAGATTCCCTGACCTGGGAAGCTTGTGCCCATTTTCAAATCACCATGCCTGGCGAGCATGCACCTACTCCCTCTGCAAAGCTTAGGCCATTTCTCCAGTTAGACGGTGGCTCTGATAAATGCCAACATACTAAGCTTGCGGAAGCTTGATTATTTTTGTTCCTGGGCTCCTAATCCCATGGTCTCTGCAAAAACCAAGTGAATAACTGCCATTGTGAAGCTGCAGCCCAGAAGGTTGTGACTTTGGAGCATGTGATCAGGGGAGCAGCAAATACAACTGTCTGGGTGTTCACACTCTGCATGTGGGGAGCTACGTTATTTGTGGTCTGGTGAGCCCAGCAGAGATATGCCCATACGCTAGGAAGCAGATATAAGAACGTTATGAAGATATGTGTAGATTTGGAAAATCTGAGGAAAATTAAAGGCAGTTTCATCCATTTAACTCAACCCAGCAAATTGGGCACATTAAGTTCGTACTATTCTAAGTGGACTTTGAGACTGCACCCATTTCTGTCGGAGGAGATCCCATTGCTGATAAACATATACAAAGTGTGTGTGGATCAGAAGATGTGTGTTTAAGATATCTGGGCTTGCTCTAGCCAATTGCAGACAGCAGTCTCTGTCCAGTGATGCAGGGGATCATCGTTGTGTTCTCCTTTGGCATCTGACAACTTTGTTGTAGAAGATCTCCCTCTGTTTTGCTGGGCATGGCTACGGAACCACAGCAAGAGAAGGGGAAGATGTCTTGGAATGCAGCCTGGCTCAGCAGGCAGGGTTTGCGTGCCCCATCCTGAGGTGTCTCTGCTGATACATTGCTGCAGTGACAAGTGCTAGTTCCTCCTTGCTGTAACCCCAGTGGCAATGGCTTGCTGTGCGTACAGGATGGGGGTAACTATTCTTACGCTTGAATGCAAAGGTACTTGGGCTGCAAGGCTTAATTTGCAGACACCTTTTCATCATGTTTTTGTTACCATGTTTTCTTGATGAGGCATGGTGATGACCTTCCTTCTGCAGGGCTCTGTGATGTTCTGTTCTCATCTTAGGGAATCATACCGACTCATTGCTTTCCACCTTATCTCCTGGCTTTCATTTTCTCTTGTTTTCTTTTAGGAGACTCTTTAAATGTACCTCTTCCCTCAGTAACAATGATTGGACAACTGTACTCTGTAGGTAGAGTCAGATCTATGAGCAGAAGGGGCTCTGTGGTTTGCCATGGTGCAGAACTCACACAGATGAACACCAGTGCCAACCTCTACAAACAGATTTTTTGTAAAGTCTGCTCATAGCCACTGAAAAGTCTGTGTGACAACAGCTGTATTTAACTCTAATAATGACACAGGTACGCTTATCCTTTTCTTCAGAGGAGACCTTTCATCATCCCATTTGTTTACTGTCTCATTTTGAGGTATGAAACTCAGTTCTGGGAAACAGACAGTGGTACTCTGACTCTTCAAGGAGCAGCTCTGGAGGATTCTGTGTTGTTCCCGGATGAATCCAGGCACTGTTTCCTTTTTGTTTGCTCTCTTAATTTTTCAGCCTTATGATGTCACGTGGCAGATACCAGATCTGTTGTAGGGGGCTGTTGGAGGCATGTCAGCACTGTGATGCCCACCCCAGGCTGAGCTCCAGATGCTCTCTGCAGCCCTCCCCTTCACATCAGCTGACAACTGCTACATGGGGCTCACCCCTGACTTAGTTTCAGAAGGTCCCACTCCCACCTCTGTGAGAGGGATCTGCTGAGTCCTGGCCCTTGCTTTGTCCCCCTGTGGCTCACTGAAGCTCTATAACCCCCTGTAAACGCCCCGTTGTGCAGAGCTGCTCTAAAATCAGATGTCTTCCAGGAAGCACCATCTAATGGAGATGCTCTTACCTAGCCCATACAACTGTGCTTTTATCTTCTCTGCATCCTGAATTCAATCAGTCCCATCTTCTTGTTAAAGCACAGTGTTACCTGCAAATGCTTCTTTATGTGATTGTGTCCATGATTCCCCATTTAAGTCTGTTTGGTTTCAAAGCAGTTTTTTTTCTTCCTTGCTAATCCTTCTGTCCTTTTTTCTTCCCTTTAAAGTTCCATGTGCATTAGGTCTACATTTTCTTTCCTCCGTTTCCACTTTTATCACTTGCTGGTCATGCTTCTGTTTCCTTCATTTCACTGCTCTTGTCAAAAACCCTGGACATCTCTTTGAGGTCTGGAATGGCACTGGATGTGTCCCAGAATGGGAGTCTTGTGAAGCAAGAAACGCACGGGAGAAAGTTTATAGTGTACTTTGTGGTTGTTTTAGTAGTAATAATGCCAGAGGTAATGAAGAGGGAAACAACAGTGTTGAGAGCAAGGGAAGGGATTTTCCAAACGATACAGAGAGAAACAGATGCTCCCTGGTTTAATTGCCCATTAAAGCTATGCTGGGAGCTTTCTGCTTATTAGGAATCCCACAAAAATGAGTTTGCAGAGCAAGAACTCTTGTGGCAAGGACTTGATTTTGGTTGAAAAGTTGGATGCACTGCCTTGACGTGAGTCTCAGCATCATGTGATAAACTGCTGCCCAGCTTGTCCCCTCTGACACATGCCTGTCAGCCGGCGGGCAGAGACGTGCTGTGCTGGCTGTGCGTCCCCATAAACAGTGACTCAGCCCCTGTCCTGAGCAAAGTCACCTTTCAAGGAGTGACTTGGTGGCAGTGGTGCCAGCCTGTGGGATGCTGGGTGTTTTTCTGCTTTTGCAAGTGAGTTGCTAAAAGGTCAGAAAACACTCCTTATTGCTGCTCAGTGCTGCAAAGCGTCTTTCCCATTGTGCTGGGGTATGTCTGGGGGCATCCCCAGCAGTGGTTAATAGCAGCTGTGTGCTCCTGTGCTGTGTCTTGTGACCAGAACAGAGCATGGGTTGGTGTTTTGCAGAGCATTCAGCATCCAGTGTGCCCAGTGACATCTTGCAGCTGCTTTCTGGCATCAGCTTGAGCCTTGCTGCATGCCCCCAGCTTGTGCTGCAGAGCAGGACAGGCTCAGCCCTTGACTCATGTCACTCATCTCATGGGGCTTCTGGGTCAGGGATCTGCAGTGCAGCTGGTTCTTATTTTAAAAATCACCATCACCTCTACTGATCAAATGAGGGACCTCAAGAGCCAGAGCAAGATCTGCCTGTTGAGTTGTGAGCGCATTCCACTGGAGAAGCTCTCAGCTTCTAACACTCTTGAGTTACTGCTCAGGCATAGAGTTGGGCAGATATGCAGTGCAGTATTTGCTTTATACCTCTCGAAGTGGTGTAAAGTTATCAAGTATGTTCCCTGCTAACACTCTCATGGGTTCTGCTTTTGTAAAAACTAAGTGGGTTTTTTTTTCCCCTTCAAAGGTAGTAAAACTGGACATACAAAGAGTGAGAACAGTGAGGAGCTCCTTCCTGAGCATGTTGAGGGGAATCGCATTTGCTTTTAGACTGCAGTTTCTGTAATGTGCTGAGATTAGTTGGCAACTCATTCCGTCTTGTTGCTCCCCTGATTTGTAAGTTATGTAAATGAGAAGTGACACGAGAGAGCAGAGGGGGTGTGTTTG
Source organism: Tragopan temminckii (assembly GCA_028571105.1). Lineage (NCBI taxonomy): Eukaryota > Metazoa > Chordata > Aves > Galliformes > Phasianidae > Tragopan > Tragopan temminckii. The sequence goes on along the minus strand of JAOWBP010004368.1, from coordinate 1,231,943 downwards.
TGCGACGTTGTACTGTCAGGCAGGTTTACCCCTCCTGTCACGGGACTGCACAAGCTTTGGGAGGTGGCTACCAAGCAGTGGGCCCTGCGTGGGGTTTGCTGGGGGCACCCTGTGGCATGCAGCACCCTTAGGGCAGGGACCTGGGTTGCTGCTCGTGGCTAGTGCATCTCCCTGGCGTGCAGGGCCTTTTCCAAGGCACTGAGTGCCAGGAGATGGATTCCTCATAACCTCTCCTTTGCTGCTCTTCTGCTATCCAGGTGACTCTCTTTGTCTACTCTGACCTGCTGCTCTTCACCAAGGAGGACGAGCCTGGACGTTGCAATGTACTGAGGAACCCTCTCTACCTGCAGAGTGTCAAGCTCCAGGAAGGTGAGTGTCCACTGCAGTAGTTGGAGGTGTTTGGGGTGTTTTCTGGGCTCATGGTTAAAGATCTCTAGACAGCAGGATAGCACACCACTATCCCGTTGATTCCAGTTTGCAGCAGTGCTGGCTAACGCATGCTACCAACCTCCCTGTGCTGGATTGTAAGTCCAGCACCACCCTTCCCAGCCCAGCATTAACCCAGTCCCCACCAGCTCTGTCCCCTGGTGTGCCCTGGTAGCACATTGCAGGCCTGTCTCAGGGATTCTGGGCTGTGCTCCCCAGGGTTCTGCTTGGCTGGGCTGCACCTCTTGCCTGCTATCACCCAGCCTGCAGCAGGGGCTGCAAAGGGAAGTGAAGTTTTGAGGTTCACCCCCTACAGTGCCTTGAGAGAACACAGAGGAGCTGAGCCCTACTGACCTTTACTTCATTGCTTCTTCCTTCAGCCGCCCACAGCTTCCCTCACTAGCATCCCTCCCCCATGAGCACACGTTGGTGAAGAAAGAGCAAACCCTGGCCTTTGGTGGGAGGCTGTGGGCTGCATGTTGCTCGCTTTGCCTTGGTTGAGCTTTCACATCCAGCTGAGGGTTCTTAGGGCAGGGAGGGTGGCTTGAATTAAGTTATTTTGAGTTCTGAGGCTGTACAAAAGATGACCTCAGCTACCTAGGGTCAAAAGAGGAACGAACAAATTGCTCTGCCACATCCTATTTCCTATACTGGAGCCCCTTCTTGGCCCCATTCCAATCCCATCATGTTCCTTCTTTGATGCAGTGGCTCTTTGGCCATGGGCTTGCTCTGTGTGCAGCTGCCTGACTCCATCAGCACAGGGCTGGGGCTCTGCTGCCTCCTCAAGCCCAGGCAGTACGACTGGGGGACTCTGCAAGGAAAACCATGATTGCATGAAAGAAAGAGCTTTTCTGTAACCAGAGTGGTCAAATCCTGGGTTGCCCAAAGAGTGTGCAGGACCTCCAGCCCTGGAGTTGTTCAGGATTCCAATGGACACAGTACTGAGCACTGCGACCTGGGTTCTTTGGGCAGGGGCATGGAATACAGATGTCCAGAGGCTCCTTCCAGCACAACCCTACTCTGTGACTGTATGAACTGACATCTCTCTGCAGTCCCGTGGCTCTGATCAAGAGGGATTAATCCAGACCTTGTCTGTTTTTCCATAAGGAATAGTTTTCAGGATCGTTTTGTCACTTCCCATGATTTTTCCCAGTGGAACAAATAGTTCTGGCAAGGAGCTGTGACTCTGTATGCCCCACAACATGTAAGCCTCCGTGCTGGGGATCTGCAATGGCACAGCAGGCTGCCCATCTCTTATTACCCATTTACAACAATGTTTCTACTCTCAGATTCATTCGCTAACATATTTGGTGGGGGCAGTGAGGGGAAAAAGGGACACCGAGAGTTCAAGCTGTTTAGAAAAGCCCTTGAGCTTCATTGAGATTTGTTGAGTTTGTTCTCAACATTGCTTATTACTAAGGAAAGAACAAAAGAAATTGTTCCTCGCTGAAGTGCTTGTTGGTCAGCATCTGCTCCAGTGCACGGTGCGGTTCCTGGCTGCTCTCAGAGCTGCTGCACTGCTTTTGTTCTCTTGAAAGAAAATGTCTTCCCCACTGTTCCACCCCCAAGGTGCAGCAGCTCTGCGCAGTGAGGTGTGTTTGCAGGTCGGCATATGAGTGTGCCTCCTGACCTCCAGCTGGTCGTTGGGTTCCGTGAGCAGTTTTCTGCTGCTTATTTCCTTGTTACCGTAATAACTTGGCTAGAATCACATCTGGAGTAGCTCAATGAGCCTCTCGAAGGGGATGTTTGCCTGTGCCACACCGGACCCCCCCGTACACCAGGAATCCAGCACAGTCAGTTTTGAGGCAGGTTTGGGTAGGGCTGCTTCAAGGCGGGTGGAACAAGCAAAGAGATGTCTGTCCCTTTTGGCAGGAGTTTTCTGTTGGTCTCCTCATAACTGAATGGCACATTAATAGGAACAGGCGTATTGCTGAGTATAACAATTGAGACATCTCCGGTACACTGAAGACCATTGTGATGTTTCCTGTTTCTGCCTCTCACTGCACTGTGCGAAAGCAAATCAGTATAATCTGCTTTACAATGCTCTGTCTTCCTGCTTTAGAAGCTGAGCATGGCTGATGAGCACCACACCGGCCAGTGTTTCCAGTGCTACAGGGCTGGCTTCCTCGCTAGATGCAGTGGGAATTTCCATGCTAACACTGCTGCCTTGCTGTGGTCTCAGCCCCTGGGCGGGTACGCTCGGCTTGAGGACAGGGAGGAGAGATCCCATGTGGCAGCCTGAGTGAGGACCCCGCCTGTGAGCCCCATCCCTAGGCTGGGTGCTGCTGCTTTGCTGTCTCCTACATCCCAGTGCACCGTGTCCTGCAGCAAACAGCTTTAAGATATCCAAAGGTCCAGATTCTGATTTTTGGGGCTTTTGTCGGCAAGCTTCTTTTTGAGTCTTGGATGCAGTGCTGTCCTCACTGAGCAGGCTGGGGAGCAAAGTGCCCTTGCTGTGGTTATTGTCAGTGTCCTCTAGGCAAGGAGATGGTAAAAAGGGGCAGGACCAATTTCCTACTCCCATCTTTTTGACCCAACTTCTGGTGTGCACCACCTAAACCTTGCAATGAGAGGATACTTTCCATGGGTTGCACAGGGCAGGTGGGCAGAATGGTGCTGACAGCCACTGCTGTGCTGGCAGCTGTGTATCACCCACCCCTTGTGCCAGCATGAGTGTGCAGGGCTTAGACGGGGAGGGGGATGTACTCCTAAAAAAGCCACATGTTCCTCTTGTGCTGAACCAGCCCTGCCATGGGGCAGGAATGGATCAGGTTACCCTGAGAGATAATCCAGTCTCTGTCATGATACATCAATCTGGAACCAAAATATCTCAAAGTGAGGGTTGTTTTTTTTTTCCCCTGCTTATTTTCTTTCAGCATTTCACCAACTGTGGCTGAGTATACACTGCTCAGCTGTCAAAAAAGACACAACCGTGGTGCTGGGTAGGGGACAGGGGCACTACGTGAGTCTCACCAAGGTTTGGCATTGATAACAGCCTAGCAGTGGGGCTGGGAAGACTGGGAGTCCTATTTTTCTTTTCTCCTAAAGGCAATTTCTTGTGGAAAAATGGGGTTTAAGCAGCTCCTTGGCCCAGGCTGGCTGCCTGCTCTGCGTGTGCAGTAGGCACTGTGCTGCTTGGCTGTGTGAGACAGTGAGGCCTCAGGGGGATGGGGCTGGAGCCTGCTGGGTGGGGAGGTTGCTGACGCTGGGGGTCAGAGGGGAATTCTGAAGAAAACTTAATTCTGATGGCTTTGGGCCTTTTGGGGGTCATTCCTTACTGCAGAAAGTCAGAAGGAATGCACAGAGGTTAGAAGAGTGGGCACTTACCCCAGGCTGTTACACACTTCAACATTGCCTTGCCTGCCCTCCCCAAAGGGAAGCTGGAGACGTCCAGCACAGGGCTTTGGGCACTTGCTCATGTGTTTCATGTTGCCTGTGCAGGGACTCAGGTGAATCGTGGCCCTATGTTGATTGCTGTGCTGCAGCTGCACTCCTCGGCAGTGGGGTACTTCCACCGCCACGCAGAGCCTGCTCCCATTGCTTGCACAGCATAAGATGTTGAAATGAAGCAGAGCTGAGCTCGTGCTTCAGATAGGTTCTGCAGCCATGCCCAGACTGCAGGGCTGATCTCACAGCAGAGATAACATCGTTAAAGAGGTTGTGAAAGCTGCTGCCCGGCAGTGCTGCACGCTAGCAAGGACAAAGCCTTGGCAGGGCATGCTGGGGGCACTGCAGTGGCACAGCCGGCTCTGGGTGTGGGTTGTCCTGCTTTGGAGCTGAGGGGCCCTGTCCTGTGCTGGCTTTGTGTCCTCCTGTGAGGTGATGTATGCTTAGAGCTTTCCTTGGGTCTGGGGAGCCTTGTGTCCTGCAGGTGGGGAGCAAAGACCAGGAAAGACCTTGGCACAGCCTTCCTGATGGGGAGCATCCAGCACCATCTCCCTTCCCAAAGCCCTGGGAGGGAGCTTGGGGAGCAGCCCCTAGCCCTGTGGAGCAGGTTGGACTCTTCCTTATGCCCTGTATCTGTCGCTTCCCCACGCCCTGGGGTTTGGCTCCATCTGCTTAGAGAAGCACTGACCCTAGCTCTTGGCAGTGATGGAAACTGGGACAAACAGTACCAGGCAGAGCTATGGCTGCCTTTTACAATGTCTCAAGGGGAGAAGCTGAGAATGAGCAAGGATATAGGAATGGGAGCTGCTCTAGTGAGTCCTCCTGGGAGCAAGGCATTTGTAAGAGTGTAGAAAGGTCTGACCCTGGTGCCCAGGTACCTGGAAAAGAATTGGGCTGCACATGCTATGGGAGATCAGGCAGGAGAGTCCAGGTATGGCCTCTGAACAAATTAAACCTCTTTCCAAAAGGACTCATGGGAGAATCTGTGGTAGTGCAGTAAGCCCATGCAAGAAAACCATGCAAGTGCAGCCCGCGTGGCTCATGGCTCTGCAGATGCAGCATACATCACTCCCAGAGCGCAGCCTGGTACTGTGGGATGACAACAATAAATATTCATTAAAAGTTGTCTCTTAGCCAATTCCTCTGCAGTGTCTCTGCTCGCAGAAATGCAGTTGTAGCTTAATTTTGATCCTGATTTCTCTTCTTTGTAGGTTCAGAAGATCGGAAATTCTGCATCCTTTACCTTGCAGAGGTGAGTGTTGCTGGTTTCCAAATTAACTTTCCAGTGGGAGCTGGACACGTACTAACAACTTGCTTCTTTTTGCTGGAGCTGGTTGATTTTAACTTCCTTTTTTATTAGTTTGTCAGAGGTCTGGAATGGAAACATGACGGTTGTAGCCAGAATATATTAATAAGAAGCTGCTAAGAGGAATCTGAGCTGGGAGAGGATTGGTAGCCCCAAGACAGGCTTGCTTTTCCCTTCCCCTGTGTACCTTACTCACTGCTGCTCCCCTCCAATTTCTCATGGAGTTCTTTCACCCGAGGGTTCCGTGACAGCTGTTCTCACTTTATTTGTTAGGCATCTTCCTCTCCTTGTCTTCAAGCACCCAGCTTTGAAACCCTCAAATAAAATAGGAAACCCAGTGTAAGAGACATACAGTCGTAGCTCTAAAAACGTGTGTGGCTGAATGCTTTAAACAGATTTGAAATCATTCAGACGTTGACACGGTTACTTTTGTGTTGGGAAGCAGCCAAGGAGACTGCAGAATTGGTTCACAGTGACTGGTCCTCCCTAATCACTGGGTGCTGCGGCTAATATATATTTTTTTTATTTTTCCTTTCAACTGACTTTAGTTTGTTCCTGGCTTCAAGGCCTTGTGTTTTCAGGGTGGAAATCTGGGTCTGGGAAAGATCCCCAGGGCACTGAGGAGAAAGGCACACATTGCTCAGCAGCCACGCAACATAATAAGCTATTGTGAAAGTTGGATAAAAACGCTCGGGGTGGAAGTTGTTCACCTTGGGCGGGTGGGAGTGGGGCCAGAGCACAGCTGGCTGCGTAACCGTGTGCCGACAGCTCTCCTGAAGGTCCACCCTTGCTCCTTCCTTGTCTTTATTTCTTCTTGGGGTGGTTGGGCAGGAGCTGTCTGCTCAGGACAGAGACCAGTGTCTGCCTACTGATCCCATTCCTGCATCTTCTCATGTGCCTGGAAAAATGCATTTGGAGCCTGACATTTAATTTAGGGTCTTTGGGGCCCTGAGTTAAAGTAACCAAATGAGAAATGGCTGCGTTTCATGGGATTGTGGGAGGAGAAGGCTTCTCTTTGGCGAGATGTAGTGAGGGGTGTAGCTTTTTCCTGATGGGCTGCAGTGGCCCTGGCTCTTGTGGTTCTGCTGATTGAAATATGAAATGTGAAACTTTTTTCTTTCCTGCAGGTCCCTTTTATGGTCTCTGTAAAACCGTTCTTGTTCCTCCTGTCCACCCAGGGCATTTCAGGGCAGGCAGCCTAGTGCCGCACCCAGCAGTGGGTGCTCGTACCCAGTGCTGTGCCAGTTAATTTCCAGGGTTGTCAGAGGCTCTGGCAACAGGCACATTTGGTTAAAGAGGGGAAGCTGAGATGCAGAAGGACTGGGACATGCCAATGAGTCAGCAGGTGTGCAGGCAGGACAATGCCAGGCTGATGCCCCCACAGGCACTGCTGTGAAACTGTGACCTACAGACCACAACCCTGGGGGCTGCACAGAGCAGATGCTGGGCTGCATGGATGTGAACTTGGGTTAATGAAGGAGCCTGTGGGTGGGAAGGAGGGGACAGTCCCTTCCAAAGGCATTCCTGTGCACATAGGCATGGCATAGCTTGGACACCTTGCTGGGCTGGAGAGCATTGCTTTGTGCTGCTACGGTTGTGTCTGCAGTGGGGGCGTTTGGAGGCCTGATCTGCTGCTAAATAAAAGCTGGGGCTGGGACCCAGCATTGCATCCCTGTGTTGAGGTTGGACATGGGGCTGTGATGTCCCCTGAGTCCCAGCCATGATCCTGTGAGTCGCCTCATGAAAAGCCCACATTCTTTGTCTATGGGAATGAGAGAGTTTCTACCTGCAGGGATTTTGTGCCACAGAGAGCAGCTGGCTGTACTTGAGGGCTGTGGGAGGCTCAGGAGGGTGTCCCCAGCACAGCGATGGCCTTGGCACCCTCATGGTCTCACGGATGGAGTGCAGCAGTGCTCTGTGTCTGGGTCCTGATGTAATTGTCTGACTGCCCACCCCTGACAACTTGTAGCAGCTAGAGAGCTTAGAGGAAGGGTGCAGAAGGGAAGGATGTTGGTGTGGATGTGGCTCTTATGCCCCATGTCACCCTGGCGGACATTTCTTCTTTTGATGTTCTCCTGTCCTGAAGTTTGCTGCCAGTGGTCAGCAGCATATTGTCCTGGGATGGAGCTGGTGGGGTTGGGCTTGGTGCTGGTCATTGCCTGAGCCCCTCTGTCCCTGTGACCTGAGCAGACAGGTCCCTCACATTGCTGTGAAACAGCTAAGGGTCGATGGAAGCTCTTGTACCAGTGCTTCTTACCCGCAAATCAGCTGCAATGAGCTTTAATGCACTCAGTGCTGCTGTGAGTTGTAAGGGAGTCTGTGGGGCTTAGTGTTTGCTGTAGGAATAGTGCTTTGCCAGGCCTCAAGCTCTAGCTCCTTTCTCATTTAGGGGGTTAGAGTGATATTTTGCACTATAAAGTGATATTTTTGCATTTGGATCCAATGCAGTCCAAAATGGAAGCATGTATCAAAATGCCTAGGAGTTGCTTGATTTATTTTAAACAAGAAAGAATATTCCAGCCTTCAGGGAAACTGATGTGTCATGAATTGAGCTGCTGCTAGTCATCCTGTCTAATCACGTGTAAATAAATCACTCAGAGCTTAAATCCTGGGCGCGATGAGCATTGACAGCCAGATGGCAAACTGATCTCTGTCACCTGGTGTAGCTTCCAGCAGGAGTGGTGTTTCTCTTACAGGCACTACAAGCTGTGAATTTGCAGTGTTTTGAGGTCCTGCAAATAGTGGGGCACGCAGCCTCCTGCATGGGAAATGCTGAGCATGGGATGTTGAACATCCCCTGCATGGTGAGAAGCAGCAGCCCCCAGGGAACCTGTCCTGGGGTGTGAGTGTGCTCCAGGGCTGCATTCACACCCTTCCCTGCTCCGGAAATATCCCACTGATAGGAAACTGCAAAGCAGGGTTTTATTGCATTGTTTGTGATTTTTTTGATTCGAGCCCAACATGTTCAGACCAAACTGACTTAAAATCAAAGAGCTCATTGAGTTTTTTCATTGTAAAAGCGCTAGCAAAATCGATCGTTTTCTCTGGCAGTTTTCATCTGCAGACACTGGTGTTTCTCTGGGGAAATTGCTCTGACAGAAAATCTTTCCAGCAGATACTTGTTGGCCTGCTGCAGTGAGCACACTTACAGACCTGAGCAAATTAATGCTTGCATCTGGGCTTGATGTTGGTTTGTCCACGCAGGAGATCCTGTGGGCAAGCATTACAGAAATGGTATTGCCTTGGTTTGTCTCCCACCTTGGGTGTGTGTGGGGACATCCCTGCACGGTGTGGTCCCATGGGCACTGCTCCCATTTGCATCCTCAGGCAATGAGGCCGTGTCCCAGGTGCTGGCAGGGGCACATCTAGCACAACTCTCTCTTTGAGCTGAACCCCTGCAGTAAGGGGCAATACTGTGTAAGTGTGCACAGCTCTTCACTGAAGATATCCTGGATTGTTCCGTGGGAGAATTAATTCCCAAAGCATCCCAGGACAGAGCACTGCAAATTTTAATTCCCTTCAGGCTCCCATTTCTGTGCAGGGAATCTGCACCTGAACAAGCAGTTTACAGAGGACTTAAGGGCTCAGGGGACTGGTAGGCAGTCTGTATCTGCGTAAATTTGAAGTTCTGGACATGGCATCAGAGCAGTTAGCTGGGAGCTTTTTGGGGCACTTTTTGGCAGACATAGAGGGTATTTAAACAGATGGTTTGGTAATGGGGACAAAGGTGGAAGGGCTGCCAGGAGCTGACATAAAACCTGCACAGCACAACAGAGCAGCTATGGTGGATTTGTTTGGTCAAGAACATAGAGAGGTGTTATTAATGGCAGAGAGAGAAGTGCAAAGAGAGAACAACTGGAGCAGATGCCCTCAGAGGCACTTGCCTTGCTATGATGCAATACTTGGCCTGAAAACCTAGACAGACGGGAAATGGTGGTAGTACGTAACCGATGGTTAAAAACTCTGGGTTTATACCTCAACGTCATCTTCTGTAGGCATTGCTCTGTTTGAGAGAACCTGGGAAACCTGGCTCTTGCTTCACTGTGTTCAGAATTACTGTTGGTGTGGTAAAACCAGCAATCGTGCCTAATTATGTGTGCATGCAGCTGGAAGTTTGGGGAAGCAGGAGGTGATGCAGGGGCAGATCAGTGCTAGAGCAGTAGGGTTAGTCATTAGGGTGGGTGAAAGCTAATGCAGCTTCCATAGACCATGGGGAAGGGACTGTGCTCAAAGGTCTGCGAGGGTCAGAAGTGAGAAAGGCCTCTTGGGAAAAGGGCAGTTGGTGGCCATGAGCTCCTGCAGTGGAAGGATGGAAGGGTAAACTTTTGGGATACAGTCAACTACAGATGGGATATTCTCTGTCGCTCTGTTCTGACCCAGAAGTGACAGCTGTAAGACTTGTGTTTGGGGCTGAATTTGTTTCCACCCAAAATGGGATGGTTTTGGCAGTGAGTCAAAGTCAAGGGACCTGTTTCTGTTTTCCCTTTTCCTGACATTATTGGAGATCTGGTGGCCTGGGTTGGGCTCTGCTGTGTGGAACCCTCTGAGTTCTTCAGCTCCCTGGTGGGGCTGGAGCAGCCTGAGTGATGCCTTTATCCCTCCTAGAACGCTCCATCAGTGTCAGCTGGCGTGTACTGTGTGCAGGATAGGAGAGAGAGTGGTTATCTGTGGGCTATGTGCTCAGCTGAAGTTGTCTCAATTTCCTCTCGTGCTATAAGTAAAGAGATACTGTTTGTCAGGTTCATGGGCTGTGTTGTTTGCCAGGTGAGCTTGTGGCTGGGGCGTGTTGTGCCGCAGGAAGGTGGAAGATCCTCTGGGATTTTGTAGTTCACCTCTCCCAAGGGTCACAGTAGAGCAAACACTGCAGCCAAGGTTAGAAATATTGGAGTCAGTCATACTTAGAGACTTAAGTAGAAAAAAAATCTACACTCCTTACTGCCTGCTCCTGTCAGTTTTATTGCATTAATTTGATGCACATTGAGAGAAGGCAGTGTGTGCTCCTCTACCTTTCCCTTCCTGCTCATGGTCCTATTTGGTGCTGGGGGGACTCCCTCCCTCTACCCACTGAGCTGGTCCTGGGCTGAGGAATCCCTTCCTGCTCTTGGACTTTTCCTTTGCTTCTGGTGTCCTGCAGGTAGTTGCTCATTGCTGGGCTCTGCACCATGTGGGCCTGTGGCATGCATCACTTGGAGTCACCCAGCTCACATGAAGGCTGGATGCTCAACCTGCAAGTGCTGAGTCCCTCTGCCACCTTATGCCTACAGCAACAGTTTAACTCTGTCCCAAATGAAAGTTTCCTTTTTCCTTCACCCAAAGGATAGTAGATCTCAGCTTCTGGGTTCCCTGTGCACAGCATTGAGAATTCTGAGCTCTGCAGCCTGAATCACAAGTTCAGGGAGGTAGCACCAGTGCAAGACTGACAACATTCTGAGAAATGCTAAGGAGGTGATGTGCAGGTTACTCCAAATGCCGATGCAGTCCTACCCTGCACCCCAGCATGAGCCTCAAATTTCAGTGCAGCTGAAATGCTTGCAGTTGTATTGGAAGGATCTGTCCTTCAAATGACATTCTTTTGGTCCAAGCCAGTGCTCTCCTGGTATGTGCCCTGAGCCTAAGCACACAAAGCCACGGCTCTGGAGCTGTTGGCTAGGCTGCTCTTCTGCCTGAGACACTGAATATTTTGCTGGTGTGTTCACCTGGCTTTGATGTGGAGTGATACAAGTAGCAGAAGCCCCAGGCTGGTACAACCCATGGCCAGGCATTACAGCAGCTCCCAGATCAGATCTCTTTGGATGGAGCAGACAGTGTTTGTTCCCCAGTTGGAGAAACACAATCAAAGATATACTTTGCCTTCCTGGTTGTGTGAATCTTTGCTGTTCAACATCAATTCAAGTTCTGAGATGACCATGGAATGTACATTTTAGAGCAGAAGTTCTAAAATTTTTCTTCTGGCTCTAGTTCTGTGGTCACACTTACTAGATGTTGGCAAAAAGGGCATCTGATAAGAAGCAGTTAAAGTAATGGAGAGCTTTTTGACACAGGCACCAATGGGTGATTTTGGAGAGGGGACTGCTGGAGGCTGGAGCTTTGTCTCTGGGGGCGATGCTGGGGACAGAGGGACCCTTAGCTCTGGGGCTATATCTGCAACAGGTGGGTAAGCTTAGTGTTACTGTCTCTGGGGCTGATGGTTCTGAGCCTTCTTGCCTGAGAGAAGGCCCTTTGCAGCGTGGGAGTTCATGGGAGTAGACCTGTTCTCTGTTTGCCGAAGCAGTGTTTGCCCAGGGAGCTCTGTGGCTTGTGTCAGGGCTGGGGATTCCCATGAAGGCTGTTTTCTTATGAATCCCTTCAGCCAGGTGTCACAGATGTGTGCAGCTGACGTGGCAGTTCCACTGCTCCCTGCCCTTTTGTGGCTGTAGGACAGTGAGAAAACCCATTTCGTAAGAACCAACCTTTGATGTGGCAAGGAAGGATGGGATGCAACCATCCTTTACCTCCAGTTATAGAGGCCTGAAAATGAGCCACACAGTCACACTTCTCTGCAGGAATTACTCTGCTCCATGAATGGCAGCTCCGTGTACATCTGTTCAAGCACCCATGACACCCCATCACCTTTTGGCCATCTCAGCTTTCCATAGGACCCATGCTGTTAGTGCCAGCATGTGTGTTTTGGGCACCACTAGTGTGCCCAGCAGTCCAAAAAACACAGGAAGAGATGTGGTCCCCATGGCCCCCCCCAGCAAGGGAGCATACTAACTTTCTCATCAGACCAAGCTCTGCAGGGCATGAAGGCAATGTTGTGCACAGGATATTCCCAGGGCTTGCTGTTTTACCAGTAGAAGGTTTTCTCTGCGATTTGAAGGCTATTGTAGTCTGGAGCCCATTTCCGAGGTACTTCCCCTTTGGGATCTCTGCTGGGTTTGGCCATGGACCAAGCTCTGAATGATGGAGTCAGCGGCCAGGCTGGGAGCCTTGTACCACCTTGCTATAAACCCCACAGGGGAGCAGAGCTGGGGAAGGGAGCAGAGCTCATCTGTGCAGGGAAGCTCTGCAGGGTTGAACTCGATGATCCCTGTGGCTCTCTTCCAACTCTGGGATATTCCCTAGGTCTATAATTCTATGAAACGTCCATCCAGGGACCTGGCCGTGCCAGCAGTCTGAGATAAGACCAGCTCCTGTGCCAAGCTGGTTGCTGAGCTCAAGGATGGAAGGTGTCAGGCTGGGGCTGGCTCCTTCTTTTTGTATCTTTGCTTTGCAGTCATGTATAGAGCCACACTCGCACACCTGGTTCTGCAATTGGTCCTGCACCAAGGGATGTGCTTGCAGCAGGGCATTTGGTGTGTAGGGTCTGGGAGCTGCTCTTTAGGAGGTCCTGAGCTGATTCATGGGCCACAGAGCCGATGTCCCCCCTTTGGCTGGTATCTGCCAGGAGCTCTGCCTGCTGCCTCCCTGTGTGCACAGCTTGGGGAGTGCCTTATGGCAGAGAGCTTTTCACACCTTGGCAAGCAGGGATTATCCTTTGGGCTCTACTGGCTGAAACAGGGCACGATTAGGGCTTGTGTTGGCTACTCTGAGTCCTCTTCTTTTGATGTTTTCCTCGTGCTCTCCTGCAGGGTCCAGCACTGGTGCAGGGTCCACTAACCTCACTGAGCAGCACCTGCAATAACATGTTTTTCAAAATGCTGGGACGAATGCAGGCAGAAAGCCACTGGCAGCCACTTCAGTTGCTCACTTTATCTGGTCACAAACACCCCATTCACACCATCTGCATCCTCCTTTCCCAGCATTGTGAGATTAAACCCTATTTTCTCTTTGTAAATATCAGCAGGCAAAGCAGCAGCCTCCCTGAATGAAAACAGTAGTGGGGAGGTCGGTTCCCAGCGCTCTTGAGAGCTGCTCATGCTGCAGCCCTGTGGTTGCCTGGGCTGGGCTGGGCAGTGTGGTCCCTACAGCCCTCCTTGGACTGCACTCAGAAGCCACCTTTTATCCTAGCTGTTTGCTGCTGTGCTGCTGAGCAGGGTGGGGGCGAAGAGGCACTTTGCCATCAGCTGCCAGTGGTGGCTGAGCATCGCTTTCTGCCAAATTCAATCAGAGAAATGGGGACGGTAATCAAATCAACAAGGGGCTGCACGGCAGGGTAAGGTGAGCCACGCATCTATCATGAGCAAGGGGAGCTGAGATGCCCTTGGAATCACTTTAAGCCTTGTGCCCAGGGGATTGCAGGAGCTTAGTGGGGACTGGAGCATGTGTTAGTTAAAGCATCGTCGTGCCACTGGGCTCTGCAGCTGTGCTGATGGTTTTTAAGCTCTTCCCAAGTCCTTCTCATCATTTGCTTCTGCCCCAGGTGCAGAGGGGGTAAGTGCTAGCCTGGATTTCCATGTGTAGATGGGCACCTGTCCTTTCCCCTGAAAGCAGGAAAGATTAAATGCTTTTCTGGGGTCAGGTGGGTGTCACAGTGCTACAGCCTGGTGGTTGGATGGGGTGAAACCCAGACATCAGCTGTGCATATGAGTACTGCTGTTCCAACAGAACACCGGAGCAATTGGGATTTGAGAGCATGGAGTCACACCACCTTGTGTCCTCTATTTGGTTTTGTGTATAGATCAGCCTGTGCATGCATTTTCCATATTTAAGCCCATTTCTGCTCTAGGAATAGATGTGGTGAAGCGCACCACGTAAGAAAAGTTGTCAAGTAAGTAAGACGTAAGAAAAAAGAAAGTAAGACGTAAAAATCAAAACTTCTTTCTTTAGAAGTCTCCTTGAAGGGGGAAGAGAGCTGGGCTAGAGATCTGTTTCTCTAGAGCTGACATGGGAGGTTGGTCTGTTTACCTCTATGGCAGGAATTGTGGATTACACATGAGTGAGTTTGCATCCAATGCAAATAGTTTTAAATGGTGTGACTAAACAGCATTTCCCCTTTCAGTTGTGTGTCTCTGGAGTAACAAAGTGCAAGTTCCTTAGTTCTGTCTGACCTTTCTGGGAAAAGCAGGCAAGCCAGACAGCTGCCCCTCTGCAAGGAAATCCTAGGGGGAGATGAAAGACTTTTTTCATCTCATTTTAGTACAGGACATTTTTCTTTCTTTGCACTTCTGTCCCAAAGTTCCACTTTTTTTCACATCCAACTACAGATGGAGGTAACTTGTTGGGCATTCTTGGCCCTTTTTAAAGCGAGTACTGCAAAATCCCAGTAGGCATTAGTTGCTGCTAATGCTTCATTTTTTGCAAGAGAGATGAGCAATGAAAGAGCATTTGTGAGGGAATTTGAGCAGATGGTTTTGTAAATGATTGAGATTTGGCCCAAAGAAGACATGAGGAAGAAGAACAGGTCCCTGTCTCGATGGGGCTATGTAAGGCTGGGGCACAAGGGGTAGCAGCAGGCCCAGGAGCTCACACTGGGCTCACAGGGATGGGCTCCCAGGCTCCCCTCCTTTCTCTCCATTCATTTCCTCCTTGCCACATGCTGCTCACAGACAGCATGTCAGCAGTGCTGAGCATCCTCCTCCGAACTTCCCCTGCTGCCCCAATGGAGGAGACCCTTGTCTCTCCCAGCCCTGCCCAGCCCCAAGGTGTTGTTTCCTTTGACTTGAATTCTCGCTAATGTTTGCATACAGCAAAGAGCTATTTACCCCTCCTCCCAATGCAGCTGAATAAGCACGTTCACATGGTGGTGGCATTGGGTGCAGCAGAACTGCCAGTGCTCTGCCTGCACCTTACTGCTCTGCTCCCACCTCTTAAAGCCAAATCTGCACCTACTGCCTTCCTTGTCTGCCTGCAGGAGAAGCCCCTATGCAGCTGATTTCTCACCTGTTTTACTTCCTTGTGCCCAGAGCTCTGGGCACCATGAGCCCCCCCTTACACCCTTGTTCATCTGACAGCGTGCTGGAAGTGAGGAGTTTGCAAACAAAGCCAGGGCCTGCGCCGTGCAGCTAATGACCTTCTCTCTGCCTGTGTTTCCTTTACGTCAGAAGTCGGAGTGCTTATTAAGTTTGGAGGCTTACTCCCAGGAGCAGAAGAAGAGGATCTGCTGGTGTCTGGCTGAGAACATCACCAAGCAGCAACATCCGGCATCGGCTCCCACAGAGAGCAAGGTAAGCAGCCTGTGCAGTGCAGCCCTGATGGAACCCTTGCTCAGAGCACTGCAAGGCTCTGAGTGCCACGGGGCTGTGCTCCAGTGATGCTCTGGGGATGGTTTTTGTGCCAGGTGCGGAGGGAGTTTGCATTTAAGCACTGCTGCATCTGCAGCTTCCTGCCCAGCCTGGGGAAGCAGTGATTGCTTTTGCATCCGCTGAGCTGAATTGAGTAGCGCTGTCTGATTCTGATGCCTCCTACCATCTGTATTTGGACAGCTGAGGCCGTGCAACCCATCGCGTGGCCTCTCTGCAGAACTTGGCTGCAGGGCAGGGCCTGGTGCTGAGGGGGTGGCTGAAGCTGTGATCTGTGGGTCCCAGCTGAAAGATACCGGGGTCATGGGAGCAGTGGTGTGGAGATGTGTCCTTCTGTGCACTCGGACGTGCTGTGATGCTCAGTCTCCCACAGCATGAGAAGGTCCTTTGAGTGCTGCTGTCCATAACCAGCATGGACCGGTGCTTTCCCACACTGAAGAGCTTCAGCCTGGCCCAGGAGTGTGATCTCAGAAGGGCTGGCAGGAGAAATGTGTGCATGAAGTGGGTTTGAAGCACGTAGGGTGTGTCTGCCTGGTGAGAATGCAGTCAGCACCTCTGCTTGGTGCATGGCAGCACTGCCTGGAGGGGCTGCGTGGAACCGTTGGTGCTGGAGCCGTCTGGTCCCTCAGGGCTGGGGCTGGACTAGTGGTGGGGGGCTGCTATGCTGGAATGAGAGAAACATGCTGTGCTGAGCATGTGAAATGCTTTAAGTGATGCAATTGGGCATCCTGGGGGCAAAGTTCCCAGGTGCCTCCCTGTGCCTGGTGATGGAGCAGTGCCCATGCTGTGGGGCCGTTTGTTGCAGCCCATGAGATGGTCTCGCTTTTGCTTTCGCTGCATGGCTGCCAGACATAGAGGCAGAGCAATGCAGCTTTTGCCTGCAGCATCCCACGCCAGGTCAGCGCTTGCAGCGTCTCTGCAGGAGGCAGAACCTTTGGGTTCCTCTTCCTGCCTGTTCAGCCCTACCAAAATAGCAACAGCGCAAAAAGCCTGAGAACCTGGTTAACAACCCAAGCTCCTGAAACGCAAATAGCAGAGAGGCAGTGCAGTGACCAGGTTCTGTGACATCTCTTGCTGTCATGATGTGGTGACAGGCTATGCCATGGGCTGGCTGACATCCCATCTGGGCTGGGGATCCTCTGGGGCAAAGCTTAAATGTGAGTGTTGCAAACAAGGGAGCTCAGCAGCTCTCCATCATGATACGGGCTCTGCTCTCCCTCCCCACCCCAGGTTCTGTGTATGGGGCAATGCGTGGGGCTGTCTGCTGATCTGGGCTCTCTGCTCAATCTACAGACCCCATGGCTCAGAGCAAAGCTATGGGGGTGCCCACTCCTCGTGCTACTGTGGGGCCACTGGACAGGTGAAAAAGTACCATCTAAAGGCTTTCCTGTGCCCCTGTGGCAGAGAGAAGATTTGGGGAACAGAGGAGAACAGGGGAACAGAGGCTAGGGTGAGCTCTCCAGTGTTGTGATAGGGATTTATTTACACTTGCTGAAGCTGATGGAAATCCTGCTCGTAGGATATGGGCTGGGAGAGAGAAAAGAAGCAGTGAGAGCCGCTGCCGGATGCTTTGCTTTGCTCAGCTATAAACCTTCCTGGCTGCATTTTTACAACAAACCTGATCCTGAAGTGCAAGAGGAAACAGCGCAGGGTCTGAGGGCAGCTCCTGAACAGCCAGGCACAGACACATTGGAGTGGTGGATGCTGCTTGGCATGACACCACACATCAGGCACCATCCCTGGGATGGCAGTGCAGCAGGGTGTGTGCAGGGAGATCAGCCTCCTGAAAGGGAGGAGTGATCCGGGAGCTTCCTCTTATTGCTTACAAGGCATTTGATACTGGGGCTATTTAAGGAAAGCTGACAGTGTCTACCTTCTGTGAGCAGACAAATTAAGCTGAAAATATCAGCTTCTGCATGGCTGATTTCTGCTCCAAATGGGAATCTGGTTTGTATGGCCTTCAGATTTGCGCCAGCTTGGCAGGAGGCTGCTTGTCTAGGGACATGGCTTTGTTGGGCATCAGGAGCTCCGGGAGCAGAGAGCAGCTCCTCCAGCCCCCTAACTGGGCATAGCTCTCCCTTCTGCACAGCTATGCTGCCAGTGGCCCTGAGTCCTTTCCAAAACATATGCTTTGTGATGGAGCAGAGAGGTTCTGCAGTGGGATGGTCCTGTCTGGAGATCAAGGGGTGGATAGTCTGAGCACAGCTGTACATTGGTGACTTCTTGAAGCTGTGAGAATGAGGACAAGTTTAGGGCTTTGGAATGGCACTTCTTGTTTTACCACGGCCCCAGAACTGTGCCCAAGTAGGGTGGGACTTGCACGAGGGTCTTCCTGGCTCAGGGACAGCCATTGTCACCTCCTCTGGGAGGTGAAGCTGTTGGGTGCTGGAGCCACCATGTGCAGTGCGTCCAATTCTGAGGGTGTAGGAAGAGAAACCAGTTGGGACAAAGCAATGGTGGTCCCACCATAGTCCTGATGAGCTTTTGCTGCCCGTGAGTGCAGCATCAGCCCTGGGGATAACCAGGACTGTTGGTGTGGTCCTGCTGCCTGGTCCCCTGGTGATGGGATGTGGGTGGGAGCAGGGCTCTGGTGGTTTCTCTGCCACCCCTATAGGGCTTGGTGGAACTCCTCCGAGCAGTGGGCCCGTCCTGTGGCTGCAGCAGCTCACAGGAGTAGTGCTGTGGATATTTTCTCCATCCACAAAGCCTTCATGCTCCTTGTCCTGGGGTCTGAGCCTGACTCAGGTGGCTGCTCCCTGCCTTTGCTTGTGCTGGGCAGGGATCTGTGGACCTGCTCCATGAAACATGCTGGTGGTGTGACCCCGTTCGCTGACAAACATCCCCAAATGGGTCGGTGCAGAGCCTGGAGGTGGGCTGGGG
>JAOWBP010004368.1:1198756-1213684 GCA_028571105.1 Tragopan temminckii | reverse complement strand
CTGGTCCCCTGGTGATGGGATGTGGGTGGGAGCAGGGCTCTGGTGGTTTCTCTGCCACCCCTATAGGGCTTGGTGGAGCAGTGGGCCCGTCCTGTGGCTGCAGCAGCTCACAGGAGTATTGCTGTGGATATTTTCTCCATCCACAAAGCCTTCATGCTCCTTGTCCTGGGGTCTGAGCCTGGCTCAGGTGGCTGCTCCCTGCCTTTGCTTGTGTGGACCTGCTCCATGACACATGCTGGTGGTGTGACCCCGTTCGCTGACAAACATCCCCAAATGGGTCGGTGCAGAGCCTGGAGGTGGGCTGGGGCTGGTGAGGAGCCACAGCCACTGCAATGTGATTATGGCAAAAGCAGCTTTATGCATTAATTGAGTTAGCGACGCTGCCTCCTTGGGCCAAATAATGACCATCTGCGCAGAGCACGGTGCTTTTTTTAACCCTACATTACTGCACTGCTCCAGTTTCCACATTAGCACAGGGCAATCTGCAAAGCGAGGTGGAGGCACTGGGGCTGGAGCTGCTCCAGCAGCTTTGGCTGTGGGGACAGAAACAAACAGCGCAGCGCCGTGCAGATAACGAACCCGCTACGACCACTTGATTCTCACTGCTTGTTTCTTTGTGTCTTCCACACTCAGAACGGCTGATTACTCTTCCTTCTGACTCCGTGACCTGAGATTACCTCGGAGATGATGGCTGGCTGTGTCTGAAAGATGTAGATTGTCCTTAAGCTAAATAATTACGGACACTTGGTGGTGCGGACTTTGGGCCGTGGGAGCCCAGGATGGGTGCTCCCGGCGCTCCCTGAGGGAGCTGGTGGATCCTCGGCACTTTTCGGATCGCGGCCGCCTCTCTCTCCCCCGTGGCTGCTGATGCTGTGAGCAGGCGTGGACCGATCCCGAGCGGGCCCTGGGAACGAGGCGCCCGGCCCCTTCCTGGCCGCTGCTCCGATCAGGAAGGGCAGGGCTGATTCTCTCACTATTTACAGCGTACTTGACAAGTGCAAGTAAATGTGCTGTCAACAAAAGCAAACTGCGTGTAATCGAGAGATGATTGAAACCAGGGCTGGAGTGGAGTGGGGAGGGTTCTGCATCAGGACTGCCCCAGCGGATATGCAGGCAGGGAGCAGCCCCATGCTTCCTCACCGTCTTCCTCACCCCAGGATGCCCTGTGCCCAGGCACCTGCCTTGCCATGTGTCCACATCCTTTGGCTGTGCCTGTCCCCGGCACCTTGCTCCCTTCAGTAGCAAGTTTCTCTTTGTTTCCAAAACCTTCCTTTGGAGGGGTTCCATGTGTGCCCATGGGCTGGTGATGGCCATGACGAGCACTTGGGTTGGCAACAGCTGGGCTGAGCTCGATACCATTGGTTGCTTGAGGGGAGGGAGGATTCTGCACCTTTTCACTTTGCTTTTGCACTAAAGATCCGTATCATGACGGCACCTACAGGGCCAACCTGGCTCCTGCCCTCTCAGCGCCTTGCTCCTGCTGTCAGGCTGCTCAGGAGGACAAACTATTGAGGTCCACTCTGCCCCAATAAGGGTTAAAGCCTCATCTGGCAGCGCTTGTGAGCCAGGTTATGAAAGGAAAGCAAATAAATGCGATGTTCCATACCAGCAAGCACAACCTGGCTCTCATCCTGGGCCGGAAAAACTCATTACTGGCGACAGCCAAAGGCTGTGTTGGTAACACTGTGGATCTGAGAGGCTGTGGGAACGACCCTGTGGTGTGAGTCAGGGTCCAGCCCACCTCCAACCACTTAATATCTAGAGGAAACTGTCCTCAATGTGCCATCAGAAGCCAGTGGGATCCCACAATGGTGACCTTAAAGCACACTGAGACACAGAGCTCACCCTTGGCACCAGGAGGACAACACATTGACTTTAATTCAGCCAGAACAGGAGTTAAATAGATGATAATGTGTGTGAATGAGGCTGTAACCATAGAAGAGTTAGATCTAGATTGATCCATCCAAGTGCTAAGCGCAGTCCTGTCTGCAGTCTGCTCTCCTGGGCTGCACTGGAAGAGCTTTCCTGCTGGGTTGATGGCACTCCTTCATGGGCACAAGCTCCAAATGCAGCCCCAGCTCTGTGGGGGGGGATGCTACAGCTCCCTGTGAAGCTTCAAAGCACTTCCAGACATCGCTTTATCAATTTAGGGGCCCTTTTAATGCAGGGTCTCAGCCTGACCCAAAATTCCATGCCATGCAAGTGGGCCTGGGTGCGTGCTGAGGGCTCCTGGGGCTCCATCACCCCCCAACTCTCTTCTTGCACAGCAGCTGGCTCCCAGCACAGCAGTGTGGTACAAAGCATGGAGTGGGGGGATTTGCTGGAGCAGGGCTGGGTGCTGGGTGCCAAGCTTCCCAGCTTCTCCCCCATCCCCAGGTACTGCATCCTTTACTCTGCGTTCTCTGCTCAATGGTGCCACAGAGGCACAGTTTGGGCCACCAGCACAAGGCAGCTGCTCGTGGGCTCCTGAGGCACGTGTGTGCTGGTGGAGCAGATGGGCCAGCAGAGAGTCACGGCTCCGGCTTTATTTGTTCATTTGCTTAGCTGGACTCAAAGCCATTAGGAGAGCAGACCTCTCCCCTCTGGCAAACACCAGCTTCTGTTTCTCTGGCACCTCCTGCACGCAGTGCCACATTCCCCAGGCAGGAGGACCTGGCAGCATAGTGGGGACTTGAGCAGCTGCCAG
Organism: Tragopan temminckii; assembly: GCA_028571105.1. Lineage (NCBI taxonomy): Eukaryota > Metazoa > Chordata > Aves > Galliformes > Phasianidae > Tragopan > Tragopan temminckii. The sequence goes on along the minus strand of JAOWBP010004368.1, from coordinate 1,210,998 downwards.
CACCTCCATCACAGCTGGGAGCGCTTTTAAACCCTGGCAGCTTGTTTCTTGTGAATCCCCAAAGGGCTGCTGAGAGCCAGCGTGCTGCAGGGAGCGGTGCCAGCAGCCTGGGGGGTGAGCATCACTGAGATCATTTGCACGGGGTTGTCAAAGGCACAGACTAAGTGGTTGAAGCCAGAGCTGCTGTGATTTAATGCAGGCGCTGGAAGCACTTGGGCTGGCACCATGAGCAGGGCTGTGGTGCTGCTCTCCTGCACCTGCATGGCTCTCACTGCCCAAATGCGTGTAAGGGGACATTAGGGTGCAGGGACCCAGCAGTGCCCCAGGGAAACGAGGTGGTCCTGAGGAGGGGGTGTCACCATTGCTTTTACAGTAGTTATTTGAACTGTGAAATTTTTGCAAAGCTGAACGATGCCTGAAGTGCTGGGGAGTTCTGGGTGGTGATGCCCAGAGTGGTGTGGGAGAGGGACACAGCTTAATCCTTCTCCCTGTGAGACCCTCAGCATCCTGCCCCTGCTGCAGCAGCAAGGCAAGGCTTGCTGACCTCAGTCAGATGTGTTGGGCTTTGAAGCTACTTTGAAGCTGGGTGTCTTTGGCACCATTGGTATTCCTTTGGGCACAGCCCTGGTTACGGGCAGAGCTGTTCAGCCAGATCCAGCAATGGTTTCCAGTGCCTACCTCGTGGTCCTGTTGTGAGTGACACTGGGATGAGTCCTTCTCAACAGCTTTGCGATGGCTGAGTCCATCCTGCTGTCACATCCCTCATCCTGCTCAGAGGTTCTCTGCTCTGCCCCTGCTGATAGGAGCAAGGAGAGATTCCAGCCAGCACCACACAGCACACCCTCAGCCTGCTGCCCCGAGAGAGGAAGGATGCTGAGGGCTGGGCCATGGGAATGCAGGGACACATTGTGGCACGCTGGGGGCTCAGCTGAGCTGGGCTGGTGTCTCTGCGTGGCCACTGGACTGCTCTTCTGGGGACACCTTTATCTGGATGCCAACACACCCCCATGCCATTCCCATTGGGCTGTGGGGCTCTCCTGGGGACATGCTGGGTTTGGGGTTGACAGCAGTAATGGGGAGCTCCCTGTGCAAATTGTGACCATGGGGATCATATGGATAAGGGAAAGAGTTGGGGTTTTGCTCAGGGTCAGGAGAGGATTGAAAGTTGGATGCGACAGAGTCTGCTCAAGTCCATGTCCTCCTGATTGCGCCCCTTTCTGGTACTTGCTGCTCTGATGTCAATGATGGATCTATTTCTTTCTTCCCCTTTCCCATCCCTTTGCTTTCTTACTGTCAGGGATATTTATGACCCAGACGTCATCTCATTGCCTTCCAGCCCTGGGTTCCCAATCAGGGAGGCTGCAGACCATGGCTGGTGCTTTGCTTGGGCACACCAGAGCCGTATCTCCAAATCCTGAGCTGGGGGAGCAGCCGGGCACCCAGGCATGGAGACCCCTGGGGCGGTGACACCCCAGAGCCCACAGGGGTGGGGATCCATCAGCGAGCGGTGCTGCAGTGCAGATAACCCATGGCACGCTGCACTGCGAAGCATCTCCTGCTTCAGAGCTGCCCCTTCTCCTTAGAAAGTAGTTCGGAAAAAAAACAACCGCCCACCTGAAGCGGAGTTTCATTAAGCAGCACCGAAATTGGTCTGAGGCTCAGCATTGCCCAGGGGCAGAGGAGGGCAGGAGAAGGGGAGCTGTGAAGCAGGTTTCAGGGTGATGCACGGCTCTCCCTCCAGGCAGAGCGGACGTCTGCTGGGATCAGCAGGTTACCAAGCCTCCAGGGACGGCTCGCAGAGCTGCAAATAGCACGCGGGGCACAAGGGAGCGGTGTCTGGGAGAGGCTGGGGCGGCTACAGCCACTGCCTGACACAGACATTAATAACGGTGGAGGCAGAGCCAAGCGCTGCACCAGCATCCGCCACGCTGAGCTGCAGGCACACGTCGGGGCCGGAGCTGGAGGGAGATGCTGCTCTGGCTGGGATGCAACTGAGCCCACATCTGGTACGTTTTGCTTGCAACATCTGCAGCCCACAGGCTGTGCCCTCTTCTAAGCAGTCTGTGCTGTGCTGTAGGCAGCACCAACGTGCTTTAAATCAAACGCGTCTGCTCTGCTCCCCTGGGCTGGGCTGGGCTGGGCTGATCCTCGCTGTCTCCTGGGGGTCCCATGACTCCATCTGGCTTTGGGCTGCACTGGGAAGGTGGGTAATGAGCAGCATGGGGGACCAGGGGATGTTTGCAGCATTAGGGACTTTCTGAGATTCTCTTACAGATCAGGGCTGTACCACCAGCTCTATGTCAGCTGGCAGCAGCGCGGTGTGCCCACCATGCACACTTCCTGCTTCAGGGATTTTGGAAACCCTCTGTGTTCTGCTGCTGGGCGGGAGAGAACAAATTCAGCCCTTGCTACTGAAAGCAGATCTGGGTGTGTGCTTGTGGGGAGGAAGGGATGGGTGGGGGGCCAGGATGGCCAGGGCTGTTGGGCTCGGTGCTGCATCAGTGGCAAACTACATTAACCAAAGCATGTGGCACAGGGAGGTTTTGTCCCACACTGTTTGCTGACACCTTCAGCCGTGTGATCCCGAAACGTGGAATGCAAGAGCTTCCCAGCTGGACTCCATCCCACACACAGTGACAGTGCTGGGCGATGCCCGGTCAGGTCCTATTTCCAGAGCCATCAATTGGTGATGGCTGTAATGGGATTAACACTGACTGCTGCTGCCATGGGGTCATTTCCTCCCAGGGAGCACAGCTCCTCCTTGCAGGGCTCCCAGGTGTTTCCAGCACAGGTTTTTGGGCAGTGTGAGCACTCACACCCCCATGGGTCTCACTGGAGCCATCCATCCACCCTCGCTGCTTTGCCACAGCGCGGGTCCTGCTGCTTGGGATTATACATCCCTGCTTGCTTTTGCTGTTACAGTAATTGCTCTGTATCAATTATTCATCGGCGCAGTAATGAAGCAGGGGATGGGTAGAACACCCTACTGTGTGCAGGGCCTGGCGATGGGGCCAAGAGCGGTGCTGCAATGGGGGGATGCTCAGGAGCACTTTCAAAATGACCCATGAAAATTTTCTCGAGTTTCAGTAGTTCTGCTTCGAGTTTCTGGCTTCCTTTTGTTCCTGTCAGCCCCGTGCTGTGTGTTAGGTGCTGCTTCCCACAGCTGTGTGTAGTCCATCTGTTACGGTCACTTACTGCATTTTGAGGTGTTCATCATCAATGGTTTTGGAAGCATTATGGGGGGCATAACAGTTAAAAGCTTCTAATGGGATGGATCTGGGCACAGTTCGTCCTGTGCTAAAAACCCCTGACAGTGTGGGGTTTTTTTCTACCTCTTCGGGAAGAACATATTTTGGAAACTTTGGTGTTTCCCTGTGTGATGGCTCGCAGCAGGGGGGGCCCTAAGGCATGGGGTTGAAACTGAATGACCCTTAAGGTCCCTTCCAACCCAAGCCATTGTACTGTTCCATGCTTCACTCTCATTCCATCTGCCCCAAGGGAGGGATGTTCTGCTGCACAGGGAACATGCTACGTCCTCCCCAGAATCCCCCTGGATGGGGACATGGACTCATTGCCATGGGGTTAAGCCCTTTTTAGGGTGAGTGAGCTGGGGGCACCTCTGAACAAGAGTAGGCTTCGTGTGAGAACCAGTGACATAAGAGGAAGGCTTCATCCCACAGCTGTACTGTTGCCATGGTTGGTGTATTCCCATGGCTGGGGCCACCACAAAGGGCACGTTGTTTGCAGCACTGCTGGAGAAGTTGAGGTTGTGCTTAAAATACATTTGCTGGTTGAAATGTGTTCTGCTGATAACAGAGCAGAAGCAACCAGAACAAACCTTCATCAAATTACAGACCAAAGAGCAGAGGTTTGCCATAGTCCTCCCTCTTGGTTATGGGAAAACCTTTGTCTCAGTGAATGATGAGTTGCCCAAAGGCAGAGGTAGTCCAGGCAGTAGGTACAGGTGTGGGGTCGAAGACGCTGGAATAGGCAGGGCAAAGTCTGGCATTTTTGAGGTGTGTTGAGGGTTGTTCAATGGGGAAAACATTAGGGACTCTGTTGATCTAAGAGCGAGCATCATTGTTCCCTAAAACAATCCCAGAAAGCTGTGCTGGGGCTTGGAGACAGCTCTTTACTTTCTGTTCCACTTCTTGGGACGTGCAGCTTTGGCAGTGTAGTCTGAACAGAAACTGAAAGAGTGATGTGTGAGGTCCTCTGGGAGGAGGCAGGAAAGCTCCTCAGCTCCTCTGTGCAGGACAGGGTGAGCCAGAAGTTGAGGATGAAAGAGCCAGATGTTGACCCAGACCCTGATGTTGACAGCAAGGTGATGAGATGTTGAGGGCAGTGAAGCCAAGGTGTTGAGGATAAGCAAGCAGATATTGCAGGTGGGTGGATCAGACGTTGGCTGCTAGCTCCAAAGCCACTGACACTGGTCAAGGGAGAGGAACCCTTACTGGGGAGATCTTGGGGTGTTTTGGTGGTGTCCTTGAGCTGAAAGGACATATGTTCCCTTCACCTTCCTGCTGAGACAGCATCAGCACTGCCTCCATTTGCTGTCTCCTCCTGTAGCCCCTTGGCCATGGTGATGGTGAGAAGGAAACTTGGCCACAGCCTTGTCTCTCTCCCCCACATGGGCTTTGCCCAGCATGGTGGCCCTTGGCTTTGTGCTGATGAAGTCCCCAGTCTCTCCAGCCTCTGTTGGGCTCACTGACCGACCATGACTGTGCTCCTGCCCTGCTCCTTTCCTGTCTTTCCCCACCACCAGAAGCTCAACCATGGCCCTTTTTGCAATGACAGCACTTCACAGCCCCAGATTGAAACCTTGCTCAGTGGTGAGCCTCCTGCTCACATCTCCGTGCCGCTGAAGAGCAGCAGATTCTCTGAATTAGTGCAGGAATTTAATTTCATCCCCAAATCTCTCTCATTTTAAAGGAGCCTGTTCATTTCCTTCTGGAGCTTTATCTGATGTGGGCACCCAGCAACGTTCAGCAGAAGGGAGCTGTCAGGGATGGGGAGGGCTTTGCAGGGTTGGACTGAAGGCTGCATGGGTTTTTCCTCTAATTATTTCATGAAATAATGATGACAGTGATTGCAATACAAATAAGACATAAACAGCATCAGTAGAACACTCAGTGCAAACAGCGTCCTCACACAGCATGTCTGGAAACATTCCCTTTTGCAAGAAATCACTGTGGGGAGTGAAACAGCCTGAAGAATGGGGTGAACCCAGCGTTCACTTTGTGCCTCCCACCAAATCCAACTGTTCTGGGGCAGTTCAGATAATGCAGAATCGCTGGCTGCTGCAGGGCAGGTTGCAAGGGGACAGAACCTGGTTCTCTCCATGGTCATAGATGTAAGAGGGGACCTTTTGGGATGACAAAAAGCACAAAGCATTGGCAGCCATGGGATGTGAGTGTCCCTTCCCAGTGGGATGTGATGCTGGGTGGGTTAATTCCCATCTCATTTTTGAATCAGGTCTGCATTATACAGGAGTAGAGGCTTTGTTAACTCCAGCTTTCTGCTTTTCTTTGGACTCTTGAAGATGCTTGGCTTTTAAATGGGGGTGCAGCTGCTCTGGCTGGGGGGCTCATCACAAGTTCCCCCAGCTCATGAAAAATCCAGGCAGGTTTTTTCCCTTGGACTGCCCCAGGCTTTTCCCTTGGAAAGGGCAACACTCACTGGCAGAAGGCAGCCTCAAAAGCATAAAAATCCAAGCGGGGCGGGTAGGAGTGGCTGTGGTTTAGCAGGAGCACGGTGTGTGGCTGCAGGGAGCCCCGCAGCAGTGGCTGTAGGCCAGGGGGCTGAGCTGCTCAGCCTTGGACAATTGGATGATGTGCAGAGCCTGGCACTTCCCTCCTGCCCTTAAGAACGCAGGGCAGGAGGTGCTGGAGCTGCATTTTGGGTTTTCCCATTCTCTGCTGCAGCCATCCAGGGGCTGACCCCCAGCAGGACAAGGGATCTGTCGCGGTAAGGATGTTTCCAGCTCTGCCTCTGTGCTGGAGCCACCGGCCCCATTGCCCCCTATTTTCTCCAAACCCACTCATCCACAGTGCTGCAGGAAGGTGGCCCCATCCTGCTGCCGCCCCATAGCTATAGTGGGGGACGTGGTGCTCCGGGGACCAGGACTGGGACTGGGGGCTGTGGGGCCCATGAGAACATGGGAACAGTGCTGACCCAACTGGCTGGAGCCCTGTTAGTGCTGTGGGAACAGCCCTGCCTTGTGCTGGGTGTTAGGAGTGGAGAGGCTGTACGGGAGGGCTGCCAGTGAGAGATTTGGGTGCTCCTGCCTTCATCCTCCTTTATCTTCTCCCGGGGCAGATGCTGGAGACGGACGCCGAGAAGCCGGGGCAGACGCACTTGGAGGACAGGAGGGCGGCTGCAGCCGATGCTCCTCCGGCCACAGAGGTGCCGGCTTCATCTGAGGCTCCAGCAGCTGCCCAAGGGCCTCTCCTGGCCAAAAAGCAGCCGGCAGCTGCTGAGAAGGGTGAAGAGCAGCCCAGCTCTGTGCCGGCCTTCATCATCCCTGAGCTGCGCCTCGACAGCTCCTTCAGTGTGGTGGGCACAGCCGGGGGCACCACGGATGGTGAAGATGAGGAGGATGAAGATGAGGATGACGAAGAAGAGGACGATGAGGATGAAGAGGATGACAGCGACGAGAACTACCTGGAGCGGAGCGAGACAAAGCGCAGCAGCATGATTGAGACATCAGGCTGCCAGCCTGCATACACACTGAGCGTGCAGAGCTCCCTGCGGCGCCGCACACACAGCGAGGGCAGCCTGCTGCAGGAGGCCAAGGGGCACTGCTTCACCTCTGACACCACACTCAACTGCTCAGACAGCCAGGGCAGCACGGGGCACTGGGCCCTGCCCTCCCCCAGGACTCTCAAGAAGGAGCTCACCAAGAATGGAGGCTCCATCCACCAGCTCAGCCTGCTCTTCTCGGGGCACAGGAAGGTATGTGGCTTGGTGCTGGCTCTGCAGCTTGGCCCTGGGATGGGTGATATCCCCAGCGTGGGGGTCTCCCCGTATGTGGCTCTGCTCTCCATGACTCAGTGGTTCAGTTGGTGTCTGACAGGCAAGGAGCATAAGGGCAGGTAGCAACAGGATGAGGGGAAATGGCTTAAAACTGGAAGAGGGTAGACTTAGACCAGATGTTAGCAAGAAATTTTTACTGCGAGGGTGGTGAGACACTGGAACAGGTTGCCCAGAGAGGTTGTGAATGCTCCCATCCTGGAGGTGTTCAAGGCCAGGCTGGATTGGGCTGTGAGCAACCTGATCTAGAGGGAATTCTCTCTTCCTATAGCAGGTGGGTTGGAAATTGATGATCTTAAAGGTCCCTTCCATCCACACCATTCTGTGATTCTATGGGTGTCCCATCCACAGCTCCAGGGGACACTTAGCACCCTGGGAATGTCACCAGGTTCTGGGGTAGCATCTTCCATGGTGTCAACAGATCCCATGGGCTGCAGAGCTGCTGTTTGCTGAGATGCATAGAGGGAAAGGTGCACGTGTTTGGATGTGCAAACTGCAGCTCACAGCAGCAGGGACAGGGAGGAGCTGGACTCTAGAGATCCTCCCCTGACTGGGCATCCCTGCTGTGCTCAGGGACACCGGCAGCTGAGTGCACTGCTAGGCCTCCTACAGGGCTTTGGTCCTTGCAGAGAGCCCATCCTAAATAGGCTGAAGAGGATCTGTGGTGCATCGGACACTGGAGAGCAGTGCTGGCACACACAGGAGCATGCAGCTCTTCATGGAATTGACCATGCTTTGGCATTGCAAGTATTTATAGGAGTTGAGCTGCCATTGCAAAGATGGTGTGTGAGATGTGCTGCTGCCCCGTTGCTGCTGTGGGACTGGCCGTGTGCCTTCCCAGCACCCATCTCTGCCTGACCTGCCATGGGCAGGGCGCTGCCTTGGGCTGCACTGCATGGCTCAGGGCTGCATGGCACAGTTTGGGACCACATTGCACTGCTTGGGACTGCACTGTGTGGCTTAAGACCACACTGGGTGGCTTGGGAACTTGCTGCATGGCTCAGGACTTTGTTGCTGAGATCTCATTTGCATGGCTTTGGACCATGTTGTATGGCTCAGCACAGTGTTGCAGAGCCTGGGACCTTTTTGCATGGCTCGTAACCGTGCTGCTTGGCTCAGGACATCACACTGCTTTAGAGCACCTTGCAATGCTTGGACTGCATTGCATGCTGCTTCACATCGTGGCAGGGGATGCTGGTGCAGAGCTCTGTGTGCCACCAAGCATGACAGCACCGTGGGTTAAAACCATGATGGGATTAACCCCTCCCATGCCATTCTCCTGATACATCAAAAGCCACTTTGGTTGCCATTTCTTGGAGCACAATTTGTCCTTGGACCCCCTGGTCTCCTGCCTGCTCCTCCCATGCCACCTCTCCCTGTCCCAACCATCATGCACGTGGGGCTTTGTGCCACAGCCATTCCCTGCCTACACTTGGGAGGGACTTTTAGAGCTCTGTGCATTTGGAGGAGCCCAGTGGAACCCTCCATGCTTTCCAGATCCGGCACTGATGTACAGTTCCCCTCTGCATCCCCCCAGGCCCGGCGCTGCCTGCAGCACTACGGCACCCAGTGGCCTTGTCCACCAAGCAGGATTATTTATGGGATCATCCCACGGTTCCCTGTGCCTCCCACTGCTCTCAATCCAGGCAGGTTGTTGTTTTACAGCCAGGAGTGCTGGGACTCGGCGATGGTTGCTTTTTGTCCCCAAGCTCAGCGGAGCCTCTCCAGACAATGGCAGGAAGCGTGGCCCGGCTGCGCGTCGCCCCGGCCGGCCCTATCTGTGGGGGGAAAGCATTTTGCAGGGGCTGCATTGTTTGGGGCTGATAAACTCCGGAAACCCGGGCGCAGAATGGAAGGAAGTGTCAGAAGCCTTGAGCCCGGGGCTGGTGGGCCATGCAGTGGGTTCCCACGGCACTGCCACGGATCGGCAATCCTGGAAAGCGCCCCGAGGAAGCAGCGTGGGGCTGGGCTGGCTGTGGGGCTGGCTGTGGGGTTGGCTATGAGCCCCCTTCCAGCTGTGCTCAGTGAGGTGGCGAGGCCCCCAAGCGAAGGTGGCCCATGGGGTCCCAATGCCTGGCCATTGGGCTTTGTGGCTCAGAGGCTGTGCTGGTGACACCCTGACCTTGCAGCACCTCTGAGGTCCCCACGGCTGCCAAGGTCACCTCTGAGTGGAGGTTGAGGATAGGAAGCCCTGTGTGCTCCCAGAAGCTGCCATGTTATGGTTTAGTTCTGCTCTGATTTTTCCTGTGTGGGGACTGCTGGGAGACCCCCAGAGTATTTTGGGTGTCCCAGCCCCGTGCCCCCTCAGGACAGCAGAGATGGGAACATTGGGAGGGAGGATGTGAGTGTCCCTGTAGGAGGCTCTGCTGTCAGCATCTTGAAGCCGAGGGATCCCTAGGCCACCAGTGGTGGGATGTCCCCAGGACATGGGCAGGGGAGGGGGTCAGGGTTTCAGCCCCTGCTCTGCTGCAGCCATTGGAGGAAGGAGCTGCTGCACGGGGACCTCAGGAGATGCTGGCGGAGCTGCGTGGTGGTGTGAGAGCATGCATGGCACTGTGATGCAAACACTGATTTTCTCTTCCCCCCAGCTGAGTGGAGGCGACCCTGAATGCAGCTGTGATGAAGGGGATGAGACCTCCCGCAAGAAGAGGAGCAGGAGCCTGTAAGTGGCACGCTGCGGTTCGATAGTGCCATGGGCAAAACACCAGGGCTGAGCCCATGGGGTACCATACCCATTCACCCAGAGTTTCTGGTGGATGGGATGAGTGCTGGTGATGTTGCTCAGCGTGGCTGGAAGTGTTCACTGTGATAAGATGGCTGGGATGTCACTGCCCTGACACTGCGTTAAGGGTTTGGGATGCCCTGCAGCTGGTCCGGGCAAGGACGGGGGAGCCGCAGCCTTCACTTGCCCTGAGCACATCTGCAGCTCAGTGGGGCCATTGCTGTGCCCTGGCATTGCCCCTTGCACGTGAATGGGGGCAGATGAGTGCTGCACGTGGCTGCAGTGCTGCTGTGTGTGCATCTCGATGGCAGCTCCCCGCGTGCAGCCTGCCAGTGAGCGGCACTGTTGCCTCGCGCGCTCTGCCGCAGCCGCCTATTTATGGCTCCTTTCATTCTCCAGACACTTGAAATGAAAATCAATTCCTTGCCATCTGCAGCGGGGACATCCCCCACGTGAGCCGGGGGAATTGGGGCGGCGGGGGGGGGATCTGTAGGGCGCGGGAGCGGCTGTGGGGAGGGTTTGTGCCGCTCACCTTGGGATGGCTGTGGGAGCGCGGTGCGTCGCAGCGGACGGCGATTGGCTGCAGGGATGGCTGCCAGGTGGCCTGGGGGGTATTTATGGGGAGAGTGGCTGCGGTTCGGCACTGCCAGCTGCTCCCGATGCACCTCACCATGGTGGATTTTTCTGAGAAGTGCCTGGAAAGGTAGGGCAGGGCTCCTGTGGGGACGGCGATGCGCGCTGCAGGGGATGGTTTGGAGGTGGCATGGGGAGATGGGGCTGGACGAGGCCTTGCAGACGGCTGATGGGGGTGACTCCAGGTCGAACCCAGCAGTGCACTGTGGATTTTTGTGGCAGCACCTTACTGAGGGCTGTGTGCACTCTGCAGCGGGAGCAGCCAGGCTGTGTGCTGCTTGCTGTTTATTCGCGAGCATCTGTATGAGGAGTGCTGAGAGCACAGCATCCCGCAGGTTTTAAGCTTGGGAACTCCTCTGGGGCTTTGCTTCCTGCTGTGGGAAACCTGGTGCTGCAGAGCTGTGGGTGCAGAGGGTGCACAAAGTGCAGCCCACAGGCGTTGCTCCCTCGCACAGACAGATGGACACGTAGACATACACACACACACAAACACGGGGACTTTTCAGTGCTTTTCACACCTCGCCAGGCTCCCAGCTGTGGTGGCTATGTTGCTAAAGTGGGAACAGTGCTGAAACTGTTGCTGGGAGCTGTGTGGGACGGCTAGAGCCTTGCTGATGGGATGCAGGTGGGGTTTGGAGTTTCTCTGTCAGTCTGGTGTCTGTGCTGTGCTGGTGCCTGGCAGCAGCTGGGGACACCGCGAACCCCTCCGTGTCCCTCGTGTTCCCAACCGGCCCCGGCCGCAGCCACACGCAGTGGCAGCTGCTCCGAGCACCCTGCAGTGCGGGACCTGCGGGAGGTGGCCGTGCCACCCCGCGCCCCCAGCCGTCCTCTGCGCACTCAGGAGCTGTGCCACGAGGGGTCAGCATCGCCCATCCCGTGCTCTCTCTGTCACCTCCCGCTGCCCGCCGGGAGCCGGGCAGGACTGGGGCAATGCCGGTGCCCGTCGCGGCCGTTCCCGTGGCCGCTGCCCAAACCGGTGCCGTGTTCCGATGGCAGCTTCCTGGGGCGACGGGAGCGCCGCGCACGGACGCGCATCTGTCTGTCCGTTTAGGGGCGGCAGCGTGGGGACGCGCGGGGTTGGCACCGCGCGGTGCCGTGGCTGTGGGTTACCCAGCGCGTCCCAACCAGCCCGCTGCGGAGGTGTCCCCACGGCCGTGCCCGCTCCGAACTGCCATCCCTGCGGCTCCCAGCCGCGCTGCCGGCCCCGCACCGCCGCATTCCCCAGCGCCCTATAAATAGCGCTCGTAAATCCCCGCCGCGATGACTTTCCCCGCCGTCCCTTGAAAGGCCCCATCTCCCCGCCCTCTCCCGTGCTTTTTTCCACCTTTCCTCGAGTTTCCTCAGCAACGGCGGAGCCGTCCCGAGCGGCGCTGGGCTGACGCTCAGCCCTCCTCACCCACACCTCGTCCGCGCCACGCAACTCCGTTCGGCCCTCCCACTTCCGCGCTGTCCCGGTGCGGAGCCGCAGAGCGCAGCGCCGGGCCGGGCGTGCCGGCTGTGCTGGAGCTGCCCCGACAAACGATGCCCTTTTTCCGTGACCTCTCCAAACCGCAGCCGTTGGAGTTTCACGCCGAGATGCTGCTGGGCGTGCAGCGGCCGCACAACGGCAGCCTGCAGCGCCGGCACACTATGAAGGAGTAGGTGGTGGGCGATGAGCGGGACGGGGCTCCCCGTGGCACCGCGCACCTCCGGGTGCTGCTCCCCTCGCCGCCCGCCCCTAAACCTTGATCTTCTCCTCCAGAGCCAAGGATATGAAGAACCGGCTGGGGATTTTCCGGCGGAGGAACGAGTCTCCGGGAGCCAACCCCTCCGGCAAGCTGGACAAAGTGCTCAAGTCGCACAAGTAGGTGCTGCG
>JAOWBP010004368.1:1181144-1198656 GCA_028571105.1 Tragopan temminckii | reverse complement strand
CGGACGGTGTGGGGCTCCGGGGGGCACGGGGTTTGGGGACGAGCTCTGTCCAGACTGGGTGCCACCTCCGGGGATGCTGGGTCACCCAGCCGGGGAGGCTGCGAGCAGACAACTCACGGAGCCTGAGCTGTGTTAAATACTTTTTTCGGCTGAATGCTGCCCTGGGCTGCAGGGAGCTCCCTGCCCCGTGCCGGCGGCACGGCAGCACTCGGGACTGGAAATTTCCCTGCTTTCCCCCAGTGCTTCAACACGACACCTTCGGTCGGACAGAGGATGCTTTGGGAAACCGCTCAGCTCTGGAGGTGCTCCAGCAGCTGGGACGAGCGCTGCCCAGCCTGCGGCTTCATTGGGGCACCCGAAATCCCACAGTCCTGGGCACTGCCTGGGATTTTTCCAGTGCTGGCTCAGAGGCAGCAGCACGCACAGCCCTCCCTTACTTCATGTTTTCTTCCTGCCACCCTAAACGCAGAGCATTCATTCCAGCACAGCCAGCTCAGCACTGCGGGTCCTGGTGGTGGTGCAGCCACTGCAGGTTTCACAGTGATGTTGCTGCTGCTGGAAGCGTTCTTCTCCCGGGCAGCTGCGTGGTGGCAGGCAGCAGCTGTGGCTTTTGCAGCTTTGCTCTGCTAACAGATGCCCTTATCCTGCAGGCCTGCACCCGAGGAAGCTCTCAAGTGGGGGGAGTCCCTGGAGAAGCTGCTGCTGCACAAATGTGAGTGTTTGCCCCTTTGTTTTGCCTTTGCCACTGAGGAATGTCCAGGCGTGTGCATGGGGAGCACTGTGACTTTCTAAGCTCTGGTGTCTCTGGAGAATGGAGATGAAATGGAGCATCTCAGGCTGGATGTGGCTCTGGGCAGCCTGGTCTAGTGGTTGGTGACCCTGCCTGTGGCAGGGGGGTTGGAACTGGATGATCTTTGAGGTCCTTTTCAACCCAGGCCATTCTGTGATTCTATGATACTTTCCTTGCACTCATTTTTCTTCTGCCAAGCTGGGGGGGACTAGGGGAGAGTTTACTGCAGGAGCCAGGGAGAGCTCAGGACTGTGGTACCACTCCAACTGGGGAGGGAAAGGCAGGATCCCCTGCCTGCCTCGTGTCTGTGGGGCAGGAGCTGCTTTGCAACACTCCCTTCCTTGCCCTGTCGTGCACCACAACTGTGCACAACATGTTGTCTGCATGTCCCCATGGGGATCCCATCTCCATCACTGCTCCCAGTCCACACCGAGCTTCCCCTTGAGAGCCCAGATGGCTGAGAACTGGACACTGAGCACACATGTGGTTCATGTTCGTGCTGCCAGGCCGGCCATTGCCACCTGCACCACTGCTGTTCATAGGGGATATTTAGGGAGTGAGATGGCAGGGATTTGGGGTTTGATAGAAGTGTGTCTGTCCAGGAGTAGAGCTGTGTCTGTCCCCACAGATGGGCTCGCGGCCTTCAGGGCCTTCCTGCGCACCGAGTTCAGTGAGGAGAACCTGGAGTTCTGGCTGGCATGCGAGGAGTACAAAAAGATCAAATCCCAGTCCAAGATGGTCTCCAAGGCCAAGAAGATCTTTGCGGAGTACATCGCCATCCAGTCCTGCAAGGAGGTGAGGCCGGCTCCCGCTCAGAGCCAACTCTGTGCCCTGGGGCCTGTGGGGCCGCTCACTGCTCTCTCTGCCCACAGGTGAACCTGGACTCCTACACACGGGAGCACACCAAGGAGAACCTGCAGAACATCACCCGCGGCTGCTTCGACCTCGCGCAGAAGAGGATTTACGGGCTGATGGAGAAGGACTCGTACCCCCGCTTCCTCCGCTCTGACTTGTACTTGGACATCATCCACCAGAAGAAAGCCAGCTCCCCACTGTAGGGCAACGGGGCAGACTGGGAGCTGCGTGTTTACATGGAACCAGCGGTGGGGACCTCGCTGCGGCCGGCCGTGCCCCCCAGGTGTGGGGCAGTGGGGGCACTGGTGCCAAGCAGGCTGGTACTGCTCCATCGCCCCGTCCTGCCATTGCTGGTACGACGCCGTCGGGGCGGATGTCAGCCAGGAGGGGAGCTCCCGCATGACTACTGTGAACCTGAGCTGCGAGCATCGCTGGATGGCAACGCTTGATCCCGACCCAGCGTGGAGGAGGAAGGCTTTTACGCAGGGCTCTGCTTTTCCCCAGGCAGCACCGATGTGGGCGTCATTCCTGGACAAAGGACTCCTGACCTGACCCAGCCCCGCGGTGCTGCTGCGCATCCCTGCCCCGAAGCAGCCATCCCGCAGGAGCTTCTCGCTCCCCTCGTTCCTGGTTTATTTATTGACCTCCTCTCGCTGGACGCATCGCTGTATTATAGGAAACCCTCGTTCCCAATTTACAAGTGCAATAGTTGTGCGTGTCGCGGCGGAGTTCTCCCGTGGAATGGATGCCTTCTCTTTTACGAGTGCGTGCAACATTTTCTAAGTTTGCAGGTTTTATCTGACAAAGAAAAGGAAAAAAACCAAACAAACCAATAACGCGTTCCCTAGCAGCGCTGGGGGAGCCTGGGTGTACATATCCTGCCCTGACGACGGAGGGCTTGCTGATGGAGATAAGCAGCTCTGGGAATCGGTGCTCTCCCTACTCTGGATCACAACACTGCGTTTGGAGACGCAGGGCTGTTGCTGAACGCGGCGGAGCCGGATGGACTGCATGCGTCCGGGCGCCCAGTTTACAGTGCGAAGCATCTCTGCAGCTAGCAAAAATACATTGTCATGGTCATAGGTAAATAAAAGGAGAATGTAATTTCTTGTAGCCTTTTCTTCATGGCATGTTTCTCCGTGCTGGTGGAGCTGGAGGAACATAAATATGACTAAAGATGGGAAAACCTGGTCCCATGAAATGCCGAGCTGCCTTGTATGCTGCAGCAGCTGCCAGATGCTCCTAGGTTAAAGGCTGAGGCCAGAAACACAGAGAGTTTTGCCCAAAATGAGACTGTTCCCAGGGACAGCGTTTGCTGTGTATACCCCGCGGGGCATGGGCCTGCGAATGAGGAAATGCCTGCAGATGTGGGTGACGTCGTGTACCAGTGGGTCCCCATGGGACACATCAAAAGGAGCAGCAATAAGCCCGATGTTGCTGTGTCAGGTCCTGGCTGCACTGCTTGGCTGGGCACAGCTGGGATCTGTAGGGAAAATGCTCAGTAGGGGCTGGTTCCTGTGCATTCAGTGGTTGAGATGTCTCATGCCCATCCCTGGGGCTGCTTGTGGTCAGGGTTGGGTGGCTCAGTGTGCTCGTGGCATCACGGGGCCATGCAGTGCTGTTGGGTGGCTCACAAAGCCATCCATCTTTGTGGTGTGGGGGCTGCTGGCAGTGGGATGGGGGTGGTGTGGCTGCCCCCTAACCCACAGGCACAGCTCCCCGTGACAGGTATAGTCCCTTCCCTGGCTACTGTTGCTGGAGCTGCTGGTGCCTAATGGCTCAACACAGTGTCCTCGTGAGCACCGCCAGCCCCATCTGATGTAAGGGTGCCCCCTGGTCCCTGCTGCCCAGCCAGGTTGTCCTGGCTGGTTTACGCCCCAGCACATGGCCCAGGATGTCTCCACAGTCCCAGGAACCACCCTGTGCCCATATCTCCTGTAGGGCAAAGGTACCTCCAAGCTGGACCCTCCTCTTTCTCCCCTTCCCAAAAGCCTTCATATCCTCTTCTTCCTCCTGGGCTTCAGGGGTCTCCATGGGGCATTTTGTGGAACCTTACAGTGCCTTCTTGCTGCCAAGGATGCCATGAGCCACGCACGTCCCTTCCTGTGGCTGGGTGATGCCCAGGAGCACCCAGTGTCACAGCCCATTGGTTAAGTGTGGGATGTGAGCCCATCCCTCAGGGCGGGCAGCGAGGGCTGGGGCAGCACTGGGACACATGGGGCAGGGACCAGGTGCCAAGGTTCACATCAGCACCTCCCATCTGCCTCAGACAGTCACAGTGAGGACAGCAGTGGCAGCATGCAAAAGATGGAGATGTGAGCACCTGGGATCACTCCCTGGTGAAGACAGAAATAGCCCTGCAATAGCAATAGAAATTTGGTTATTGTTGTAACAGAATTTATTACCAGTATGTCAGGTTGGTGTGAGTCACTCTGCAAACACTGTCCCCACGTGCTTCAGAGATGCACTGATCTCCAGGAGAAGCTGGGCTGGGGTGAGAGGTGGAGATATCAGGTGTGTGTTCTCCTGGAACTGGCACTGCCCTTTGCTTGCCCATGGTGGAAGGATGCATCTCCAAAGAACCTGTGGTGACACTGCAGCTTCAGCTTTGTCCTTGCTGTGCCATCACCCCAAGACTTCATTCCCTGGAGCAGCTGGTGGAGATGCGATGGGGGATGTCAGCTCATGGATGGGGCTGTTACGGGGGTCTCCTGGTTGGGGATGGCCATGGGGAGGAAAATCCCATTGCCAGTGCCCAACACACCACCAACTGTGGGTTCTGTGGACTTTGCTGCTGTAGGCAAATTCCCAATGGGGAAGCTGCTCCCTCCTCAAATGAGGGGATGCTGTAGCGGGCCTTATCTCATCAGATAGCAGGGAGTTATCTTGAAGATAAAGCCTGTGGTTGCTCAGTTGCTGGTAGTCACAACTCAGCTGTGTTTGTGGTGTACGAACGGGGAAATCTGCCCTTGGTGCCTCGGTGGGGTGGAGCTCACTGGGACAAAGACAACAACGAGGCAAAGGGCCACGGGGAAATGATTTCAGTGGGAAAATGGGAGCAATCATCTTGGGTTCAAAAAATGTGCTGACTGCATGGGTGAAAGAGGTGATGATGGCTGATGAAAATGTCCTGAAGTCATGGGTTTATCACTATGGCTTCCCCACACCGTTAGGGATGAGGAGGTTGGGGTGAACTGAAATCAGGCTTACCTATCGTAGGTGATGGGTCCTCACCCTTCAAACACCCCGCAGCTCAGTGCCTCATCAGCTGAGGCCTCCAGAGAAGGGTGTTGGGGTCACCTGTGATCTATGAATGAAGTTCTGAAAATAGAAATTGAAAATATTTTAGGCTGATGAGCATGTGGCGGATGGAGGCTTACTGGGGGAAAGCAGCAAGCCGTGTGTCTGCCCAGCAGCACCAAAGGAGCAGCCCAGCACCTGGGAACGAGGAATGCTTTGTGCTAAGCAGTGCCAGGTTGCACGTGAGCCTTACTTCAGAGCTGCCCACAGCTGGGAGAATGGAGCCCTTCTCTTTATTGTGCAGAATCAGTGAAGCGTTTGCCTTCCTTCCAGGTGTGCTGTGTCCCAGGATGCTCCAGCAGTGCTCAGCCTTTCTTGGGTTTCTCCAAGGCGCCCATCCTGGAGCATGAACTTAACCAAATAAACATAGCTTTCTACTGAGCAGAATAATTCCTTGGACCCCTGATTAGACAAATATTCTCAGAATAGAAACAAGGCTACTTTACAGCCATAGACTAAACATAACTCAGCAGCTAGATATCGAATGTGCAGACACAAGAATTCCCCTGCCCCGGCAAAACAGCTGACCTTCTGTGCGAGCCACTTAGCTGTGCTCAGCAAGTGATGTAGGTGGGTGGAGACCACATCAAATTCCCCTTTCTTGGGTAGCTGATCTCCCTGGAAGGTGACTGGGGATCTGCTGTGGGGGCACCCGGTCTTTGATTGCCTGCATGGCAATGGGGTCAGTCTGGGTTTGTCTTGGGATTTTTGCTTCTGTTGGGATGGGAGGCATGCAGGGATGCATTGAAGTGTTTGTGCCCTTACCAGCTGTGACCCTGGGGGGCTCAGTGCTGTCCTTTGTGGGATTTCGTCCTGCCCAGAGGAGCAGCAAGCAGTGATGCCCCCCAGGTGTGTGTCCTTGTCTTGGGGCTGGGAGGATAAATGCTGCTGAGCTCCAGGGTTGGCATTTGTGGTGTCACTCCTGCAGAAATCCAGGGGAGCAAAAAAAAGAGAAAATAACACACTTCTGAAGTAAAAATAACAACAGACTCAGATGCTGTCTGTCAAGGAAGCAAAATAAGCCAGGCTGGGCTGCTGCCAGGACAGGAAATCCAGCGGCTGTGGGAGTCCCCTGGGTGCTGCTAACTCATACGGGAAGCATTGTTATAACCCTCTCTCTCATTGCTCATTCTCTGATTCTTTTCTGCATTAGGTCATTTTTACTCAGCCTGTCCAGCTCACACATTCCCCGCTGCTGGGGGAGGAAGGCCAACAACGCCGACTCTCAGCTCTCCTGGCGGCGCTGGGGAGGCTGAAGGAAGGGTGAAGTGCACTTCTCTTTGTAGCTGAGCAGCCCCGTGGCATGGGGAGGATCTTCTCCACAGGGTAATTCATCACCAACATCCCTACCCCACTCCAGTGACAACTGAGCTATGCATGGGGAAAGCTGGAGGTGACAAATGGGATCCCCAGCTTGCAAACATCCTGCCCCCTTCCCCCAGTCCCAAGCTTTCACCCTTTGGCAGAGGAAGAGGAAGGTGGGAGAGGGGGAAGAGCCAGGCAGGAGCAGGTGGGGACCGGGGATGGAGCGTTTACGTGGGAACCATGTGTAAGTCATTTCTTGTCCCTTCCTGAACTAATAGGGTAATTATTTTAGAAGCATGCACGTGTTTCTAATGGAAAGTTTCACGTAGGCTGTGCGTCAGTCTATTGGTGCAGCAGCTCTGTTCTCCTTAATGCCTTGCAGCATTTCTAGACAAAGAAAAGTGGGTGAGACCTCCTGCACATGGCACCAGGCACGGTGGTGACCGGTCAGACAAACCTGGCCCAGCTCTGCAGCAAACGGGCGCACGCGGTGAAGCTGATCGACAAAGCAGAACAAAAACTTGTCTGCTCTTTGATGCAGCTCCAGTGCTTGTCTCCAGGTGTTTGGACTGGCGTGTCTGATTTTGTGTCCTGCCAGCTCCAAGAAGGATGTGGAGAGCTGGAGAGGTTCCTACTGAGATGAGCATAGATAGGGCACGGGACCAGATAGAGAAGGGCTGGTCTAGTGTGGGGGCAAGGAGGCAACACTGATTTGGGAGGGATAATTACAAAAGTGATGGAATCAAAGTCTTCACGGTAGCACCAGGTGACAAAATAAGCGGCAATGGCCACAATGTATAACAACTTTCAGGCCTTCAGGTTGGACATCAGGAAAAAATAGAGATCTCCAAAGATACAGGAGTCTCTACCACAGGGTGTAGTGAAGACTCGGCCAGACAGATTCATGGCTGACCTGATAGGTGTTGATGGTTTTCCTGGTCTGAGGAGGGTTGGACTGGAGACAAACCCAGCACACCGAGGAGTCTGCCCCTCACTTTGCTGGTGGACATGGGCAGTGTCTTCCATGGCATGTGATGGAGGTGCAGAAGGCCTACGTCCTCATGAGACCAAGCCAAGGGACGATCTCCTTCCTTTTGCCCTTTGGCCAACTCTGAAGCTGTTCAGTTCTGGGTAAAATACAAGAACTGAGTGCCAAGAATTGGACTGCTGAGAGCCTGCGTTGGGCTGTGGGTTGTGACATGGAGAACAAGGTGATGTCTCTGCCCTGTCCATTGGTGGGGAGAACTCATCTCCATAGGAGATGACTCAAAAATTTCTATCCTCACATTACCCTGTTTTTCAGAACTAATTTTTAAAATCATTTTTGGCCCCACCTGGCCTTAAGTTGTGCCAGGGGAGGTTCAGGTTGGATATTCGGAAAAATTTATTCTCAGAGTAATGAGGTATTGGTACAGGGGGTGTAGGAATCGCCATCCCTGGAGGTGTTCAAGAAGAGGAGAGATGTGGCACTGAGGGACGTGGTCAGCGGGGATGGTGGGGATGGGTTGGGGTTGGACTGTATGATCTCAGTGGTCTTTCCAACCTTAATGATTCTACAGTTCTAAAGCCTGAGCAGCACCCTGATACCTGTGCAGGGATCAGACATGGGATGGGGATCCTGGGTGGCTCTTGCAAATATTGCCCAACACGTTTCATTTAATCTGTTTTTGAACACAAATAATTAATTTTAATTGACTAGATTATTTTTCAAGGAACAAAAAGGTTGTTACAGGTAGGAAGTCTGATAAGTTAATGCAGCTAATCTTTCCTAAAACAAATAGAATGGAAGGAAGTAGAATGGGAGACCTCACAAATCACATTTCAACAGAATGTCAACTTTTATGGCTAAGCCATAAAGTAGTAGTTCCTGAAGAACTAGCACAGTATTAATTAAATGAGAATTATGGACACTCTAATTACTGCAGCCTCATTATATAGCCCAGGAATTGACTCGGGCAGTGAGCGTAGTGAGTTCTGCTGTACCAGCACTCATCCGCTGCCAGGTGCCTGCATGTTGTGGATGTTATTTCCCAGGAACACACACGCTCTGCATGTGCTTCCCACCAGCTGAGGGTCAAACCAGTGCGTTCACAGTAAATCTGGATGATGTTCTGGGTCATGCAGGTATTCTCAGGATGCACGGAGGCTTTGAAGTGGTTGCTGACTGATATTGCATGAGGCAATCTCTTTTCTCTCCTCTTTCCCTTCCATGCAGTGATGAGGCTGAGGAGCAGCTTTAGGGTCACTGCTTGAAGATCTAGAGGGGTCTCATCTTAGACCTGCTGCTCCATCACTGCAGCAACAAAGGCTTCAATGGCACTGGCTGCTCTGCAGAGGAGCATTTGTAGGGATTAATGTTTGCTGGAAATGTAGTAACCTGATTCAGATATACTCTCCTTGCTCAGAGCATGCAGATCTCCACCTCTTTACTCTGACTGGCACACCCTGGTGCCCCTGTCCACCTCCTCCTGCATCTTGGCCTGCACACATGGGCTGTCAGCCTCCAGGATCATGGAATCATAGAATGGCTTAGGTTGGGAGGGACCTTAAAGATCATTGAGCTCCAACCCCTGCCATCAGCTGGGTGTCCCCCACCAGGTCAGGCTGTCCAGGGCCCCAGCCATGGCCGTGGGCTCCTCCAGGCATGGGGCAGCCGCAGCTCTCTTGGCAAGGTATCAATACAAAGGTAAGAGCTGTCAAATCCAGTTCTCACTGTAGGCCATGCAGGGGTATCACACACTGATAAAGCCTCCTGGTGTGGTTTCCTATCTGGTGGATGCTCTCTGGGTGTTGGGTGGGGTGAAGACAATGCTGAAGCTTTGCCACAAGATTTGTCTTCAGACAAATGTCATCTTCATCCCTGGGAGTGTTCAAGAAATGTGGAGATGTGGTACTTAGGAACATGGTTTAGTGGGCAGTACTGGTGGTAGATGGATGGTTGGACTAGATGATCTTGCAGGTCTTTTCAAGCCTTAATGATTCAATGATTCTATGACTCTATGATCATGGCTAAATTTCAAATAGAGCTCAAGGAAAGCAACAAACATTGGATTCAGATAGGAAAGACCAAAAGGTTCTTCTTGGTTTGGTCTGAGACTGATCCCTACTGCTTCCTCCAAGCACCCCAGCTCCAAACCCATTGCTGCATGGGGCCCCATCTGCTCTGCTCCGAAACCAGCATCCCAAAGTTCTGCCTTCCCACAGCTTCATGAGGATCCTGATCAATGTGTCAGCTTCCTTCGACACAAAGATGGGCAGAATCCTCCCCCGTTCCTCCCATGACACAGCTCCGGTGGTGATGGGCCAGGTGAGGAATGTGTTTCTTGGGCTGGAACGTGTGCTCAGCTATTTCCAGCTGTGGCTTTTGGAAACGTTTGGTGCCTTTGCCACTTTTAGCTCTGGCGGCTGCTCTTCGTTTTCTGGAAAACCTTAAAATGCTCCAAAGTGTCAGACGGGTGCCCAGCTAAAGGAAAACAGAAAACAGAAAAACACAACCCAGCCTTTTTCCAATCAAGCTACAGTTGGGTCATTTTTGGTGGCTTTTTTTTTTTTTTTTTTGGTAGGAAAAAAATGTATCTACTTTCTTCCTGGATCAGATTGGCCCCTGCCAACACACTCCCTGTTGTGCTGCACTCCTAAAATAACTGCAGTGGTTAATGGAAATACAGCCCTGGGAGATTCACTCATTTGTGTCTCATCAGGCTGATACGTTGCAGACCCTGCTTAGGGCTGCAGACCTCTGTGGGGCAGTTCCTGTTTGGCTTTCCAAAGCTGATGTAAATCAGACACAGCACAGGGATGGCCAACACTCGCTCTGTGGCTGTGCACACTGTGGAGCTATGCTAGGTTCGGGGTATTTGCAGGGCTTCAGCTCAACCCACCAAACACAGCACAGGGATGTACACCCCCAGTGAAGCTGGGGTTAAGCAATGCTACAGGAATGCTGAAGTTCTGAATGTTACAGGTCAGGAAAACCAACAGCCATAGAATCATAGAAATGTTTGAGTTGGAAGGGACCCTTCAAGGCCATCAGGTCGCACTCCAGCAGTGCACAGGGACACCCACAGCTCCAGCAGCCTGACCTTGGCTGTCTGCAGGGATGGGGCAGCACCACCTCTCTGTGCAACCTGTGCAGTGCCTCACTGCCCTGAGTGGAAAAAACTTCCTTATATCCAGTCTAAATCTCCCCTCTTTGGAAACGACTTCTCCTTGTGCTATCACAGCAGACCCTGCTATAGAGTCTGTCCCCTCCTTTCTTACAGCCCCTTTAGATACTGACAGGGCACTCTCAGCTCTCCCCTGAGCCTTCCCTTCTCCAGCCATGACACTCCATATTTGAAATCACTCAAATAGTTTTTTTTTAAACCCTTTTCACAAATCATTTCCCAATCTCCTGCTTCCTCTCTGGGCAAAAAAAAACAAACAACCCCAACAAAACAAAACAAAAAAACCCAAACAACCCACAACAAATCCTACAAAATACAGATTCAGAACCAGCCTCTACCAGTCTCTCTGGGGTGGATGCCCTGGCTTGGGGCTGTAGGGGCTGTTGGGCATGACTTGAATTTCCTTTGAAGGACCGTGCTGCTATTGGCAGTGTGAGCTCACGTCCATCGTAGAGAGCCAGTTCTTCTCTGCCCTCTGGCAGACCTATCAGTACTTGCTCCTCATCTTGTCATGACTGCAGCCAGATGGGAGGGCAGCTCAGCACGGTGCAAGTTTCAGAGGGCATGTGGTTTATGTTTGAAGGGCTTGGGGCCAAGTACTGTCACCACAGATGCTCAAAGGCAGGGGTGCTGCTCCACAGGAGTTTGCTCAGGGGTTTATTTTGGGTGTTTATGGGTCACTTTTTCCATCACCTATGGCTAACCCATGTGACTGGGAGCAAAGGACATGAGCTGGCTCCTTCCCCTCCTCTGAACACTGGAGAAACCCCCAAAGTGCTGGGAGGTGGCTTGGAGAGACATGACTGCCCCAGGCTGCCCCAGGTACATATGTACGGATGTTGTGTGTTGTCATGGTCGGTTTTGACTTTCAGTGCCTCCCAAATGAGGTGAAAGCCAAGCACACCACCAGGGCCTCCACACCTTGCAGTATTGGGTCTGATTTTACCTGGTTTCTGCAACTGTCCCGTGCAAATACACCCTTGTGTTTTGGGAGTCCTCACCCTGAGGATGCCCAACCTCAGCACCACTGGGCTTCCTGGCTCCTCTGCTGGTCCTTCCTCACCCTGCCCTCACTCCGCAGAGGCTCCTACAGCTGCTAACTGCATTGGCATGGTGAGTTTGGGATTTTTTGAGCTCGAGTCATATCAATCCAGATGTCTCGTCATGGCCAGCACTGAGGTCTTGAATGCGTGGCCTCCCCCAGCAGGCTCTGGGCAGGACGCTCGTGCCTTTTCCCGTCCTCCAGCCAAGGTCTTTAGGAGAATGGGGCGCGTGGCCAAGGGCTGGAGGGCTTGCTGTTCGGATGGGCTGAGGGCCCTCCATTTACACCCTGACCACTCTGAAGCAGCTGTGGTCCTCCGGGGAGCAGTTTCCATTTGGGACTGGATCCAGCCTGTTGCAGTGCTGTTTCTTAGAAGTTGCCTGAGCTTCTGTTTCAGTCATTTCCTTGGCTGCTCTGTTCCTGCCTTCCAGCTCAGTTCCTGCCATGGGGCTATTTTCATTTCACACACTCTCATTTGTGCAGGCCGTGAGCTCCTCTGCTCTTGCAATAGCTATGCAACAGGCTGGTGTGTGGGTGGGGAAAGACAACAGGGCTGGGTACGAGCCAGGAATGTGAGAGTAAATGGCTTTGCCGTGCTCTCCTCCAGTACTCTTGCTCTCAGGGTGACAAAACCCCTCCAGGACATGACAGGGTGACCTCACTCTGACTGCCCATCCTCTGACCCTGCCCTTGGGGTGCTTGGCCTGCAGCAGGATTCCTCCAAAGGTGGAAAAAAGCAGAGGTCAATATTGCTGTGAGGCACATCTGCTATCACCCAGGGCTGCGAGAGGAAGGGAGTGGCAGTCCTTGTATGTCCCAATGGTGACACTGACTCACAAGTGGCACAGCATGCCTGGGTTCACAGGGTTTGGTGATGCAGCTCAGGAGCTCCTATTGCACCATCTCTTCCTGCACAGCTCGATGAGGGGATGTGATGAAAGTGTCCCTTGATCCGCAGAAGGACTTCAGAGAAACCGCAGCCAGCAGAGAATCGTAGAATCATTATGGTTGGAAAGGTCACCTAGTCCAACCATCACCCCATGCCTGTCACTACTCTAGACCATGTCACTCAGTGTGACATCCACTCTTTCCATGAAAACCTCCAGGGATGGTGACTCCACCACCTCCCTAAGCAGAAGTATTTATCTGCTGGATGGGTCCAACCTGCATCCTACCCAGAGATCTCATGTGCATCAGAGCTGGAGAAAGAAGGTTCTGCCTAACCTGGGTCCCTCCAAAGAGGAGTGTTGGCTACACCTGCACCTCCTAGGAGGACGATGCTCTTGCTCTGCCAAATGCAGGACATTTCTTGGGCCAGTATGGGTGATCCTGCAAGTATTTCTATGGCACGGTGCAAGGAGAGGAACTTAGAGCATCTACCAAGACATGTTTGCAAAATGGACGGGCCATGGCCTCCTCATCCCATCTGTGGAGACATTAAGCAGTCAGGGAAACCTGCTGTCCTTCCCTGCAGGAGGAATGGGAGCTTCCTAGAACAACCCCAGCACAGGTTGGTAGGGCAGAAGAAGGTTGGCTTCCCTGCACCTGGCAGGGAAGTCTTTAAATGGTGCCAGCCAGGTTCAGAGAATCAAAAAATCTGGGTGGTTCCTGCAGAATGGGCCAGTGCTGAGGGCAAGGACAGATCCCAGGTGAGTCCTATTGGAGGTCAGCTCCCCACCATCCCTCCATGGGAAGCCCCAGCTGGGTGCTGTCTTGCCTTAAAAAGACAAGGTGCAAGTTGGAAGTGATGCAGCAGATGCTTAGCAACTAGGCAGGGGGGTGGGTCCAAGCTAGGGGGTCCTGAGTGAGCTAGCTCAACCTGCTGATAGCCTGCATGGGTGCATGGTGCCCTGTGGGGTCTGTAGTGAATGGGGATTTGCAGAACTGGTGCTGGTGTCTCTTCCCAAGGGAGGGGAGTCTCCCTGTGTGGGATCTGGAAGGCTGTTTCTTCATTGGGTTGAAGAGACTTCATGGACAAAGCAGAGAACAGCAACTTGGCTGGCAGGTTGGAAGAGAGGGGGACAGGAATTTTCTCAGCTGTAGACTGAACCTGAAGGTAAATTGCGGTGAGCCCAGGGCCTCATTTGCCTGTAGCCACATCTGTTTGCCATCTGCTTTCAGGCAGCTGGACCCGAGGGTTGGTCTTGGCTGAGGCACAGAGCTCTGCTCTGCAGGGTCCCCTTCAAAGCAACAATACTTGGGTGGGGAGCCAGCAAATGGCCTTCAAAGTTGGTTCCCCATCTGCCCTAAGGATTGGAGCAGGTTCTGGAAAGGGAGGTCATAGGAAAAGGCTTAACTCAGTGTAACGTAATGCAGATAAGAGTAAAAAAGGGAGAAGGACGGATCAGGCTGTCCAGGCAGTTGTTGGAGTCACTGTTCCTGGAGGTATTCAAGAAAAGGGGACATATGGCACTGAGGGGCACAGTTAATGGGCATGGTGGGGATGGGTTGGGGTTGGACTTAGTGATTTTAGTGGTTCTTTCCAACCTTCATGAGTTTCTGATGGAAGGCTGATCCAGCAGCTGCTCACAGCAGAGCTGCTGCAAGCAGCTTACCCACAGTCAGCTCTGACTTATGCCAGCCATCTGGGCTTCCTTGTCAGTCCTTCCTCAGGTCCTTGATGCTGCATTCATGGCAGCTTCTGAAAGAAATAACCTTGAGCTTTGCAGCTAAACTCAAGCTGGGCACAGTAATGGAAGTCATGACTGGGAGAGGCCAGCACGGTGCTCAGGTGCATCCTCTGGTGCTGATATATGGGGGATGACTGGAAAATGGCCCTGGAAGCCTGGGCCTGTGTGTAGCTGGGTTTTGTGGGCAGCGTTCCCTCTAGATCTTTGACTCTTGAGCTTTCCAAAAGAGCAAGCAAGCAGCATGGGCCATCATGCACATATAGGGACTGAACAAAGCGTAGTCTTCCACCTGCATGCCCAGTGCCTGCAGGAAGGGATCTTCCCTGCTTCTTCACATTGCATTTCCCAGCAGTGTGGAAGTGATTTAAAGCACACACCAGGAGTCATTGAGGCTAGCTGTTGCTGGGGCTTGCCTGTGTGCAGGGTGTTGGGCTGGGATTGGCCTTGCAAAGCATCATTTGTTGCTTGCCAATGGAGCGTTCTCTGATGGGCCCACCACTCTAGGGGGCAGGCTGCTGTATGGGCAGCCTTACATCACATGTAGTGAGTCTCTGTAGCAAGTTAAGATCATTATCTCTTATCACAGTTACCTGGGAGAAGAGACTGACTCCCCACCCCACTATGACCTCCTTTCAGAAGGTTAAAGAACACTCCACCCCAGAGGGATGCTGCCTTCTCTAGAGTAACTCACATTTCATTAAAGTTGTAGTCTCTTCTCCTTACATTTAATCACCCACAGATCCCTCTCTGGGATGTCTCTGGGGTGAGCTTCATCCCGGACCTGTGGTAAAGCTACTGGAAGTGAGAGCACTTAACTTTCAGAGTCTTCTTGAGATGAGACAGGAGACCTCTGTGTCACTGAAGGTCAAAATAATCTACCTTCCCATTAGAGAAGGGTTGGGAAGGGACATATGCCTCTGAAGTAGAGAAGGAAGCTCGTCTGTCCCATCACTGCCACGCACAGGACCCCCACGCAGGTACCAGCACCACCAGGAGAGCCCGAAGGCAGAGCCTGGGGCCCAGCCTGGAGCCACATCAAGTGCCTAACTTTGTTGCCACTGAGGCAGAGGTAACTTTCACAACGAACAGGAGAGAACAAGCCTTCCAGCCCTTCCTCCCAGGAAAACTGGATCCTTTGAAAACTCATCATCTTGCACAGGTCGAATCCAACGTGAGCTATCCACCAGCTTTCTATCAACTATCTTGCTATCCACTATCAATAAAAGAACTATCTCATTTTCCAATAATCTCAGCCCTTTATCCCACCCCCCGAGGGTGCTCTCCCCCCATCCCTTGCCTAGCCCACACAGGGCTGCCAGCCTGCATCCTGCAGCTGCCCAGCGCAGAGCCAGGAGGGTCCTGGAAGGTCCCTGAGCACCTGAGAGATGTGCCCACAGCGCCGTGCCCACCCTGCCCAGGAGGAAGGTCTGGATGGTGGCATGGGGCAGCTCGGGGACTCACCAGCCTGCACGAGTAATGCTCCACTTCTCCTGCACGCTCTGGATGTTTCATCCTTCCATAGAAACTGTTGGAGATAAGGGCCACGACCTGGCACCAGCTCAGGAATTTCTAACCTCTTTTTCTGATAAGAGCTTTGACAAAGCCTGCCCTGGGATGTTGAGAACAGTTGGTTTTCATGGGTGCTGTGCAAGGCCAAGTCATCCAGCAGGGACCACCCTGCACTTCATCTAACAGACTGAAATAGTGATGGAACACAGAGCTGTGGCACTGTGGACCCTGAAGTTCACAGCAGGGCACGGGCTCTCCTGCTGCAGATTAAGCAATGTACAGCTCCAGGAAAAGCAGAGGAGAGGAATGACACCTGGGAATGTGATGCTGCTGAATGAGACGTGCATATTCTTCCTCGGCAAGGGGAAAGGAGTGCAGCCTGATGGTTTGCTGCCCACCCCAGCCCACAGAAATTGCCTCCCATACATCTGGGGAAGAGCAACTTCTTCCCCAAAACTTGAGGTCTGTTCTGGCATTAGGTTTGATTAGAATTTGGAAATTACAGCGTAAAATTTGCATCTTCACTGGGGATCAAGGATGCCTCCCCAGGCAGGATGGGACACCAGGCATTATCTGGCCAAGCAGAGCTGGATGCTGTCTGCTGCAGATCCATAACCCAGACTCCAGTTCTCTCCTCTGTGTGCCACACCAGTGCTGGTGTGACTGCTCTGTCCAGCAAACCACCTCTATTTCCTTAAGACAGAGAAATTTCAGAACATCCCCGTTGCACCCAGCTCTGTCTCACAGCCCAGCTGACTGCTCCATGTTCTTTCTGGTGGGCTTTGTGGTGCAGATGCCTGGTGCAGAGCAGTGCAGTGATCCTGATGTCAGGATATGTAGTGTGCTCCAGTGTATATGCTGAAAGGCAGCAGATCCCCAGATCTGGACACTGAAGGAAAATCCATCCTGTGCCTCCTTGCTAAAGGGATAAGGAAGGGAAGTGCATGTGCCCCGACCCACCCAGTAGATGTGGGAGGCCCTGCAGGCCAGGTCCTGACCCACTGAGTGCTGCCCTGAAGGGGAAACCGGGGTCCCAGTGGTCCTGCAGGGTGCTGGATGGGGCTGTGGTGCCAGCAGTGTTTTCTGCTGCACACAGGCTGCTTATTTAGGAGCTGATCCAGCAAAACCCTCCTGCACAGAGGTACCATTGAGTTCAGAGGGACTGCTCACCTTCTTGAAGGACGTGTTTGTGTGTTTGAAGCTATGGACCCCTGGAAGCTGTTTGCTGGATTGGGGCCTTAGGGTGTAGCATGGGCTGTGGGACGCTGAAATGCCTCAGGGCTGAGATCACTGTTGGCTCTATTGAACGACTGCGGAAGATTTATTGCCATTTATCTTCATTGCTGCAGAAAAAATGAGCACGGTTTAGGCCAGAAAGCAAAAATTAGACTCTTGGAAAAGCAACACAAAACTGTTCCAAAGCTGCTACGTAGTTCAGTTTCCCCCACTCTGGCCCGTGCAGTGCTCCTGCAGTGCAGCTCCAGCTGCAGCACGGCGGGAGATGGTTCTGCCCTGAGTTCTGAGCTTTGGTTGTCGTGTGTGTTGTGTAGCTCAGAATCCTGTGAGGTGGAAGGGATCCTTAAAGTCCATCCTGTCCAACTCCCTGCAGTGAACAGGGACACCCACAGCACCATCAGGTGCTCAGAGCCCTGGCCAGCCTGACCTTGGGTGTCTGCAGGGATGAAGCATCCCTCGACTTGGAGAGGCAGTGAAGGAAACCTCAGAGACCTCCTTGAACATGGCTAATGCTGGTCTGGTTGCTGGTCCTTAGTGCCAGGTGTGGAATGGGACTGGCTCCCCATGTGCTGGGAGGGCTGAAGGCTACTGCTGAGGATGGCTCTTCTGGGGTGCATTAAAAAGAGCGTGGCCAGCAGGTCGAGGGAGGTGATCCTCCCCCTCTACTCTGCCCTGGTAA
>JAOWBP010004368.1:1155863-1171541 GCA_028571105.1 Tragopan temminckii | reverse complement strand
TGAGTCACACCAGATGCTTTACCTGCTTGCTGGCGTATGTACCATGCAATGAATGCCTTTGGGAACTCGATCTGGGGCTGAGGGTGGACACGCAGTCCTCACACTCAGAAAAAGATGCAGTGATTCCCCAGGCTGCCCAATACGGCATGGCCAGGAAAGGATTTCAGCGTCCCATACAACTCAGCAGGCCCAAATCAGCCAGAAGGAAACCGGTCTGTCTGGAAAATGCACTCCTGTTCTCCCACAGTACTCAATTCCCTGTCCCAGCCACGTTGAGCAATGTCCAGTCTTGGAGTAGTGGAGGCACCTTGAGAATTGATGGCTTTAAGGACATGTTAGCTTTAAGGCCTGTCACACTTGGGAAAAGGAGATTGGTCTCATCCACTGTCCACAGACTCCAAATTTCACATATAATCACTTATCTTCCATCTTATACTTCAAATTCACGGCACAGTGATGGTTTCCTCTCCTCTGTCTTCCAAAGGGGCCTGGATGTGTGGCTCAGATGGAGACATCTGCACGGGGTGTGTTTACAGTCAGAGTGGTGAGTCTGTCCCATGTATCTTCAGAGGAATCTGTGCTGTCAGAAGACGATATGCCGTCACAACGTCCCATGACAGCACTGGGAAGCTGCCAGTACAGCATGAAATCAAGTTCATAGAACCCGACTGTCCTACATGCTCTGAGAAACATCACCTAAGTGATGAAAGGCCAACCAAATGCTGAACTCTGATGCTCAATATGTAAACATGTTTAGAAATATGTTTCCAGCCTGAGGATGGACGTGGAATGTTGTTGCAGCAGTATAATGCATGACTATCTATGCCAAGGATAACAGATGCTCTCAATGTTGGTTGCTGTATATAGAATACATACTTAGGCTTTATGACAGCTTGGAAGAGTGCCGTGTACTGAATAGAAACTGCAGAGTAGATTGATTGTTTCTCGACTTCTGAATCAAAAAATGCCATGGCCAATGGGAAAGGTGCTCAGTTTGTGGGAAGTATTAAAAAATTGGTGAGTTAGGCTGCATTGTGTTGTTTCAGATGAATGCAGATACTGAAAACAAATCAAAGAATTTTCAAAAATGGGAACAGTCAAATAAACATCCTCAGTGATGATGTTTCCAGACTTCAGACCTGTGGTACAAAGCCAGCCTGGATTTGTTTATGCTGGAAACCGTCATATCCGAGTCGAGGATTATTGCATTCTCATCCAGAAATAGCCAGAAAATACAACCACTGAACATCATCTCTTGTACAAAGGTTATATCTGCTGGACAGGGCATACCAGAGCTCCTCAGACAGCTAATGCCCATGGGCTGATGTCACAAACAACAGTGCTTTGCTTGGCAGTGCAGAAATATTTTTTTTTTTTTTTTTGAGCAGAGGATGCCTGATTAGCTGACAGAGATCTGGGGCAAGTGATTGAAGTGATGCTTATTTCATTGTGATGTAGCTGATTCCACGCATCTTCCATCTAGGCTGCTGGAATTATTATTTCTTTTCCCCAGGTCCCTTGTAACAGGATGAGGTCTGAGTACACAGGGCAGGCTGCCCAGCTGGAGACCTCCAGGCTGCTGCACCCTCCAAGAAAAAGGCACCAAAATAGAAAGCAAAGCAAAACAACCCACTTAAACACTTTTAACCAATTAACATTTGCTTTATTTAGGTAGTTCTTGGTTTCCCTTCCCCAGGGACAGGCAGAAGAGAGATATCTGGAGATGCACATCCCTGTGGAGAGCTTGGGGACAGCTGGTGCTTGTGGGCACATGGCCAAGGAACCCCAGCACTGGAGCTTGGGTTTCTCGGAGCAAAAGGAAACGTGACATGTGGGTCTTGGCCTGCACTCCAATCTGTTTACCCCATGCTGGCCCACAGGAGAGGAGATTTTTTTTTTTTCTTGGGAAACACTTATTGAGATCAAGAAAGAAGTTAATAAGCCAAATGGAGACTGTCTCACTTCACTGTGCTGCCTGGCTCCCTTCCAGCCTGGGCTGGTATGAAATTACCCACTGTGACTCCAGAAAACAGGAACAAAGAGCCCTGCACACCAGCTTTCCTAGCAGCCTTTGTTTCGGATTTGTGCCTATCTCAGCCCAAAAGCTGGGCAGCAGCACACTCAGCTGCAATGTCCTGTGTGGGACACCCACTGCACAGCTCCCTGTGGGTGCTGCAAAACCAGGCAGCACTGCAAATTTGGCTGCGTGCAATGGCACTGCCAGAGCTTTGCCTCCAAACCAGCAGCTCCAGGAGCACAAATTCTGTCCAAATCAGAGTGGAGCATGTCGGCCAGCTCAAATGCAGGATGTTTATTTTAGAATCAATAGAATCACAGAATTGTTTGAGTTGGAAGGGACCTTACAGACCATCTGGTCCCACTCCCTGCAGTGCACAGGGACACCCACAGATCCATCAGGGCTGTGAGCCCCGTCCAGCCTGACCTTGGCTGTCTGCAGGGATGGGGCACAACCACTTCTCTGGGCAACTGCCCTGAGTGTAAAAAACCTTCTCCTTATATCCAACCTAAATCTCCCTTCTTTGAGTTGGAAACCATTTCCCCTTGTGCTAATAACTGGTGGATCTCCAGCTCATGCATCTCATGAGGTCTTGAGCTCAAGCAGCTGCTCAGCCAAGGAGGGGGGACTGGGATGCCCCTCAACACACGGAGGTTATTTCTTCCTTTGTAAAATGGTCTTGGAGTCAAAAAAACATTTGGGAAGTGGTTGGCTTTAATGACCTATTTGGGCACACTGGGAAGAGGTGTCTCAAAGGACTTGCTGGGGAGCACAGGCGTCTCTGGGACCCTTCCTGCCAAGGAGTTCCTCATTCAGGAGCTTTTGGTTATTGCTCATAGACAGGAGGACAGTGAGGTTCCCGTTCATATTTGCTTCACTTCTTTTTTTTTTTTTTAATCAATCTACGAAACACTTTATATGGATAAATGAGGTTAATCTGAGACTCATCCCGTAGCAGAACTGAGACAGTGGGTTGATGTGGTCTTTGCAGATCCGCTCATACAGGATGCGCACTGAGACATCCGTAACTGCTACGTGAGAGTTCTGGAGTTTTGGAGAACAGAAAGAACTGGGACTTTCAGGTTCACAATCAGACCTTCTCTAACTCAAAAGAGCTAAACCACGTGCTTCCTTGTTTGTGATACACAGAGCTCCCAGCAAACCTGCTCTCAAATTTCCACACTCAGTGATGTTTGTGATTACCAGAGAAGTCAGCATTCGTTTCAAGGAGAATGACTGAATCAGGTTGAGTGAATTTCATTTGCTGATATCACCATGCAGGTGTTTGAAGCATAATGCACACTAAAACCTTTGCTACCTACCCCACACTGCAGTGCTGTTGCCTTTCTTCCACAGATGCTGCCCTTACAACAAAGGGATTGGGTGCCGTTTCTTGGCTGCGATGACGCTTCAGTCAGTGCATGTCTTAAATTTTGCACAGAAAGAGTGAAGTAGTCTCATTTTAAAGGTATTACTATGCATTTTGAAATGACTGTTGAAAGCCCTTAACACTTGTGCACAAAGCACTTTCCCTCTCTCAGGCTGTCTATATTGTGTTAAGGGCTATGAAGACCTCAGCCGGGCTGCTCCTGCTGATGACTTTCCAATGGAGAGGGCCACTTAATGAGGGGCTGCCTCAACTTTCCCTTGTGTTTAAGACGAAAAACCCCAACCCCTCTGCAGCTCTTAAGCCCTTTGCTGTGGAAAGGAGCTTATAAACTTGTTACTCAGCACTCAAGACTGCACAGTGAAATTACTCTGTGTTTTGCTGTGTTTTGCATATGTGAATTGAGCAATGAGATGCAATCATGCAGCCATTTCTGGACAGAGTGATGAATTTGGAATTTAAAAATTTGATGGCAAGTGATGAATCATCATCAGAATTCAAACCATATGACTGAAACGCTTTTCACGTTTTCCAGTATTCCCAGTGCTGTTTCATCCTTGAAAGTAATCACAGAACAGAATGTTACAACCTACTGCAGGGGACCTGCCATAGCAGGGGTTGGATTGGATGATCTTCAGAAGTCCTTTCCAACCCCTACAATTCTGTGATTACCCTTTTAATTGGGTGGTGACCAATCGAAAGCCTTTGGAATCCTCCAGCTTCAAGACTTCAGCAGCCACCAAGAAAAGTATGAACATTTGAGCTAGGTCTTGAATTATTTTCTCCGAAGAGTGGCTGATGTGATATTGGTAATAGATGAAGCTTTTGTCCGACCACAAAGCAGCATTGTAGCCATGGAAAACAACTGTATTTAATTTGCCGTCACAACTGCATTTCTCCATGAATGATGATGAGCACCACTCTGGTGCACATCTGCGTCTTTTGCGGTGATCGTTTGCTTATTTTTATGTTTTGCTATATCTAGGCAACAAAAGGAAGCCTGAAGAGCTTTTCCTTTTAACAGTTACACCAGGTTTGTTTTCATGACCCTCTTTTACACTTGACGGTGCACTGTGAGCATCTGAGAAATTTCCTTTGCTCAAACTGCAAAATGCCTTGGACGATTAGCACCGTTTATTGTCACCCTCGTGAAATCCTTTCTCCATTCTCATGGAAAATGCAGCATCACTTCTGAGACTTAAATTTGTAGATTGAAAACTCCCATTGTAGTCAGTCACAGCCTAAATCGTCAGATGGGCCTTTGGCTCAGTGTAAGAGACAGAGGTTCAAGATGAAACACTTAGCAATTGATTTTTTCCATCTCCCAAGCACTCAGGCTTTGATTTAGAAGGGCTGTTCCCATTGCACAGCTCAGGTCTAGCTGCTGTTGGGACACACACTGAGCAGCAGCACCAGGGAGCGTGGTGGGACGGGGAGCAGCCCAGTGCTCCATGCTGCTGCAGCAGGCTTTAGTCTTACAAAAACCTCCTCTTCAATCAAATATATTTGCAATCTGGGGGATGTTCCTGTGTTTCTTTAAAGCCGACCACTTCTATGGTAATGTCAGAGTCAGAAATGATTCTAGTTTTTTTTTCTGGAAAAAAAACTGTTCTGCAAATTTTCCCTGCCCTACTGACTCTGAGGAGCCCTGGGACTCCTGCTGTGATCTGACCACCGTGCCTGCTTGTTGTTTTGCCCAGCAATCTATAGACTCTGCTCTGCTGCTTTCACGCATGGCTGGAAAACCGTTTACTCCATAAAACTCCCACATTCCAGCTGGAGAAAGTCACAGCTATTCTCATTTCCAGAGATGTGCTTCCGACAAACAGCCCCATCCCATGGGCCTTGATCCAGACACCCTGCACCATGGGTACCCCCTTCCCCAGGGCACAGCTTGGGTCTCCCAGGGGTATCTCTGGGTGGATAGAGGCACTGGAGGGAGGAATCTCGGCTCTGTTACCTCCAATGCTGCTCTGTGCCTGCTGAGAACCTGGCCCTGTGTTTCCATCCTGACTCCTCCCTTCCTGCCTTTCCAGGCCACAAGTTCCCAAAATATCCCCTGTCCCTCATTCAGGGATGTAGAAGGTAGCGCTGACCCTGATCTGTTTTGCAGACAGTGGCTGCTTCCCTCCGCCCCCTCAGAAATTCTTTATAAACAGCTGTTAAGTGAAGAAATCACACCAAGATGGTCAATTTTTATTTTATTTTATTTTGTAGCATGGCTACAAGAGGAGATTTGGGCTTTCCTCTGCTGGGTTTACATTCAGTAGATGAAGAATGGCAAAGGACCGTCCCTTGTGAGAGCCTCTCCCTTGCAGGAGCCAGTGATGCACAAAGAGCTGCTGTAAATCAACCTGGCAGCAGCAATAACATCTGACAGTGCCAAAAGAGCCCCTCATTGGTTCTGCTGTCTGGAAATGCCTGGCCGATGGCAGGGTTTTGTATTTATGCTTCTTGGTAATTTGTCCATACATCAGTTTATTTATAAGCAGAGCACTTGCCCAGAAAGGGCCGTGTTTTCTTTGGCCACCCCAAGGGTTTCTCTCTGTTTGGTTTCCAAAGCACACACGTGGAAAGTGGAGGAGCGAACTGCTGCACCAGGAAGAGTTAGTCATTTGTCTAGGATTATTTTTCCAGGTGGATTTTATAAGAAGCACAAGGCAGGAGGAGGTACGGCTCAACAGAGTCAGCCACATGGTGTGCAGTTCTGTCCCATCCTTTAGGCAAGATCCCCTCAAGTGTGAGAGCACCAGAAGTGAAGATGATGAAGGTAAAGTGGGTTAAAAATGCACCTTTGGTTTTCTTTCCATGGGAGGGAGCATCCAATGTGCTGTAGGGTAATTTGGGGCTGGATCTGCTCTTCTATGCAGCAGAACATAACTTGGTCCCAGTGGCTCGTTCTCAATAGGCTGGTGATGACACCAAGCAGCCCAATTGTCCACAGCTTTTGGACGTGCCCTGGGTCTCCCATGAAGGCAGAGGCTGAGAGCCTGACTCCCCAGGACATGTCATGTAGTGGGGCCAACTTGGCTGTTGCCAAAGCACTGGGAGCAACACCAGTGAGCTGGGAGAAATCGTGGCCACATGTAAAGTGGTGGGAATGTTGCCACTGCTTGCATCAGAGCCAAAATTTCAGCCTCTGTCTGTGTGATGTGGCTGAGAGCCAGGGCCTGGCGCAAGCCCACCCCAGCAACTTGCTGCACTCCCAAGCTGGGAGCTGCTGGCTCCTGAACATGCTGGTAACTGGTACAGAGCATTATTGGGGTGTTTAGATGCTGAAATGGAGTAACTATGATCCAAAGAACCCCAGATATCTACATGGGGCTGAAAGACCCACAGGGTCCCCTTTGGGATCCATCAGGGCATCTCCACATACAAATAGAAAGTTGTGACTGGGCCACTGTGTCTTTTGTCACTGGGAAAAGTTCATCACTGTAGAGTGGTATTTCCTCCCTCTGCTGTGGATAAGTGTTCCAATTCACCGCACTAAACCCCCATCTCTGCACTGTGAAACTGACCAGCGTTCAGCCAGATCTGAGCTTTAATCCAAAGCCCAGTTTCAGAGAATGGCTGGAATGCTGGAAACTTGTTTCTGTGTTCCTCTGTGGGCTTCCTCTTCAACCTCATCCTCCTTTCCCTCCTTGCAGGGAGTCAAAAGTCCTCCTTGGGGGGTTTGACATCTGTGTTCAGGCTCTTGAAGCCCACGTTCAGCCACCTGCAAGGGATGTGGAGCCAGCTTGGCTCTTTGCTGGGCTGGCTGAGACCCAGAGCTGCTGACCGAGGTGGAGCTGTGTCAGACAGACAGGAACATGGCTGAAGTCTGTGATTGCATGGTATCCTGTTCTGTCCGTGCCCCTGGGCTGATGGTCCACCCTCATGTAAACCAGCTCACTTCTGCAGGAGTTCAACACTTCTCCAAAAGAGAACCTGGGAGGTAATCCAACGATGACCACTCCCTGAGATGAGTGCAGCAGTGATAAGCCTTGTTAGGCAAATATAGACAGCCTCTTTGTATACAGTGAGAAAAGTCATGGAAATAGAAAATACAGCGGGTAAGAGATTTTGATTTTCAGTAAAGACTGTTTCTGAAATTTCTTCAGGATCCTATGGTGACTTCTGGAAAGAAACTTGTGCACTGAGACACAGTGAAATGGCTGCGTGCAAAGTGGTGAGGCTCTGTAGGTTGCTGGTTTGGCCCTCTGAGACTGCAGGAGTGAGCAGAGAGCACAGCTCAAATGCCTCATGCAGGATGTGGAAGATGATAGAGCATTTGTAGATATATAACCATAGGATTATGGCATAATGCCAGTCCAGGGGAAACCCAGATTGCCACTGAGATGCCCAAGAGTATTTGCAGTGAAAAGGCAAAACTGGAAGAACCAGGGAAGAAGAGCTGATGGCATGATGTTACAACCATAGGCACTCCCAGGGCAGCACGTGGAGGCTGAGCTCAGGGCTCCATGTGCCTGAAGGTTTGTTTTGGGGACAGAAATAACAGGATAAATTGTTTAGAGGACGAGCAGGTGTTCTTGAGAGTTGCTTTATTTTTTATTTTCCTAAACATCCCAAATCAAGGACACCATTTCTCTACGTGGAACCACTGTCACCACTACGCTTTGGCTGCTTCTCCCACAGCTTGGCAATTTCTGTCTCAGTGCTGGGCCTGATGCCTGGACAAAGGGTGAGCCTACAGCTTGGCAGTGCTGCTTGTCCTATCTCAGCATGAATCTCTCACTCCAGCACATGCCCCAGTTCTTTGTACAATCGCAGCAGGTGTCTCTCCTCTTGCACTGACCCAACACACTGGTTTCCAAAGAAGTTTTGGTTTCTCATCCCAGCCGGTCTCCGCTGGCCCTCTGCTGAGGGTATAAATCCCACACTGATGCTATTCTGGAGTTTACTGCTGCTGTATATGTTACCAGGGGATGCTTATATCATTTTCTGCTCAGTCCTATTTAGGACACTTCTTATTTTTATAAAGGAAGATCAAAGTCGAACTCCTCCCCAAAACTCCTTGAGAAGTGTATTAAGGTGTGACCTAATTTCTTACAAGTTCTTCCATTGGGACATATTCTTCTCCACATCCTCCTCATCCATCCCTCCACTGCGACTCCACAGGGAGCGCCTATCAGTTGTGTCCCCATCAGCTTGGGAATCTGCTTCACCCCTCCTGCTCCCACCAGGTGCCCTAATTACGTGTGTGCTGTAAGCAGGTAAGTGCTGTAGGGGATACTGTGAGGGCAAGCTGGATGATGTGACCTCCCTTTTTTTCCTGCCTCAATGATAATTTTAAAGATTTCTTTGCCTTCTGCTGTTTCCCTGAATTAGTGAAACTTCCCCATATAAGAGCAGAGCTGGACAAGGAGGTAAGAGCAGAGAGCCTGCAGGCTAGGCACTGGCCTTGAGGAAGCCTGGTGGACACCTGGAGGTGATTTGCTATTGGCAGCCAAGTGGCCGAATTCCACTGTGGAAAAGCATCGACCTTCATGGAATCAAAGAATCATGAAGGTTGGAAAAGACCTCTAAGATCTCCGTGCCCAACACCAACCCGTCCCACCATGCCCACTGACCACATCCCTCAGTGCCACATCTCCACAATGGCTGGACACCTCCAGAGACAGTGACTTTACCAGCTCTCTGGGCAGCCTGCACCAGTGCCTCGCCACTCTTTCAGAGCAGAAGATTTTCTGGATCTGTAAGAACATCTTTTGTCTTGCAATGGGTTTCTTCCTGGCTCTTAAAGGAAGAGATGGCCTCACTTTACATCGTCTGTGCCCCAAGTCACCCTTTCAGAAGAGACTCTAGCTGTCTAAGATGTGCACCTAGGCAATCTTTACTCACAAAAAGACTGTTTACATTGTATTTAGATCCTAAATCTTGATTCACTCTTGGTTTCTACCTTAATTTGTCCATTTCTGCAACAAAACAGCAGAAATTGCTCCAGTTCTTTCAATGAGGTTTAGACCTCAGTCATTGGCAGCCCCTTCCTGGCCAGTATAACGTGCCTGGTATGCCTAGGGGGCAAGGAGGCACCGTCCCACTCTGCAGACAGGAATGGGGTATGGAGAGGGCCCTAACTATTGCTAATCCCACCTGTTAGCAGCTGCCCAGAAGCAGCAGGAGCACATTGGGTGGTTGAGAGACCAGAGGTATCACTGAAGAGGAGG
Organism: Tragopan temminckii; assembly: GCA_028571105.1. Classification (NCBI taxonomy): domain Eukaryota; kingdom Metazoa; phylum Chordata; class Aves; order Galliformes; family Phasianidae; genus Tragopan; species Tragopan temminckii. Next base: position 1,161,970 of record JAOWBP010004368.1, on the reverse strand, counting down.
ATGGGGATGTGCTGGGGGTCGGAGCTGCAGTCCTGAGCAGTCTCCTATGAGTCAAAGATGGGCACAAGGCCCTGGGTTGGATGAAGCCTTGATCCAAGCTGGCACGGCAGTTCCTTCAAACTCCCAAGAGTGCTGCAAGTGTTTACAGACAGCAGCACCACTTCTGCCAAGATAATATCTACAATAATATGACAAGGCAGCATAATTTAAGTGGGTGTATGTTGCCTCTCTTCACCCTGAGCAGTTTTTCTGCTGATGGGACCTTGCTAATTTGCTTCCGTCAGAAGAATAAATGAATCAACCCAGTCAGCAGTGCTCTCCTGTTTTGAATTTTTATTTGTTTTGCTCTGATTGTTTCACTATAATTCCCTGGGCAAAAATGATTCAAACAGAGAGAGGCATTTCCATGTGCAGAAGTCCCAGGCTGCCTCTCCAGAAAGCACAGTGCCCTTGGAACCCATCCTGCCCCTCGCAGGTAGGTCTCCAGCTCCCCTGCTGGATCCCCCACATCACGCATGGCCACAGCTCCAATGTTGCTGCATGTCTACTGAAGATTTTCACCCATCTGAACCTCCAGGAAAGAGAAGATCCTGGGAGATTTTTGCTTGCATTCCCAATTCCCTGGTTGCATTTTCAGGCTCGGGATGACATATCTGAGTGGCAGCTTAATCAAAAGAAAACACAAAAAGCTACCAGAACTGGCATGAAGGGTTTCTTGCAGATCTGAACTTGCTGTTTGGATTGTGACTGCTGTGTAGTTCATTACAAGCACTGCAGGCAGTGGGTGGGCAGTGGGACATGCCCTATGCCCATTCCTGATGGCCCCATCCCCTCATGCATGCCGGGTATTCACCATTAAGGATACACAGATGTGCCACCTCATCCCCATGGAGTGGCAGATTGGGAGTTTAGCACAAGTCTGGCATGAAGAAATGCCTTTCCTGCAGTGCTGAAGAAAGACATCACCAAGACCAGGATAGCTGCAGAAAGCAGCTCTTTGCTCAGTCTTGACTGCATGAATGGGTATTGCACTCTACCTCCCTCATGTCACGACAGCAGGCATGGTGACATCTGCCCAAGTGCTCCCATAGGGCATGCATGGGAATGCAGGGAGGAAAAACCAGCCATGAGGACAAGGCACTTTACCTGACAAGATCTTTGTTCCTAGCCCATCTGCACCAAGAGATGGGCCTCATTCTCCATCCAGCAGTTCCTTTGATGCAATTTGGAGCCCACGGCCCCTTTTATGGCCTCAGCTACATGAATCTGAGCTGGGCAAGGCTGCCTGAGTCTGAAGGTGTCCAGCATGGAAAGGGATGATCACTGCCATGTTGCAACTTTCCAACTCTGAAATAGTGAGTTGGTGCCAGAGTGAATTTGACTTTTTTTTTCCAGGATCTGTTTGAGATGAAAGTTTCCTGCTGCGCACAGTCTGTGCTCCACTGAAGTTCAGCTGCACAAAAAGATATTTATGATCATTTCCCATTAAGTCGGAATCTTCCAAAAGACAGCAAGAAAGCTGTCTTGATGGTGTGAGACAGAATCTGTTCTCTGCAACAGAATCTCTTGTGGGTGTGATAAGGGCCTACAGATGCTGTGTCTTTTTGATTCACAGAGTCAGGAGCAGTAGGCTATCACAGGCTTGGTTGGAGAGGAAAATATGTGAATTAAAGAGCCTGCTGTGGGACCAGATTCCTGGGTACCAGCCTCTAAGATGTCTGGGCCTTTTGTAAAGCATCTTCTTTCCTCCAGGGCTTGGAGCTGGAGGGAAACATGCAAACATGAGCAGAGGTCGGGGCAGTGGGAACATATACACGGGTCCAACCTGGAGCCCTGAATTACAAGCACCTTGCTGTGCTTCAGGATGGAGGTGTACTTGAAGATGTTGAACTGGGTATATGTCTGCTTCCCAGCCAGGCAGTTTCTCTCCAGTGTGGAACTGGGATTACTCTGCTGTTCTGGATATCTCTGGTGCATTTGGTGACTTTTGCAGACTTGACCATCCATCTTCCTAACACAGCTGGGTGAAATAGAGGAGCAAGCATACTGGGAAGGAAGGAGTGTGTTGATGTGAGACACTGGTTTATCCTCAAAGGAAACCTCGTTATTGACTTCCAGGGGTCTGGGTTTCCATCTGACTTCACAAATAAAAGGAAGAGACTCCCTGTAGGATGGGAGACATAGTCAGGTAATAGGACAATTAACCGATAAAACCATTATTAAAACTATTACCGTCATCAAGTTTATTAAAATGCTTCCAACTAAATGAATGTGTTGATAATGACAATACAAACAAGGCAACAGCGTTGGGCTGACTCATGTGAAGTTAAGCATCTTCCTTCTTCTCGGTTGTGGTACCAGACCCGGTGGCCACTCATTGTGAGACAGTATGCTGGAATCACAGCGAAAATCATTCCCAACAGCTGGGAGAGCCCGCCAGTGAGTCATGGTTGCTGTTGATACCTACAAGATTTTCCTGACTGACAGGAGTTACTAGAAATAGAAAATACAGTTAAGGAGAGACTGCAAGAGATAAATTACCCCGAAGCCCTGATTCATCACTTCTTTGGCCATTAGCAATGTGGGAAAAAAGTCTTTGGCCTCGCATGAATAACGCTGTGTCTTTAATGATGACGTATCGTAGGAGAAAAGTTTGAGCCAACACTGAAACATTCAATTGTGTGAAGCCAAACTCGTCTCCACAGTGCCGAGTATTTTTAGAAGTGGCAGTGATATTACAAATAATGCAGAACCTTCTCCTTGTTCCTCCACTGCCTGACTCAAAGGTAACTGGGTGAAGCCACAGATCAAAGGGACATGAAGAAGGAAAGGGAACATTGCGTGTTTGCGTAATTTCCTGGAAATACGTTTTCCCATTAAGAAAAATTATACTTTCCTCCATTATTTTCTGGAAAGCAGGCAGGGAATATTTCTCCCTGTCCCTGGGGAGTCTATATTCCTGCTTACAAGTGCTCCGAAAGAGTTTAAGCCTGTACTTTATTCCCTTGAAGTCAGCGGAGTTTCCTTTATTTTTGCCAATAAATCACGACCATTATGGATATACAGGAGTAATTTCTATCACCATCTGCTGTAGTTCATTTTTTGGTGTTTGTTTTTAATGCTCAAATCGGGTGGCTAGACACAAGGCTTGCCTTTCTTTGTCTTCTCTTATAATGAGAATACCATCTTGCCACGTTCCCTGCCCAGGCTGTGGGACGCTGACCGCCCCAGGGGACCGCCAGCATCAGCTGTGGGCATCCCCTGTGTGGGGACAAGGTGACAAATGCCATCTTGTCCATTCAGGCAGACTGCTGATCTCCCCTGTGAGCTCTATACTGGGGAGACTCTTGAAGTGGTTCTTTACAATCTATTAAATAGATGGAAAAAACAAATCTTCATCCCTTTTGGTTTTCAGTAAGTACTGAAGTGTTAAGTCCAGGTTTCCTAGGACATCTAAGGTACTTTCTAAACCATTTCCTAAGGCCAAATGCCAACCAAACCATTCTGGGCTCAACACAACCATTTTTCTTGCTAAAAAAAGATCTTCCAAACTTCCTGGCAAAATCCACTGCTGATTTATAAATTACATATGGAATCATAGAATCATTTGAGCCGGGAGAGACCCTTGAAGGCCATCTGGCCCAACGCCCCGCAATAAACCCACAGCTCCATCATTGCTCAGAGCCCTGTCCAGCCTGACCTTGGGTGTCTCCAGGGATGGGGCACCGCTGCCTCTCTGTTCCATAGCATACATTATATTTCAGAGATCCCATTTGTGTGTGCTTCATAGCACAGCCCAATGTGTGCCGTCACCATTATTTATTAAACCATATCAATTTCCTGGAAGCCAATCCCCCCAGAGCAGTCTCAGGAGCACCCAGTTACAAGCCCTGGAGTTACAGCAATTTTCTCTCGTTGGAGCTTCAAATCTTTGTTTTTATGATTTGCCGGATAATTATTTCTTTGTAAAAAGTCATCACCCTTGGAAGTAATTAATTTCTTGGAACCAAGCACAACAGATGGGCTTCTAATTTATTTGAGATCACCTAGGAAGCAGAAGAGTCTCTTCCCTAATTTGATAAACCCAGCATTTTAACCTGTCAGTTTATTCCCTTTTAGAGTTCTTAGGAAATATCCCTCTGGGTATTTGATGCTGACTCGCTGCAGAGCTGAAAGGCTCAGGATGTGACCAATTTATAAAACATGGCCTTGCTTCAGTACTCTCAGGCACATTTCCTCTGGGCAGGATGTGCAGAAAAGCCCAATAGGAGCCATCCTGCTGCGACGGCTGCTGAATTCATGACAGATTTATTAGGTTGGCCAGGTGCAGAGGTTCCCTGCAAGCAGCTGGAGCTCTCCTCACGCCTTCTGGACAAGGAGGATTTCTCACACGTTCCAGGCTTGCTCCAGCCCCCTGCTTGCTTCCCCACCACGGGGTAAATGGCTGCCCTCTCTGCAGCCCTGCAGCGGGATCGATGTGGTGTTTCTCATCTCCGCTCAGGCAATGCTTTCCATTCATCCCAGAGATGCCCATCTGCTCACCGAGTCCTAAATTTGCCTTCCTGCAGACTAAAAAGACAGCTGGGCTCTTGAATGTTGGGATGTGAGACGGATGGACATCTGGGAGGGCACAAAGCCCCTAGGCAAATCAATGGAGAGGACAAAGCAAGAGCACGAGAGCTGGGGCTGCTCCAGCACAGGGTGGGGAGCAGAGCAGAGCCTCCCCAGGCTGGTGGGGTCACTGGCCAAAATCCTCATGCAGCCAGTGGGGAAGTACACCCTCCTGGCTGTGCTCTGGGAAGGTGAGGATGCCCTGGGTCAATGGGGACCTGGTTCGTTGCCCATCTCTGCAATTTTGGTTCCCAATTGCAGCTGCAGGTCCTCCGGCTATGCAGCAGGAGAAGCCATGACCATTGTGTGGTCGTGGGGACCGTGTCCCCAAAGCTCAGAAATGCCATTTGAAAGGTATCAGAAATGCTGGCAGGAACTTCTAAAGAAAATTTTGGTGAAAACGCATTTTTTTCTTTTTTTTGCTTTAGTCATAGCGTCAGTGGAAAAATGTCTCTTCTTTCTCCTCCCCACCCACAATTCCCCATCATTTCTGCAGCAATCTGACCTCTTCCAGGAATTAGTTTTTTGGTGGTTTTTTTTTAAATTTTTTTAATTTTTTAATTATTTTGTGTAAAACCACCATTTCCCCTGGAAAAAGCTTTGTGTGGGAGGCTTCTGGACAGCTGTGCTCTCCCTATCGGATGTACACGAACCCAAATCTTTGAGTGAGAGCCAGGGCCAGACGATTACCAGAGGCTACTGACAACGTGCAGCCATTTAATGTGCTGTCATTAAACATACGATTATGAACAGAGAGGGGGTGAAGGCTTCAAGGCTCCCAGACCAATGGGGAGAAGCTCCCCAAAGCTGAGGGTTTTGATTCCCCCCCAGTTCGTTCACTCCAGGATTGGGTGATGAGCTCAGTCCTCTCTTTGCCCAAAACAGGAGAGAAAAGTGGGATGCAAATAGTTTGAATCCATGACATTTTCTGCCCTTGTGTTCTCGCTGACAATGACCTAATCCTCACTATTGTTTCCTACTCCACTTGAACTTCCACTTACCCACATTTCCATTCTTCCAGCAGTTCTTAAAATAGTTTTTGACCTTTTTACCAGGAAAGAAAGGAGACCTGACAGTGGCTTTCTTGTTCGCTTTGGGTAAAGTTCATTCCTTCCCAACATATTTCCTGTTCTGTTTATATAGAACTTAGCAAAGAGAAGAAAAATGCAGAGTTCATACATTTTCCCGAGGAAAGAGAAGATTTATGCATTACAACCCTTGTTCAGATTGGCCTTACACCCCCATGTTCATGCTTGAGTATTGGACTGCATTCAATGTACTCACAGAATCACAGAATGGCTCAGGTTGGAAGGGACCTCAAGGATCACGAAGCTTCAACCCCCGGCCACATGCAGGGCCACCAACCTCCACATTTCACACCAGCCCAGGCTGCCCAGGGCCCCATCCAACCTGGCCTTCAACACCTCCAGGGACGGGGCATCCACAGCCTCTCTGGGCAGCTGTTCCAGCACCTCACCACTCTCACAGTAAAGAAC
>JAOWBP010004368.1:1135514-1145815 GCA_028571105.1 Tragopan temminckii | reverse complement strand
TTTTTATCATCTCCCTTTATAATTCTGTATTTGGAAGAATGGAACTAAGGATGAAATCACGAACAGAGCAATTGTGATGGCAGTGGCAACTGCACAGGCTGCTGTTGTCGTGCAGTGTATCTGAGCCCATGATCACCTCACCTTGCATTCAGAGCTACATGTTGCCATTCAGGATAGCTCCCCACTGCCACTGGTCTAAACAACAAGCAGCTTGGCACACGCCCCAATCATTCACCAAGAGAAAGAATGAATATCTGGGAGATTTCTAATCAGCTTTCCAACATCCTGCCCACTCTCTCCTGCTTCAGTCAGCCATTAGGAGATGAGAAGGCACATCTTAGGGCATGGCCCTGTCATCCGAAATCTGGGAATAAAACTCTCTAACCCTAGTGTGGTTAGAAAGCAGCATTCCTTTATTCCTCTTGGTGCACACCAGGCAACTTGACAAACCAAGCGTGCTCTCTCAGAATCAAGTTCTACATTTAAACAGCTAAAGCATACAGATGCAGTGCATTGACATAAATATTCTTGTCCAAGAACTCATCAATATATGACAATGTCCTCCTGGGCATGCGTGGTAGGAGCCTATGGTGGCCTTAGACCACATACTTTCTCCCCATTTTTTCATCATCAGCTCCATCACAGTGACTTTTGGCTGACCATTAGCCGTTTTTCCCCAGTTTGGCAAATTTCCATTGCTTGCTATGCCATAATGAGCAACTTAGTGCACTACAACCCACAACAATATATGTGAAATCCGAGGAAAAAGTCCTTGCACCTGATGGATGCAAAGAGAAAAGTAATCGGTTGTGACTCCAGTGCTCCTGTGAAGCAGGATCATTGAGAAAAACAGGGCTGTTTTAGAACTAGCACTTACTGATTCCTTTTGCTAAACTAATTTATTGGTCCTTAAACTAATATACCCTGTCGCTAAACCGGCCTCGATCAGCTCAGAAAAAAATTCACTTTCCTAAAAGACATTTTGGACTGGGGCTGAGGAGGTTTTCGAATATTGTCGTAAAAGCACTCACTTCAAATTCACTGTATCAAAAAGTGAAGAGCTTTCAGCAGGGCACCTTCTGGCTGGGAGGGAATTTATCTTGCCTGAAAGCCATGCTCTGCACATCTCATGGTGTTTTATTTCCCACTATCTCCTTGAAAACCACACTGCTTCCCTCCCAGGTCTCTTGGCAGCGTCTCCATCTTCTCCCCTGGACAACACCTACATCTGTGTGATGTGTGGCTGACCCAGAGATGGGAGCCAGGTGTGTGCTGCCCACTGTGGGCACCTGAGGCCAAGCATCGCTGCCAATCCCTGCCAACCCAGTCTGGATTCGTTTCTTCTACCAGTTGTCACAGTCACAAAGATGGACACAACCCAGAAACTCTGAGTTTGCCTTCTCCCTTCGTATCTAGTTGCAAATTTCCAGTGGGTTCAAAGCAGATATGTAGGGAGGCAAGCACAAAGCACAGCATGCTCATTTAGCACTCATTTCTGGTGGAAGCCATGCTCCCATGGGTGGGTTCCTTTGGACAGCCGGGGATGGTTGTGGACATACAGTCACAGTGGCGAGATATAGGGGAGACAGCAGTGTGGCATCATGCAGACAGCTTCCCAGCTGCAAGAACCACAGGCAGAGCCACGACGTGACAATGGTGTGTGAATCACAGACACACACTGTCTGCTGAGCGTAGCTCTTCCCTCCCGTGCGTGTGAATTGTCACATACTTTAATCGCATGATCATGTATTTTGATTTCTACTGGCTAATTGCTTCTTAACGCCGTTATTCACAGAGAGATTCTCTCCTTTGTTCTTATTTCACTGAAACTGAGACAAGAAAATGTCAAGAAATACCAAAACAAAAGCAAACCTTCTGTAAATGAAGCATTTAGGTGGCACAGTTGACAGAAAAAAGATGGGGAATGTGCCATTATGGATTTAGTGTTGCTGTGAAATCACCTTCATTTCAAGTTGTAGTTCCTGTACTGTTTTCTGTTTGTTTGATTAATATTTTACAAATTCTGACAGAAAATGCATCCTGTAAAGAACAGAAAACAACATCCACTGTAATAAGCAGTCTCCTGAGCCTTCTCTGCTGTGCTTTTACTGCAACTGAATAAAACAGCACTGTCTAAACATCAAGAAGGATTTTATTCTTTTTTTTTTTTTTTTTTTTTCTTTGCATAGAGGAGTTATATATGGCAGAGAGTTATTTCTGAATCACTTCTGTTAATTTTATTCACAACGGCTCAGGCTTGGAATGGAAAATAGATTGAAATGATCAGATATTTTCCCTGACTTGCTTTGGAGACCTAGGAAAGTGTCAACACCTTATAAACAAACCACACTGTGTGCACCTCGTGTAATGAAAACACAGACTGCGACCAAAGCATCACCTGTGCTTGCAATCCTACATCCAGCACAACTACAGCAGCCCTTGGTCTGCAGGCACTGCGGGTTCTGTATCCATACAGTAGGAGCCAACAGCTCCTGGGTTTGAGCCATTTGTTTTAGGTGTGCATTAATGGTTTCTCCAGTGTAGAGCTCTCATTTGGCTTCCACAGGAAGGTCTGCGTGTGTGGTGGGTGCACCATTACAGCAGGCACAAAAACTGGCATCTGCTGGAAATGCAGCTGCAGAGAGTATGAGGTGCTGGTGAGAACTCTTCTGTCATCTCCTTCAGTCAAGAACCGCAGTGCTTGTACCAAATAATAATTCTAATTTTAATTAGGTTTGAACTCCACTTCCGGATCAGCTGGTTCCAGAAGGTTGGTGCAGTGGATGGTGGCCAGTCCAGCAGTCACGTTGTTGTTCGGGCACATCTGAATGTATATGAATACATTTCACTGTACTTTATGCACTTTTGCACATATATGTGGTTTTGTATTGTATAATTTTGGACAGAAAATGGAGTGTGAGAAGGGAGACTGTCACCTGGCTTGCTCTTCAACACAAGGAACAAACTCAAACCTTCAGAAGTGTGTGGTTGCTCCCTGATAATCTGGTCCAACACAAGATGTGGGGGAGAAAAGAGCTCACATCCCAATTCTGATGGCTTTCCATGACATCTATTCCTCTTGTCACAAAAGCCACTGTCAGGTTGGGGGCATGGAAGCCAGAATGACCCACAGGAGCAGAGCAGGTCCAACAGAGCAGACTCTCCACTCCCATCATCTCCAGGGACCAAATCCCAGCTCTGTCCCACACAGGCTGCTGGCAGCAGTACACAGTAAGGCCCCCAAAGCTGCTGTGTTTGTTGTGAAAGATCCCACCTGCTGATTCATCCCTTCCAACAAAGTGAATCTGGTTTTGGAGCTTTTCATAGCCCCTCTGTGGCTGTCTGGGGGTTCGTGTTGGCCCTATGATGGTCATGGCTGCTTTTGGCCAACCTCTGCATGGAGACATGCCCAAATCTACCAAACCATTCCCACTGCCAAAAGGGGTTCCTCTCACCTCCATCCCTTCCCTGCTCACCTAGGCACCCTATCCTCACAGCATACATGAAATGTGTCATTCTTTACATTGATTTTCTGCCAGTTTTGCTGAGATGAAAACTACCACCCTCCTTCAAAGCACTTTCCTGGGTTATGGTCCAACCAGTACACATCAGTGTCACAGTCCTCACCATTGGGATCGTATCCACAGCCTTTCTACTGTGTTCATTTATACCATACCATAGTTTGGAAGAAAAAAGCTCTCCTTTGTCTCTCTGCCCCCAGCACACAGCCTGGGTGGGTGCACATCTGCAGCGACGCAGCTGTGATGGGTTAGCAGCCGCTTTTGGGTGCTGCTGTCCTCACCCACGTGGCAGCCACCAGGGTGGGATCTGATAGACGGGAGTCTCAGAACCCCCCATGCAGATTTTAGCTCTGTGTCCTTGCAGCATAAATGGCTGGGAAGGGACTGGCAGGAAATCTTACTGAACAAAAGAGAAAATGGAATTGTCATTTGTTGGTGACCTGATTTTTTCATTATTATTATGGGGTTTTTTTGGAGGAAAAAAGGGATGCTATTCAGCAGTTTGTTGAACTAATGTTATTTCCTGCAGGTACGCTTTTCTTGGCTCACTCTTGTTTCCCATCAGAATGGAGTGCGCAGAATGCCACCCACAGACACCAAAGGGTAGTACTTAATGCAGCCCTGCTGATGCTCACAGACACGGTGGGGGATTGCTTTCTAGTGAGTTGTGGTTTCTAATGCAAGCTTCATTCTCCTGCTTTGCCAAAATCTGCTCTTTGGCTCCTCGTTCTCATTTTCCCTCTTAGGCGTGGGAGCATGAGGAGCATCTCATATGTTCTCCCTATGTCTCCCAGGCAGAGATGAAGCTTGTGGCAGCCTGGGCTGGGTGGAGGGGCTGAAGGTCCCTGCACAGGCTCTGCAGCTCTGCAGCTCCTCACTGCCCAGCCCTGCTCCAGAGAGTCCCCATGGAGCGGAGTGGGGATGGCATCTGGGCTGCACACAGGAGAAAAAACAGCTGCGTCCAGTGGGACAAAACATGGCTCCTGGCTGCGGAATGCCACTTATTTCCTTCCTTGCTTCATTTGAGTGCAGGAATCTCGGATGGAGAGATAGCGTGGCTGATATCCCTCAGCTCCTCTCAAACCTCCTGTCTGCAGTGCAGGACACCTTGTCCAGGAGCAGCTGCCCTCTGTTTGTTTTTGTGAAGTGCCTGCAGGGAATTTTTTTGAAGCCATGTATGAGCACAGTGGGGGTCTGTAGGGCTCTGAGCGCTGATGCTTGTCCTTCCATTGCAAATGGGGCCTGCATGGTCCAGCACTTTAAGATCTGGGGCAGCACAGGGCTGCAGACGGAGCAGGATGAGCTCTGCAGGGACAGAGTGGGACGTGTGCAGGGCTTTCACAGGACCTGTGCTGGGCTCAGTGTATTACCAGCACCAGACCCCATTTGTGACACTGGGTCCCTGATGGAGCTGTGACCATCTCTGACTTGGGGTCCTGGTAACTCAGGTGGGTTAGAGACTGAAGGAGAGCTCGCAAGAGCTGAAGAGAGCACCAAGGGAGGGCTGGGGGTAGAGGGTTGCTATGCACAGGCTGCTTTTATGTTTGTTGTGTAGGTTCATAACAGAACATACTGTTTTCCTTGTCGCCTGCAAGTCAAGAGAAGGAAGAAGGCTCAAGGGTACCCACCGTGCCAACTGTGATGTGACTGAGAATCATGACACATTCCCCCAGATCATAAATTTGACTTTCTCGTGGTGTCCCCTCTTGAGAAAAGAAACCCAATTATTATTTCACCTTCCATTTTTGTGTTTTCAGGTTCACGCTTATGTCACAGTTTCCACGAAATGTTCTTTCTCTATTATGAGAATATTTTTAGCTTGACAAAAATGAGGAATCTTACGTAATCCTGTGACTCTTGAAGGAGAGAACATAAGCAAAAGTTCAAACATTGCAGGAAAACACAAGCCTTGGCAGCAGCTTTTTGAAGTTTCTCCTCTTCCAGCACTTCTGATGCTTCTGTAACTATTGAATCTAAGCAGGAAAACTGGGCCATATCCATCCACTCTTTCTGTGTTCCCTTCTCTCACACGAAGCCCTTCTGCTAAATCCACACTTGTGGCAGCACTGACAAAACCACTCAAGGATTTCTTGGCATTGCTACTCAAAAAGACATCAAAATCCCATCTGATGCTTTATTGCAATTTTAGAAAAGGGGTGGTGTGAGGTAAGGCTGGGCCCCAAGTCCAGGGAGCAAAGCAGCTGCTGTGGGGACCCAGAAATGAGCTAAAATATCAGCTGGCACTAATCCTGTTTGGCACCAATTCGTGGTTGGGATCCCCATGAGCTGTGGGGTAACTTCTCCCTGATCCGTCTGCTGCTGTCGGGTGCATTTCATCCTGCCTCAACGGGGAGAGCTGGGCTGCTCCCAACACCTGTCCTTCAGCCTGTTGGTGCTGCTGACAGGAAGGACGTGTGGGTGCAACCAGAGAAGGGCGCCCACTGGGCCCATCTGTCAGCACATCGCTGGGGGAAAGCTGCTGGCCTCCTGCAGCTGGTCGGTCTGCAGGAAGGAGGGAAAAAGGATCAAAATCTGCAAGGGAGGAGGGGACAGGAGTGGTTACGGCCAAGCTCTGAGAGGGAGAGTGGGCAGGAGCTGGTGAAGATGCTGTTGGGCTGTCTGTCTAAGGGCTGAGTGGGGGCTCGTGAGCTTGGAGTGGAATGAGTTGGAGAAGTGACCACTCACTCTCAGAAGAAATATGTCTTTAGGAGCAGGTTTGTAGAAGTGAGAGAGAAAATATGGGATGTGAGCGGTTTGTAGGTTGATTTGGTAGAGAGCTCTGTGGTGCTTGCACACTGAAATCCATAAATAAATGCACGGGGATTTGGGCAATAGTGCACTCCTTGCTGCTGGTGGGTTTGCTCAAGTAAATCACAACACCACTGAGTGACCAAGTGACCACAGACAGCTTCAGTCCCAGCCCTGATGGAGCAGAGCAGCCTCAAGGATCACAGCATGACAACCTCCCACAGACCTTCACCTGGACAGCACGGTCCAGCTGAGCATTCCATACCACCAGATCATGCCACCACCCATCACTGGCTTTGGCACACCTCTAGGCCTGCAGGTTGCACTGGATGAAGTCTCTTCCACTCACTGTTCTTCTCCTGTAGCTGCACAACAGCTTGCAAAAGAACAGGATCCTCATGGCGTTTTCTTGCTGCCTGAGGGGTTCTTGGCCAGTGACACCCCCCAGCCACCACCCAGCACAATGTGGGGAAGAGTGGTAGGTGGCTGCGTGAACCTGAGCAGCTGAGCAGCAGGAAATGGCAACAAGGGGATTTGCAGGCTGCTGTGCCAGGAAACGGGGCTTTCCACTACCTGACTCATGACTTCCACCAGTCACATTGCCCACAGCCCACATTGCCTCTCCCACTGCCCCCAAACTTCCACATCCCTCCCCAGCTCTGCTGCAGCTCTTTCCTAGCCCTCACCTCTCTTTTGAGCTTCCTGCAGGCTGCTGCGTGTGACCAGAAAATGCAGATATTTCTTGTTGTTTCCATTGCATGTGCTCAGGGGCAACGACTAGCAATGGCCATGTCGGTTTTGAAAAGCTATGGAACTGCTCTTCCCGTCTCCCACTGTCCAATGTAGGATTTTCAGATGGAAGCTCTCATAACCACCTTACAGATTAGGTGGGTAGGTCTTCTCTGAAAGCATCTGAGCCTCTCAGGGGCACCCCTTTACCACTGTAACAGGATTGCACAGGGAGCCCCTGGGGCACAGTGGGAGCACAGCCTGCCTCTTTGACTCCTGCAGTGTCTTCAGCTGTGAGCTGGGAATGCAGTGCAAGAGGTGAACTGAAGGTGAGCAAGTGAAATCCCCAATGCCTGTGAGCAATCGGTGCTCTGAAGAGAAATGTGAGACCTTTCCAGCTGAACTGGTTCTGTGAGGACACTGTGCTCATACCAGGAAACTGGAGAGGAAAAACGTTATGGTCACTGCAGCCTTACTGAGCAACTACCTGCAGCTCACAGATCTTCTCCATTTAATGTTCAACCTGAATCAACCCCACTGGAGGTTCACCTCCATGTACTATGGGCACAGTTTTTCTGCCTCTGCTGTAAGAGCTCACTGAAGACAATCCGTTCCCAGTCATTTCTATGTGACAGTACAGCCTCAGACATACATACAACTTCATTGTCCCTGTTCTTTGCAGGGGGATTGGACCAGATGACCTTGGATGGTCCCTTCCAACTCAAAAGATTCACAATTCTATGATTTGATACGAACCTCTGAATCAGCACATCAATTCCTAAAGGTCTACATGAACCCAAATCTTGGTGCCATCTGAATCCTCACTCCAGGGTCTTGCTCATGTGTGGGCAAGTGTGAGGCTAGCACTTGTGTCTGGCAATGTGCTGCAGCAGGATGGCATATAAATTGCACCCTGCAGACATCTTGGGTCCTTCTCCTGGGTTGCTTATTGCTTGACATTTCCTGAGTTTTAGGTTGTTCTTAATGCTAAACTCTGGGTCTGTCTGCAGATGGGGTGACCAGTGGCTGTCCACGTGAGAAATAACCACAGTTTGCTTCACCTAAACCTTCAGTGTGTGGAACCAATGGGGTATGCCAGTGAAGTGCCATTTGTACCTGCTCCATTTGCTCCTGGTTTGCTTTGTGTAGTGTGTCCTGAACCCAAAAACCATGTTTCTGCCTTTGACTGCTGTGCATTTTGCACCAACATCTTCCCCCAGGAGATCCCAAGGAGATCTTGTCTGAAGTCCAGGTGGGGAGCAGTGTACAATTAGCACTTTTCTTCCCTCATTGTGAGTCACTACCTCAGTGTTTGATTAATTCCCTACTTCTGAAACTCTGAAGAAACTCAGCAGCTGGAAGCCCCAGAGGAAAGCTATGGTACAGGAGAAAATAGAAGCAGTAGAACAGTGTTGCTTAAATTAGTGGGGCCGGAGGGAAAGGACATCAACCATTTGTTGCCATCAGAATATATGATTTCAGAGCTCACTCCTTTCCCCTTGCAGAAAGGGCATCCCCTTGCCCCAGTGCCTGCGGAATTCTGCCTGAATCCCACCAGCAATGCTTCCATGGGAATATCATCCCACTCGATTGCAAGTTTGGAGTTACAACACCAACATCACATGTAATGGTGTATGGCAGTGCTGGACCTATGGGGCATGGCTGCATCCAGCACGGAAAAAGGTGTTACTTGAGTCAGGGTTGATTCCAGCACAGAGGAGGCTCTGGATAACATCCAGGCTCTGGATCAGATCCAGGGCTGGGCTCAGAGCTGCAATGAGGATAAAATTTACCTTGGGGTAAAGACTCAGAATATGCAATATTTACGCTTGGAAAAGCAGATCCCCAGCTGAGGGAAATGGCTGCAGTGTCTCAAGTTGTGGTGGTGTGCGCCAGTTGAGGCTCTGCCCTGAGGCTATGAAAGGTGTTGAAATGGAGCCAAGGCCGCATTTTGGCCATCTGCTTGGCTGGGGCTGGGGGGCTGAATTTGCCATTAGTGTTTTGTGAAACATAAAACAAGAGTCGAGGTCGTCTCTGGTCTTCATTAACACATGGAAAAGCCAGGGGGAATATCGCATCTGACTATGGGGCCAGCACAAGTCAGCAGAGAATCTAACATTTCAGTTCCCACTCAGGAAAACCCAACGGCTTTGTTTCAGTTCTGACTGCTCATTCCAAAATCAACCGAGACAACCAGTTATTGTGAAAAAACTTCTTTGCCAATGAAACCATCTGAAAAGGTTCATTCTTTTCTCTTTGGGGATATTCATCTTTTTTTTTTTTTTTGGTCTACGCTCAATCTATGAATTTCATAGCATAAAATGAACGCTTGGAACTAATCCTCAGTCTCTCACATTCACATGTTCTTGATAAGTGATGCATTTTGATGAGCTTCTCCTGATCTCAGCTTTGACATGAACTTCTCCTGATCTGATCCTTGGAAAGACAGATCTGTAATTGATGTTATTAGTGGAGCATCAATGCCAATGCAATTATCGTGCTTTCTACCAGCACTGACACAGCTGTGAACAGTCAATTGTGTTTGAATCAGGAAGTTCTTGCCCAGTTCCCAGGAAAATTACCTCTGCAAACAAAACCAGAGTAACTCCTACAACATGGTTTCCTTCAAAAGCAAATGTGCCACCCCCTGGAAGCATTCAGATGGATGTCCACGTGATGTATAGTGTCTACTGAAATTGCTCATTTGGTTCCCAGCCAGAAAGACCCAAATATAGAGAGGAGATTGTTTGCGTTCAGCCCATGAAAGCATTCTCTGCACTCCGTACGCTGAGCCACTGAGTACTGTGCAAATTGGATCCTGCTTCTCCCACTGCTTCAGGGAGGGAAGGAGCAAACAAAGACAAATAAAAGCAAATGCACATCTCAATCAGCTTTTGCCTCCCCAGGAAAGGAAACACCAGAAGAAAGCAAACAGCAGGCGCCTTTATGTGCTACGGACATCACCGCTCGGGTTTGGGGCTGCTGAGAGCTCAGGAATTACAGCTGTGGGTGGATAGGAAACCCAGCAGCCTCGGGCTCATGATCCCTGTCCGGTCCTCACAAATTCTTGAAATGCTTTAGTTACAGCAGCTGAGAAAACAAAACAAAACACAATTCACCTCCGTCCTGAGAGGAAGTAGGAGAATTTCTTGGTGTTCCGAGAGGTAGAACTGACAATAACAAGAAGCAAACAGGCCAGCTGTGCAGGAAGGTTGTGCGAGAAGGTTAGTGCAGGGCCTTCATCACATAACTGAGTCTTAGAGCTGAGCTAAAAGTGCTCTCCGTGGGTTTGCTGAATGTTTT
>JAOWBP010004368.1:1102260-1116059 GCA_028571105.1 Tragopan temminckii | reverse complement strand
CACTGGAACAGGTTGCCCAAGGAGGTTGTGGATGCCCCATCCCTGCAGGCATTCAAGGCCAGGCTGGATGTGGCTCTAGGCAGCCTGGTCTGCTGGTTGGTGACCTGCACATAGCAGGGGGTTGGAACTGGGTGATCTTTGAGGTCCTTTTCAACCCAGGCCATTCTAGGATTCTGTGATTCTATGAAGACATTGAAAGGCATGACCGAGGTGGACAGGCTGGAGGAAGCTTTGCCTTCTGAGGACCTGCTTGAAGTTTTACAGCAAATTTTCTTCTGCTGTCTATTTTGTGTGCTGTTTCTTTGTGGCTTTTTCCAATATCCCTCCATAACCCACTGAGAAGGACAGACACAGTACTCCTATCAGCAAACCATAGCCCAGAAGTGATTCTCTGCAACGAGGATCCAAGGGCTTTGGCTAAATTTCCTTCAAAAATCCCTAAATGAAGCTGCCCTAAATTATGCCATTTAGACTAATGTGACAGCGTCTGTGAAAATTACATTTTCCCAATTGTTGGCTCCTCCTGAATTTGGGAGCATGTTAATTTTCTAGAGCAGCTAAATAGTTTCCTCTGATGATTAAAAAATGAATAATAATAATAGCAGTGCCTGCCTTCCCGAGGCTCATGTAGGACTTACCAGCAAGAAATTAAACACAGTAGGAAATTCCTTGAAAGAGTCAGAAAACAAATGGTTGATATGATCTCTCCTCCCTCCCGGCTCTGTGATCTGCTTTTAGAATGATTATTAAACACAGCAAAATTCATTTGGTGCTGTAACATGAACAAGACAAATTACGGTCTCTGGAGCTCAGTTAATTGCTAAAGAACATACTGACCCTCTGTGGGTTCATCAGTTATGGTAACTAATGGAACGAAACGAAAGCCTGACTACGTGGGTCCGCAGCAGTGCTATCCTCCTGCTGTGTGTGGAGAGAGAGCCACCCCAGCCCTGTGTGCTCGGGGGTAGATGATGTGAAATGAAACCTCTGCACCCCTCTACTGGGCAAAATAAAAAGCTGTGGATGCTCAGGACCCAACGAGGACGTGGAGTTTGGTGACTGCATTTGCCGCAGCTATCCTGGAGGACCTTGCTAAGACATCGAGTCTTACTGGATGTTTGGATGGATGGAGTCTTCCTGGAGTCTTTGGGTGTCTGGGGAGGAGGCTTCAAGTTGTAGGTAGATTTATGGACACCTAAAGTGAAGCATCTTCCTGTCATCCACATTCTACATACATAAGAGCTGCAATCTACATTCTCCCACTAGCTAATGGACACCTGACCATCAGAGCCCAGTGGCTCAGCTAGTCAGATGCTGGTGCCTACATTAGGATGAGTTGGATGGGTCTAGTTCCACTCTCCAAAGACTGTTCTGAGAGCTTGGACACTGACAGCACATCTTGAGGTGTGTATGTGGAAATACTTGAATGCAGGCATCAGCAATGTGGAGCTGAACAGTCCTTAGACACCTATTTCCAGGCTGATTGGTAGAGAAGCCATTGATGATATATCACGCACGGAGATAGATGGCTACAGCAGGGCAGGTAAACTACTTCCTGAAAGCAACCTTTCCCTTCTACCATGGAGAAAGAATACAGAAGACAAAATCAATTGCAGTAAGGCAGCAGCCACGAGCGAGTAAAGCAGTTTAGAGCAAAACATGGGGATATTGCTGAACTGACACACTGATCCTCCATCTAAAATGAGCTGTGCTGAAGAAAAAATTTTTGGACATAAAGAAATCACTGGGAATTTTCTGTTATTCTGATGAAAACAAACAGAACAGTTTGTGCAGAGAGGTGGATGCTCCATCCTTAGAGACATCTGAGGTCAGGCTGGATGGGGCTTTGAGCATCCTCTGAGCTGTGGGTGTCCCTGTTCACTGCAGGAGAGTTGGACTAGATGGCCTTTAAAGGTCCCTTCATGTTCAAATGATTCTATGATGCTATGAAAATTTGTATGCAAGACCTCAGAGAACAGATGCCCAAGCTTAATATAGCCATGAAGATTCAGTTCTGATGCAGTTGGAAATAATCCACTGTATCCATTGGCTTCACCATCATCTGGCAACACTTGTGGGCATTACCTTTGCCACCAAGGGCACTCAGCAGCCTCTCTGGCAGTTTCAGACCTTTCTGGTGGTTTACCAGCATGATACAAAATCCCATGGCAAGCTGACTTTGAAAGAGCACAAGATTGCCCTAAAAGTCACTGGAGGCCATGTAGGGATGTACGCTCCTTCAGAGCAAATTCAGGTGCTCGTTTCTGTGTCAGCACAGAGGTGGAAGTGTGAGATTTGCACATGGGCTCTCAGTGACCAGTGCAGGGGCTGTAAGAAGAGTACTGTGCATCAGAGGACTCATGATAAATGGCACGACTGCTTACAACACTGAGTACAGTTTCATAAACAGATTCATTGCTCTGTTTTCATGAAAACATGACCAGATTATTTTTTGTTTCTTTTTTTTTTTTTTTCCTTTCCTTTTCTCCACTGTATTGTACTGGGCTGAGATGCAAAATTATTAATAGAAGAGCTCATTAATTTTATGATATTTCATTATTCAATTATTTCCTCCATTATTCTTCCACATTAAATCTGAATAATTTATTCAGTGAATTTTGCAAGCAAAATGTTCAATGCATAATTTTCTCCTTTGTTAATATTCTCCTGGTTCTAATTGTCCATGAGAATTTGATCTAATGTTCTACAAAAGAACAGCCTGAAGACAAAAGGCTCAACATTGTGCTATGCAGAGCACAACTGTTTGTGATTGCTCCCTGTTTGGGCTCTCACCATGCCTGATCAGTAGGAGGCAATGGGCCTGTATCTAGCACAGGAGCCAACTGCAGCTCACGATACATGTGAGCAATGTCACTCCATTTGGGAATGGAACACAAAGCATTGAAAAATGTAGAGTAGAAAAGTGGTGACATACTTGAGTGACTTCTCTGATCCTGTGCAAAGAGCTTTCATTTCCTGGGAGGACATCAATATGAGAATACAACAATGAATTTCCCACTCTGTGTATCAGACCTGTGTTGACCTCTCCTGGAAGCCTTGGGAATGGAAGGAGGCAGGTTGTCCAGCCAGGCTTCCAGGAGGACATATTCACTGCTGCCCCCAGACCCTGTAGGTGTCCAAACTCAGCTCATATTATCAAACTCCTTTGTTGGCCTCTGGCCACTGAGCCACGGCCAACTCCACGCATCCTCTGGCACAAGCGTTGCAGTCCTGTGGTTGCTGGAATCTGCAGCTTTGTTGTGGGCACACACAGCAATGAGCATCCCATGAGGAGTGATATGAGTGATATAGGTCAGCTTGTGATGGGCTACAACTCACCTTCTTCATGCAAACTTGGGTCCAGCAAGCACTGACCGAGTCCACATCATACCTAGATCCTTTCTTGTGGAAAGCAGAAAGTAAGAGCATGGATGGCACTGATATTAAGGGTGGGATTAGTATTTTCACATCCCTGCCTGGCAGCTTGGTGTCTTGTGCAGCGCTTGCAGAGACCTTTAAGTCAGCCATGGGAGAGCAGCTTCTTCTGCTGGTCATTCAGACCCCTTGATGTTGTCAGGATGGACCTGTAGCTGTGTGGGCACGTTTTTCCCCTCTTCTGTACTCTGTTTCCTTAAGCAGACAAGAAGAGACCAAACTCTGAGAAGACAGAAACTGGATCATGGAAATCCTACTGCATGGGTGTCCAATGTTGGCTTGTCTGGGCTGCACTGAGTGATGAGGAATTGTCTTGGGTTGCATATAAAACATATAACATAGTTAATACATACAACTAACAAAACTTCTTTTTGACATATTTATTATTAAAACATCATTAGAAAAATAGAGAGCAATAAAAACAAGTGAGACGTGTGACC
The DNA here is from genome assembly GCA_028571105.1 of Tragopan temminckii. NCBI lineage: Eukaryota > Metazoa > Chordata > Aves > Galliformes > Phasianidae > Tragopan > Tragopan temminckii. The sequence continues at coordinate 1,112,184 of JAOWBP010004368.1, read as the reverse complement.
TTGTTTTTATGAAACTAGTGCATCAGTCTGGTTCAGGGGAAGTGGTTGCAATTCTTAGTGTTCTCAAGGTAAGAGATTTTTGATCAGATTTTACTCTTCCTGGTCATCCCTGAGAGCAGTTGTTCACAAATGTACACGCTATCAAAAAGTAATGACACGAATAAGGTGTGATTGTGAAGCACGGCATATTGTTTCCTGGTAAGACAGGGCTTACAGAAGTCTAGTAAAGAGACATGATCAGATTCTTGAGCTGAACATCTGATTGCAACTCTGCAGATAGTATTTGAAAGCTCACAGGTAACACATTTATGTCAACTGAAAATGGAGTCACAAATATACAAAAATAATCAATGAAATTTCGGTTTTATTTATGAATAGCTGAGGAGGGCTGGGACCTGCTGAGCAAGGGCTGCTTCTGCTGAGAAGAATGAATGCAATGCTTTCAAATGACATATTAGAAAGTAGTAAATAATGAATTTTTTGGTCTGGATGGTCATTCAAGCAAAAATGTTGGGGAACTTTTGGAATTCACTTTTGCTTCTATGAAAGCTCAACCATTGCTGGGATGTTTTTAGAAAATACGATGATTTCTCAGAATTTCCCACTTTAAAACCACAAGTGAACTGAGCCCTTTTGTTTTCATTAAAAGCCATTGACCAAACAGCCACCTTGTGTTTACTCAGCTCAGCTGCCTGCGCTGTTTTATAGACAATATCCCACTAAAATAGTTCACAGTTCTCCGTATTAAGAGACTGTTGGAGCCACGATAAACTCAGTGCTGGAATCGTAACAGTTACAGTTCAGGGAACAACATTTTTCTTAGCCTAGTCAATAAATTTGTGGTAGAAACAGTGGTAGCATGGAGTGGTAAAAATAGAGTCCCGCAAATGTAAGTTTTCCATGGTAAAAGCTAATAACTACTATTTTCTAAAATAACAGATTAGTGCTTACCAGCTCAGCAGAAACATACGGACTGTAGCAATGCTGTGCAGGTCTCCCACCAGCCCCACTTGGGCAAGAGCATCCAGAAATATACCTGCCTCCAATGGCCTGCAAGTAGGCATGCTCAAGACACAAAGAACAACAGTGCTGCAGTGAAACCCAAGCACTCTGGCAGCCCACAGAGCCATGTCACCAGCTGAGAATCCCCATGCCAAGTCCTGCAGAGCATTAGGGCAGTCACAGCTCCAGTGCTGGCCTGCCAGGAATGTCTCAAGCCACGTCGTCCCTTGGTGGTTTGTGGTTTGCAATGGCTATTTGGAGAGGCCAGCACAAACCAGACTGGAGCCTGTATCTCTCCAGGGAAGTCTGGTTTCTGCTTGGGGTTATCTGGCTGTGCTGGTGCCTCTGCTTTAGTCCCAGTGGGTCTTTCTCAGCAGATCTGGGGCTGCCCTGAGCTCTGCAAGCTGACCAGGAGATTATCCTTCCTAAGTGTTCGTTCTGAGGGGAATTGCCTTTGCTGCTGGCAGCTGGTGTTGCTTCATGGATGTTTATAATGCTGGAGATCCTGGGCTGGGTGGAGTAGAGGGGCAGGGAGAGCAGTAGGAAATATTTCACACACACCAGGAGGAGGAGGTCCCAGCTTTTCACTGCTGTGGAAGACCTGTCTGAGCAGTCGTGTTGTCAGATGCTTGGACCTTCCTTCTGCCTTGCCCAAAATGAGTGTAAGAAATCAACCAAGGAAAGAACGGTCATTTAAAGGCTTCACACATCGTGCCTGACAAAACCAAAGTGCTGGGGTTGCAACAAAATGCAGCCCATACCATACAGGCACCCATACACAATGGGCTGAATTCCCTCAGTGGGAAACCTCGTACTTTTATAAATCATGAGGGAAAAAAAGAAAGATTAAATATGATATTTTCTATGCAGTGTAGAATCTACCTTAATTCTGACCTTGTTGAATGGATCGAGACCCATGCTTTGGGCAACAGCAGTGCAATATGTTTGCAATGGGCTGCAGAGGGGGATGACACCTGTAGTTGCAATACCTCCAATAAGAGTTCTCTTACCTGAGTCAGGGCGGGGTGATGGTAACAAGGGAGAAAACGGAGAAAGTAAATGAGGGAGAGGGAAAGATGTTTTTTATTTGTTTGTTGGTTAGTTTAGCAAGACTGCTGTAATGGTAGTGGATGAGTACTGTGACCATAAGACATCAAATGGGAATATTAGCTTTTCAAATTGAAATTGAAAAGAGGAATTCAGGCTGGATACTTACTGTATAGAACTGAGAACTGGGGAATCCACTTTGGGGCCATTAGTTATTGCTTAATTAGAGCAATGAGCATTTTTCAGGATATATGATTGCAGTTAATGTCTGATTCTCCTGAGAGACATGGATCATAGAATCATAGAATTCTAGAATGCCCTGTGTTGAAAAGGACCACAATGATCATCCAGTTCCAACCCCCTGCTATGTGCAGGGTGTCCAACCAGCAGACCAGGCTGCCCAGAGCCACATCCAGCCTGGCCTTGAATGCCTGCAGGGATGGGGCATCCACAGCCTCCTTGGGCAACCTGTTCCAGTGCCTCACCACCCTCTGTGTGAGAACAGATTTGGATACAGAAATAGTAAGTTCATTTCACAAAGGGCAGCTGATTTCCTTGGGAGAGGAAGAGAAGTGATGATGGAGTGCACTGTCATGGACCATGTGTGCTAGAGGCAGAGCCCCATGGGCACAGCTGTGACTGAAGCACATTGCTGGGCTCCTGGAACCACGCTGCACCCGTCACCTTAGATAGCCCCTTTAATGGGTGCTGTGTTTGAAAGCAGCAGCATGTCCTTCCAGCAGGTGCCTCTTGGCAGACACCCGTGGCTTGGCTCCTCCTCTTTAGGACCTTCTTCTAACTCCCCACCAAACCTGCTCATGGCTGCTCTATGCAGCTCTGCTCTAGCACTAGCATTGCTCTTCAGAGAGCTCTTCCTTCCCTAAAGTTTACTCAGCTGTTTAATTTACAAAGATCAATCACTCCTCTTTCAGCCTGGCTTCACGAGCCAAGCTTTTCATCTCCCCTTGGAGAACAGCTCTTCAAGTCCCTTTGTTGTACTTGCTCCAATTTTTGCTCACCTTTTTGAACTGCAGCTGTACATGGTGTTTCAGATGAGGTTTGATCAACAGCTTGTGCAGGTACATTAACATGCAATACTTCCTTTGGAAGCGCTTTATCTGTTATCTCAGACATGCCTCATATCTGTTTTCACAGTAACATTGTGGTAGTGGAAATACAACAGTTGTATTTGTGTATTTCTCTTCCTCTTCTTGCTTCCAGCTGGAAGCCCTATAATACAGCAGAAATTCTGGTACGGACCCATAAACACATGACCTAAAGCCTCAGTTGGGAATTCCATTACATTTCCACTGCTCCAATCCTTAAAGACACCAAACTCTTCAGATCCTCCACTTGACCTCGTTTCTACTTTCTCTGCCAAGGTCACTGAGCAAAAGATGGGTTTGATCTGTTCCAAGGTTGAGTTGTGAAACCTCACCACTCCCCTCCCCAACCATATAGTTCTCCTTTCAGCACAATCTCTCTTTTTTTTCTTTTTAGCTAAGTCTTTAGCTGCTCACAGTTCTTTCACTAATCCCCATCTTTTCCAGCTTAAATAGTAATTTCCCAGGAGGCACTGTATCAAATATGTTACTGAAGTCCACGCAGATTAGATCTGCATTTCTTTTGCCTAGAGTATCTGGTAACCAATTGAAAGACAGTATTGGGTTAGTTTGTCTTGAGCTATTCTGGATGAATCAGTGTCCCTTTCCCTCCTTGCCTTTATTTATCTTCCTGTTTTCCATTTTTCCTTCAAAATTCATTTTAAACTCCCATGTACCACAGGTTACACGCACTGCTGCTCCATGGATTCTGTACTACCTCCATCAGTTCAGTGCAGAAAATCAGTGTGATAAGTGCTCTGATTTGGACTTTCTCCTTAGGCATACGAATGCCCACTCAAATCTCTCATTCATTGGCCTTTTCTAATGAGATGTCAATATATTAGTTTGAAGCTCATTATTCTAAGCCTTGCTCCAACCTTACTGTCTAGTAGTGCCAATTCCCCCATCCTCCTTTTACTTACAAGCCTAAGCATTGCTACAGGCTTGGAGCAGAGTCCCTGGAGGCTTTCAAGAAATGTGTAGTTGTGCACTGAATATCATCGTTTAGTGGGCATGGCAGGGGTGGATTGATTTTGGACTACATGGCCAAATCAGTCTTTTTCAACCGCAATGATTCTATGATTCTTCTATGATTCTGTGATTCTAATAGTGTCTTTTCTACTAGGAACTCACAACACCATGGCATGATGCGATCTTCCTCTGCTATCTGCTCCGCACCTCTCCCATAGAGCCTGCTTTGCTGCTCAGCCCTTTTCTCCCATCCTCAGTCCTTACCACATGCTGATCATATCCTTCCTGACGTTTGAGGAGTTGGCCTCCCCTACTGCTCCCTCCTCCCACTCTAGGGTTGCAAATTCCACATGGTTTTGGACCTTTGACTTACAGAAATCCCATACCTCCTCCACATTTAACTCCCTGAGCATCTGTGCCCAGTTGACTTCCCTAAACAACTTTCACAGTTTCTCCTGATTTGCCATTTTTTAAACTAAAAACACACTTACAGGCTTAGGTTTTGTTCTCCTTCCTTCACCTGAAACAGAATCAACTTCTGATCATGCAATCCATTTCTATTTTCTCTTACCAGCTCTTCTAACAGTCTTTATCACTTGACCAAAGCACATCAAAAATGGCACCCACCTCCTGTTTTTTCCATGACTAATTGTTGAAGAAAGGGGTCATCGTTCCACCCAGGAATACCTGCCTTCTTCTATTAGTAGGATCATTTGTTCTCCAATATATAGCCTGTAAGATGATGATTGCTGCCATATTCTTGCTATCAGACCTATTGGCTCTCAGGATGAGTGCTGTAATTCTCTTGAATGGATTTTAAGTTGACTCAGTTTATGCAGGAAGGCAGGTTTAAGGAGCTGTTGCAGTGAACTGCTGTACCTTGATATCAGATCTGATTCCAGAAATGAGGATGTCCCCTTACCTTATAATTTACCCAGGAAAAAGAGCTGGATAAAGCAAAAGTGCTGCTTGATAGATGAACAGCGTCCTTTGTTTTACTTTTAAAGTACTGTTTTGGGCTTTGAAAATATCACTTAGGAAATACAAATAGATCTACTGCCATTCAATATTCATACTGGAAAACTTCTGAAAAATGTGTTCAAACACACTCAAATAATCTGCCTCTATATTACAGCTTTGCGATGAGATAGATAGTTACAAATGAGCTTATCTGGAAAGAAAATTTGTCCATCAATAGCTCTGAAAAATTATAAACCATCATCTTAGACTCTGAATTGCATTGTCATTTTCCAGTACGGTGCTTAAACTAAACATGCTGGTGGTGAAATCACTTGTTCATATTGTCTTGTGTTGGACACAGGGTCCAGCAGAATGCAGCGTGTTAGGACACGAAGGGCAGTACATGCAGCCAGGCAGGAATTATCTATTGGCCTTTGCACATATAATGTCTTAAATACAGCATTTATTAGCAGCAGTAGCAGGGAAAGGCAGAGTTTGGGTACAGTGGCCGTGACTCTGTAATTTTAATAGACTCTTAATTTCAGTTTTCCCAGCTTAACTGTGTTTTAAATCACCCTTTAAGTTTACAGCCTAGTGATTTCTATAACTGCTGAGTACAAAGCAGAATTAGATTATTGCTCCATGCTCACTGAGCCTTACAACCTCAAAAGCGCAAAACGGGGACTCAGTGCAGCATCTTCAGGGGATCTTCTCTGCCTGTTCCTCTATTCTCCAAGGAAGGAAACAATATCTGTGGTGTGTGATGCGACAGTCTCCCCACAGAGAGCTCAGAGGGGCTGTGCCACATCTGCCTGCTGTGCTGTGAGAAGGATGGAGATGCGGTATTGCTATGGCTGTGCTGCTCACGTGCAAAATGCCAGAACACTTCTCTTTTTGTAAAACTCTGGGTTGCTTTTGGACCACTAGAGGGAGGTGCCCGTGCTGATGCGGAGCAGAGGCAGCGCTGTGACTTTAAAGCGTTTGTAAATAACATGAAAACATCAAAAAGGAATTTGAATCTGTGTTACCAGGCTGACAAACGGCAAATGAAATATAAAGTAAAAGCTGTCAACTAACAAATATGCTGCTGAGGGTATGGAGAGATATCGAAAGGGAAGGCTGCGGGAGCAGAGCTGCTGTTACGTGAAGGTGGGGAATGGGCTGGGAATGAGCGTGCCACAAAAATGAACGGGAAGGAGCTGACTGTTAAGCTAAAACGGGTCAAATCCCCAAAAACAAACTCTGCACATTCTACTCTTATCAGGTGCCTGGTTTAAAGCACTGTGAACACCCTGCTTTATGCTGCCCGTGTCCCCAAACGTGGCAGCTCCAAGGCTGCAGGGTGGGCTCGTGGAGAACAGGCCATGGGATAACGATGAGGAGCCATGGGACAGCTATGGGGAGTGAGTGGGTGGTTAGGCTGGGTCTGGGCTGGTTGTAGTTTGGTAAGGGTGAAACTCACCTTCTAGTGTACGCACAGCTCTTTGTGCAATTGCATTTCTCATGGCCATCAGTGCAGCAAAGCTGACAGAGACAAGGGAGGGGGAGAAAGGAGGGCTGCGGGGTGAGATGGGCCACAGAGAGGCCCTTTGGCGTGTCTTCGTGTGGAGAATGAGTCTCATATTTCAAAACTGCCAAGGGGAGCAAATTGTCTGCCTGTTTGCAGTTGTGGCATCTGCCCCCCAGTTTTATTGCATTGCATGCACTGTTGTGCTTCCACTCATGCTTGGCTCTTCTGGACTGTGCATGCTCACAAGCTTGCTTTTGGAACAGCTGTTGGGCACTTTATTCACTGTGTGGGACGGTGTCATTGTCACTGTGTGTGCTGAGGCTCAAGGATGGAAACGCCACAGCTCTGCCACTGCTCGGGTGCTGCTCTCACATGCTGCCTTTGCTGTCACATCCATCCCTGTAGCCCAGCGTCAGGATGCCTTTCCTTGTCTGTCACTTTGTTGTAGGGAATGTACAGCAATTAGCTGCTCAGACTTCTGACTGTTTCCTGGTTTTTGCTTTTTCTTTCATATATTATTCATCTTTCCTACTTGTATTAGATGTTTGTAAGTCTTCCTCCTTTGAGATGTGAAGAGAGCATTGGGCTTGAAATGCTTGATGGTGGTGACATCTTGGATTTTTTATGTTAGTGTTTGCTTGAACAATTTTGTGTATGAAAGTGGAGCTGATGAGTCAGGAGGAGAGGGGTGAGATCAGTGAACAGAGCTGCATGGCTGCCATCTGCTGAAAGTGTCCTGACTGCTGTGTGAGGCTCGTTCCCATCTCAGGACAGGTCTGCCTGAGAGATGAGGGATGCTGAAGAAGAGAGATGCTTGAATGCTTTTAGATAATTAATTTTTTTTAGTATAATTTCTGTGAAGTTATCTTCCCCAAAAAGGCCCTTGTAAGGCAAAGTATCCAAGCTTTTTTCATCCAAAATACAAAAGACTGAGCACTGTGTTCTGTAGCATTGAAGGAAGTTTTTAATTGCTTCTAAGTTAGTGCCTCTCGTTTGTGCAAAAATCTTTTATTTGTTCCTGAAGGGTCTATTAATAAAACTGGTTATTAAATATAACAAACAATCCCCCCTCTCCCTCCTCCCCCCAAAAAAGTCCACAACCCAAAACAGTGTTTAAAAAAGCCTCATTTTCAGTAATCACAGGGATACTATTGCCATAGAATTACCACTAGCATGCCATTTTTGTCTCGTATCCTGCAAAGCGAGGAGGTTTTGGGGGAATCAGAGACATTCATAGAAAGGAACTCATTTTGGTGAAAGTCATTTTGCATGAAAAATATTGGTGAACTCTTCTGTTGGGGGAAAGGTGGCACCTCTGCTTTCCTCTCCCTCTGTGCTATGTGGCACCGTCTGGCTGTGCTGCTGATACCCACAAAGGCAGTGTGCTTCTGAAGGACCATGCAAAAGCTGGGTTTGTGAGGCAGCCAAAACCCACACGGAGCACGTCAGGACAGGGAAACCAAGATCCCTGCTTCCTCCCATTGACTGTGTGATGAACAAACCCATGGGTAGGTCTGACCTTTCTGTCCTTTAGAAAAAAATCTCTACAACTTTTGCACATGTATTTTTAGAATACGAGGCTAAAAGGAGCCACCCGATTTCTGAATTTTTATTTTCTCTAATTTCCCACATTCCCTTAAATGTGAGCAGAAATGTGCATACCCAGGATAGGATTGTTGACTATTGCAGTAGCATGGGGTGGAGAAATCTGCAGCCAAATTGAGCTGATTATTTTGGTGGAAGGTTGCGGTAATGGCAACAAGCCTCAGCTCGTGCTACCTCACCCATTAGCATTTCCCAAAACCTCTGATTGTATGTTTCCACCAACACCTTAAATGTGCTTCTCTGAGGTGCTGCAGTGAATTACTTCCTGGAGGAGGTTGGCTGTGGATAGGCAGCATGACACAGGCTGAGAAGAGCGCTTCCAGGCCCAAATGCCAAAGCTAAGATGATATCAGGAGGAATATTAACAGCGCAGGCTCCAATATAACTTTTATTTGAAAACTGCCAGGCAGTGACTTAAAAATGCACATCTGAAAAGATGTCTGCCTTTCAGCATTTAAACAATGATTTTAAATTCAGTTCACACATCAATAACATCCTTTGAACACAGGACCTGGCATTTATTTCAGCTGGAGTTGCAAGTGCTGAGCTCTTGTGAAAATATGGAATTGAGAGCAGTGCTGTCCACAAATATATGAAAAACTCTCGCTCTTAAATCTTTGGAACATGCTACATGAGTTTTGAAGGGTTCGCTTTCAGTGTTAGACATATTCAATATTTATTCCTTTAAAATCTGGTTTCAGACCAAGCTTCAGAAGCCTGTTGTTTTGATCGGATTGTCAAAAAATAGAAGATTTTGTTAGAAAATTTTGAAGAAGGAACATATACATGGGAACAATTCTCATTTTTGCTGGAAGGCTGAAAATTCAAATCCCAGAAGATTTTAGTCAGGTTGGATTGGGATAACTTTAATCTGACTTTCCAGAGAAATCAAATTGCTGCAAATAATTCTTTTATACAAAGTTAAATTTTCTCAGAATGGGAAAAGAATATTCAGTCATTTAAGAATAACTTTGGTGGCATTTTTTCCTCTTCCAACCACCCTAGAACAGTACTGGAAGCACTGATATACCAATTAGCATTCTGGTGGTATTTGCGTTTTATCACACTTGAGGAGTGGATTTGCCCATTCTTATTATGATTTTGGTTAATACAAGATTGGTTGACTCTGCTGCTCCAAAATGTCCCTGAGGAAGAAGCAATGCCTTGAGATAAGTCAGTCCTTATGCAGTGACTATAGAAACATCCACAGAGACTTTATTTGGGTCAAGTCATGCCATAAAGGAAAAACTCGAGATACGTGGAAAACAAAAACCAACTTGAAGCATTTCAGTTCTGCCCACAGCAATCTGCAGGTTTGGGATAATTCTGCTAAAAGGCCTAAAGAACCTGCAGGGAATGCGGTGGAGTCACTGAACCTGGAGGTGCTCAAGAAGTGTGGAGCTGTGGTACCTGGGGACGTGATTCAGTGGGCAATGTTGGTGGATAATTGGACTGAGTGATCTCAGAGGTCTTTTCCAACCTTTATGATTCTATGATTTGGCAGTAGATGTCCTGATGTTGTGACAAGGAAGAGCAAAGGTTCTCCTCAAGGAAAAAATAAAGAAAAAGGAATTCTACATTTGCTTTCATGATGGAAGACAGCGAGACCAAGAAGCAGTGTGCCCTTATGGCCAAAAAGGCCAATGGTATTCTGGGGTGCATTAAAAAGAGCGTGGCCAGCAGGTCGAGGGAGGTGATCCTCCCCCTCTACTCTGCCCTGGTAAG
>JAOWBP010004368.1:1064684-1077618 GCA_028571105.1 Tragopan temminckii | reverse complement strand
AAACTTCCTCCTAATATCTAACCTAAACCTCCCCTGTCTCAGTTTAAAACCATTCCCCCTTGTCCTATTGCTATCAAATTTTATTGTCAGGCTGTTTGTGCCCCATTTCACTGGATGCATGAGCCTAGGCCCTACAGCTTCTCCTGATTGCTTTTCCTTTCTTTATTGACAGGGAGTGTTGATGGTGTTGTGTCAGTTGCCCTTGGAGAAAACCAGCTTCTTAATCTATTTGTTAAATTTCAACCCAACTTGCAGTTGGTTATCAGGGATCCCCATATCTCTGTAAGCCCATGCTCCATTCTGGAAGCACTGTGTCCCCCCATCCCCTCTACTGAGTCAGGGCACAATGGGAGCAGAGCCAGCCCCACTCAGATGGGATTTCTTTTTTCTTTTCAACAAGAGCTAGATCTGAGATTCATCACAAAAAGCTACAGAGTATTATTTTATTTTTCTGTTAAATGGGCTTTCTTTCTTGTGAAGATCCCTCTGTACCTCCCAAACAGGTCAACAGTCACCATCACCTTCACCTTCCAGGTGACACAGCTCAAATTCTCCAGAGCAGCACAGATTTGGTGATTGCCACTAATTGTTTTGTCATGATGATCAGATATGCTTTGCTCTTCCAACAAAACTGCTAACACAATCTACCTGGCTTTTTGCCTTTTCTTCACATAGAAATGTTAGAATTGTAGAATCATTTGAGCTGGAAGGGACCTCTAATGGCCATCAGGTCCCACTCCCTGCAGTGCACAGGGACACCCACAGCTCCAGCAGTGCTCAGAGCCCCAGCAGCCTGACCTTGGCTGTCTGCAGGGATGGGGCAGCACCGCCTCTCTGTGCAACCTGTGCAGTGCCTCACCACCTTTGTATGCAATTATTCTTTCTAATTCTTAAAACTTTCAGAAAATAATAGATTGCTAAATGAAACATCATTATAAGCAGCAGAACTGGAGAAACTCAGTGGGCTAAATGACTGATGGCAGTGTTTCTTCTTAAAGCAGAACTCGTTGTGTGAGGCACAGGACTGCTTGAGTGGTGATGTTCAATGCCACGTGGCCAAGTGTGTGTGAAAATGTGTGTGTGTATAAACACTTGCGGGTGTTTTTTTTAAAATCAGCACAGCATGCAAATATATATTTCTGCTGAAATTATGTTCAAACAGTCAAAGTAGAAACAGATGTATTGAAAATATAAATACAGGGCTTGATAAATATTTTATCATCAAATATTTCAGAAATGTCATCTTTAAAAACATGAAAATTCAGCCTCAGGAAGACCAAAATATTTAATCACTTTCAAGAAGTTCTTAAAAGGGAATCTCTTTCTATCAAATTCCTTCTAAATAAAAGAATGAATTTCCAGGTGCTGTGAGCTATATTTATTTTAATCAAAATCAGTCAGTTAAAGGAGATAGAATAATCAGTGAGGTCATTATTAAGTGAGATAACTTCTGAATGAATACTCTCATTAATCTAATTATAAAATGGAATGGTATCCTACTAATCAGGCTGTTAATTGAATCACGGAACATGTAAGGCTGTAATCACAGTTATTCGAACCACTCCAGGCTCAAAGCACAAAGGAGATCCAGAACCTCTGGCAGAGACCACATTTGCTCTGCAGAGTGGTTTCTGGCTGGCAGTGGGGTTTGGAGAAGGCATGATTTCTTAGAGGAAGCTGTTCAGATGGCCACTTGGACACATGGCCATCAGGAGCGTCCTGGAAGCTGCTTGGTGCTGGAGCACACTCGTCTTGACCACTGCTGGCCAGTTACCCTGGGCTTGTAAGGGTGCAAGCAGACTGTGTTTCAGATCTACACTCTCTGCTCAGCTTTACAGAGGGGTATTGCTCCTCTTCCAAGCCTCTCTCTTTTCTGTTTGTAGGGTGGGAGCAGAAAATGCTGCCAGTACATCTCACCTAAGTCACCAGTAAGTCAGCAGGGGGGTGGTTCTGTGATGGAGTGATGGCTGTGAACAGAGGAAGGGCAGCTGATGTTGTCTGCTTGGACCTGTGCAAGGCCTTTGACATGGTCCTGGGCCACATCCTTATCTCTAGGTGGTGGTGGATGCCCAATCCATGGAGGCAATCAATTCCGGGTTGGACGGGACCCTGGGCAGCCTGACCTGGTGCCTGGCAACCCTGCCCATGGGTGGGGGATCTGTAGATGGATAGATAATCTTTAACATCCCCTCCAACCAAAGCCATTCTGTGATTTTCTGAGATTGCTTTGTTCAGGATGGAAAGCTAAGAATTCTGCATCTCTAATTGGTACCAGGTGAGTGAGGAATGCTTGCTTGTTTTAGAATATACACCAACAAATATATGCACTGGAGCTTGATGAAAAGCTAAAATGACATACCCCTGAGTGAGCTTTCCAAACAGTATAACAGGTTTTTAAACATTTGAGAAGAAAGATAACATTGTACAAATAGAAAATAGGCAGCAGCACCACTGCACCAGCTAGGAATGCATTTCAAGGGGAAAGGAGGTGTATTTCTTTGCTAGGTATCACCCTGTATCTTCCTACATTTTTTGCTCATAAATTCTTTTCAAAGTCTGATCTTGCAATCTATTTCTTTGAGGAAAAGGAGAGAGAGAGAAAGAGAAAAGGATTTTTCTTCTACTTATTAACGCCTGCTAAGAATTTTCACAGCTATTAGTAAAAACAGAGGATTTTATTTCACTTCAGCAGATATGGGAGTCAACTGATGTCCCACCAGGCATGTTTTGAAATTTCCAGTAAAAATACATTGTCACAAATAATATGGAAAGAACAGTTTATTACAACACTCAGACCGTGTTTTCTATTCTCTATGTTCCACAGCCTGGTACACTCAGCTTTTGAAATACGAAATAAATCTTGATTTAAATAAAGGAAGAATGGTCACTTGGAACCTATCCCATAATAAATCTTCCTTCCCGAAAGATCTTTGTCATCTCCCCTGGATCATGACATGAAGATCCTATGAGAGATGGAGTAAGTATGAAAGAAGGACAGGTGTAGGCTGAGGGATCAGGTGGGAGCTGCACAGAGGTAGAGCTTATTTTCTAGTGCTTAGTGCTGAGGAAGGAACAGACATTGTTATTTTCTATTTTTTTTAGATGAAAGCTAAGAAATTCTTGAGTAGCTTAAAGCAAGTGTTTGTTTTTGAGACTGTCTGGGACCAGGCACACCAATGGGATGTTCACAGACAGAGGATGCATGACAGCACATGAAAGATGCAACATGATGAATTGGAAGATGTGGTTGCACACATAAATCTCCTCCTATCTCAGGCCTCCATACTGCTTCATAAATCTTTCTTCTAATTAGAAGTGACCAGAAATGCTAAGCAGAATATGATCTGGCCTTGCACTGATAGCCTACCATGAGGACACCTTCAGCCATTTCTTTTCACTTTGAAACCCATTCACTGTTTCACAGCATGATCTCTGAAGCCAAGCTGGTCTGATGTTCCCACCACCACCAGCTGCCTGTTCGATGCCTTCTGTGACTCAGAGGAAGAGTTCAGTGAGTGAGAGCAAAAGGCTCTTCTGTGAGAGATGGGAATTGGTGTTTAAATGGTTCGTATCACCAGTGAGGAATGACTGAGGTGGGCTGCTGGAATCTGCTGGAGACTGTTGCACTACCATGCAGTCTCAGGGTACTATTCAAATGTGAAGTTGAAGCTTCCATCATTCACAAAAGTTTTTAACCCTTCATGGTAGCTCTGCTTTCCATAATTTCATACATCATGCCATACTGCACAACGTCTTGATCACGAGCTCAGTAGAGGGTGAATTTGTTGAGCAGCATAGGGAATTCTCGTTTAGAAAGTCGTATGCCTGACTTGAGAATGAAAGCAGTCAGTGTCCCCCTATTGAGATACTTCACTGATACACATCATTCTCTAATACTGGAGTAACTGACATACGGGCATTTCTGGAGAAATTAAAGTTACAGTTCAAAAACACTGAGAGTAGTTTGAGAGCATTGCAGTTTGGGATATCAAACACTTACGTGGGAGCGTTAGCCAAGATGTAATCCTGCTTGCCCAAATCAGCCTAATAAACAGAATTGTAAGTGCAGGTTTCTCCTGCCAAGCTATGCCCCAGGCCATGCTGAAAGCTTGAATGTTTCCGTGGAAAGTATCCAGAGGCAATGGTCCAGAATCAAAACTGATTTCATTTGGCTTGTTGAAGGGAATGAACTTCCAGACTATGGTGGTTTCTTACTTACAGTAGTTGGAGGTGGTTTCAGTCTTATCTCCAATATTTACCACCAACATTTCTGTGCTTTTGGGAATTGGAACATGTTGTGGATTAGTACATATGAAAAGTATGTCATAGCACAACATCTGAGGGTGGAAATGTCATCTCCTTTAACAAGGTGTAAGATTAAACTCAAAGCAACCTTATTTCAATTCCCACCAAGATGCCATAAAAACAGACCCTCTCAAGTGATAGTGAGGATGGACAGATCTTGCAGAAGCCAAAGATGCCTCAGAAGAGATTTTGGAGTCTTGGTGGGCTTCTCACTCAGCAGGTTGGGCTTTGTCTGGCTGTTAGAGCCATCCAAGTTCATCTTCAGAGCCCTATTTAAGGACCGATATCAACAGGATGACTTTTCGTGTATTTGTCATCACTTCCCTTAGGTCCCACTGCATTGCAGCACTCATTTTTGAGGGAAACTATGGAGTTGGAATAAAGTAGATGCTTTCACCAGCTGCTACAGTCTCTGCAACTTAATTCCCTCAGCCCCACTGCAGAGACCCTTCCTACAATTTACCTTATCCAAACCCATTACATCTCTCTTCTGCCCCACACCACTCCCACCTATGGACTCCAAACCCCCCAGTGCTCCAGGCCTTCCTCTCTCCCCTTGTCTCCAGCACAGCCCTCTCTCCCCAGACCCGAGGGAGATCTTCCCTGCCTGCCCTGCCCATCAGACAACCCTCATGGCATCACCTGAGGTTCGCATCACCCCCGTCCTGCTCCTTGGCCCCCACCCCACAGCAGCAAAGCTCAGGCTCCAGCTCTGTACAGGTGAAGGCAGTTATCGGCTGCACCAAGGGCCAAGGGCAAGTGGGGCCCTCAGAGCAGGCAAAGCGACTCCCAACACTCTCAGAGTGCTGAGTACACACTGGGGCACTGCTACCACTGAAAAAGTTTTGCAGAAGGCACTGACAAGGCACTCAGGGCCAAATTAGAGTGTGCCTGCTGCTTAGCTGACTTGCTGGTGTGGGTGTGTATCTGCAAGATAAAGGGTCAAGCACTGGGGATAAAGAAGAAAATCCACCATTATTAAACATTCCCTTCCACCATTTACCAAATCACATAAAAATGATACTCTCACTATTTCGCCTCAGGAAAGGCATGGTGGGTTAAAATTAACAGCGATTCTATATTCATTGCAAGCTCCTAATTAACCAGGCTGGGCCGTACTGCTCCAGCCAGATAATTCCCCAATATTTAGCCATTAGTTCTTTCCAATTTGGCCTGCTGCTGCTTCTGGCAAGTTTTGTCTCATAAACAATTACGCTGAATGCCAGATGTCCCAATAGACTGCTCTACTTTCACTCGCGGCTGTCTCATCAGGCCAGCTTTGCTGGAGCTGGGGAGACAGTTTGACATTTGACATCCGTGTGTGTGTAAAGCGAAGGGTCAGTCAGAATCCCAGCGAGGACTTTTAATTACAGCTGAACACACACACGTATCACAGCTATTTTCTGCGCCCACGTTTCATGCTCCAAGGAGGACCCAAGCTCCTGCCATCCCCTTTTTTCTCCTGAGTTTGATTGGCACAGGAGAGCTGTTTGGAGATGGTGACCTGGATATGGGGACGGGCAAAGTGTGTATCAGTGTAAAGCACACTGATAAAGCACATATTATACTCTGCAGGGAGGAGTGGTTGGACGAAAGTACTGTTTATTATTTACTTCAAAGCAAACTTCACAGAAGATGTGTCTATTACATGAAGAAACTTTTAGAGCTGAAAAGGCTTCATTTACCTTAATGCAGAGGAACACAGTTCCCAGCTGAAATTTCCTGAAAGAGAGTCCCACGAGATTCAGAAAGAAGCAAAGAATGTGCATTTTAATAAAATATTCTTTCAGATTCTCACATGAAACACCGCATGTTTTTATGCTCAGTGCGGTAGCTTACTTTTATTTTAAAATAAACAAGCTCAGGTTTAATGGAAGGGCACTTGTTGACAGACAGATTAATTTCTCGCTGAAGAAACACAGCAAAAGCACAGGTAAATTCCTGAGATGAGTGTATTTTGAGATAAAAGGCTGATGGCATTTCGTATTCCTGAGCTGCTGGTTTAAGCAGACATGAATTGATCCAGCTGGAGCAATTGAAACTGGTTCTAGGGCAAATAGTGCTGTGGTACCCATGGGTACGGGTTGTGGAGATGTGGTGATGGCACACAGGAATGAAATAGAATTTTGCTGTCATTTATTATCAAGTTGAGAAATACAGGAGCTTTTCTACTTTCTTGGCATTACTAAGATACTCTACAGATATCCACCCCAGCCCTAATCAGACAGAAGCTGGTAACGCTTGCTCCTAATTATGGGCATTGTCTAACTTAGGTCACAATCCAAGAAAAAGTGAACCCCTTGAAATGTCATAAAACGCACTTCTGATAAAAGTTTGGTAAACTTCTGAGGTCCTCCCAAGTGCCTGTCCTCTCTCTGCCCCTAAAATCAGGTTCTGCTTGGAAAGGACCAAAAGGAAATGCCACTTCTTCCTCCTACTGGAGCTGTTCTGATTGGAGGAGGGGTTGGTCCCCTTCCATTGGAGTCAGCACCACAACACACTGCATTCTGCAGGCTGTTCTACCCCAGGTGTGGCAGGTGATGCAACTTCCCCAACATTCTCCCACCAACAGGGAACGATGCTGCATTATATTCAATTGTCGTAGGCAGTTACCGACAGAGAGCTTTATGTTGGATTATTTTAGTTCTGACAAAAGGAGGGCTCTATTAATTAGTCTGCAGGTGAGGCTCTTGGTTTCAAAGGGCAGATAAGCCAAGTGGGCTAAGATGACTGCCCTGAGTAGCTCAGAGACATAAGTAAGAAAGCAGCGGGAAGATACTGAAATCCAATATGTAACAGAGTCTGGAGCGGGCTCCCAAAGCAAGTGGAAAAATCCTGGGAGTTTGGGCTCCAGGTTTAACACAGCAAATAACCTCATCCAAAAGTCTGTTAGGATGGAGCAGTTGGGCTGCAAGGACAAGAAGAGACAACTGAGCAGCAAATAAACCTATATCTTGAATCTCAGAGAGTGTAGAAAAAAAGTGAGAATTGGTAAAAGTCAAGCTGAGTTAAAGCTGAATTGAAGTGAATTGTAAAAGACTTGCTCGTGTTATGAATAAAAAGAGAAGAAAGAAAGGAGGGTATTTGCTGATAGGTGACAGTGAAGATTAAAGATTTTTTGGATGTGGTCCCAAAATTACAGATATATTTTGTGTCAGATTTCACAAATAAAGAAAATGCTGAATGTAGACGCAACAGCAGGATGCTGCTGTGAGCGAGGGCTTGAAAATGGAGTTGGTCACCTCAATGGAGGAGTGACTTCCGAACAACTCGGAGCATGGGAGAGAGCTGAGGGCTGTGCAGTCTGTCTTGGACTACTGAAAATAGCCAGAACAGCAAATCCAGACCCAGCCATAAATCTACCAAGTTTGGGGTGGCACTGGAGAGAAGAGTAGGTGTGGGTGTCCCCAGGGCAGAGGAAAAGAACAGTCTGGAATCTATCTGTTTGATCCCTGCGGCGTCTGAGCTGTTACAGCTGATTTGGACAGAGAGAAATTGAAGGTGTGGGATAAATGAAGAGAGGCTGGAACCTAACACGAATTTATTAAGCCAGATGATGCAAGACTAACTGGATAACTTTGAATAAAAAGGTGGTTTTCTCAGTAAAAATAACATTGTGCTTCTAATTAGTAACACTGGAGGAGATCTTTTGGTTCTATGTCATATAGGAAAGGATTATTTAAACTACAGTAAGGGACAGTGGGAGCAGATGGGTGTCAGTCAGGGAAAACACTCTTTTGTGGTTCTGCCAGAACGTCTCCATTTTCCTCACATCCCTGCTTGTCACATATCTTCACCTCTGACTTCTCAGAGCATTCTTCTCCTTTGCTCACCCCAGAATATTTCCAAATCCTTTTCTGCATGCCCCCGAACATCTTCCATATCAAGTCCACTGTGGTGTGTTCATCACAGTCACTAAGTTTTGTGCATCTCTTTCTGTGATGCCCATATTCAAAATTCATGAACAGTATTTCGAGAAAACATTGGTCACATCTTCTGCTGTCTCCGTGTAAAAAACTATAGAAGCATCCACACTGGAAAGTCACTTGGATGGGAAAAAAAAATATCCACCAACCCTGTCAGGTTCAGCCAATGGCTATCAGCATTGCAAACATTTGTCTTCCAAATATCTTCCCGCATAGCTCAGCTTGCTGCAGCACAGTTATACAGCCTCCTCCCTTGCTCTACCTATATGTACATAAAGATGGGCAAAATCTAGCTGGTGTTCATTGACCCTTGCTTCTTTTAATGGCAAGGAGCCTGGCGGACATCTCAGCGCCCATGGGCACGGCACCACGGACAGTGCCCGCAGCGAGGCCCGGCTGCAGGACCTCTCCATGCCCCTCCGTGAGCATTATCTTCTTATTATAAGAGGGAGAAATAATTAATTAACCAATTAATTAAACTTTCTTTGCTTTTTATTCCAGTTCAACTTGTAATTTAAAACTAGCACGACAGCTAAGATAACAGTAATTAGGAAGGCAGTCAGGTATACACTGGGGTTTCAAGATGAAATTGGTGACCTAGAAGAAAAATTGAATCAGAGGCCCTTGTCTACCTTATCAGAGACATTTCCTTCTTCCTCCCAGGGCTGGGGCAGCACCTGTGTTTCTACAGGAGGATAAGAGAAAGAGGATCTGCCTTTCTGCAGGCTGAGCAGAGTGCTTTGGAGAGGTTCCCAGTAAAGACAATGCCCAGAGATGTGTTGCAGATGCATTTTAAAGATTTTTAATCTCTCTGAAACTGAAAAAAACACCCAAAGATTTCTTCTTCTCCCCTCAAATTATTAGGAAATAATTCCAAGCTAGGTGAAAGTTCCTGCTGGTGATAATGATTCTATGTCTGTCACAACTCCAATACACTCAGAGTCCATCCGTGCACTGATCAATGTCAAAATAACCATTTCTGTGCTTTTTGCATGCTTGAAAACTTTTCAGAACGGTACTATCATCAGTAATTATTTTTCCCCTTATATTTATGCAACATATTATTGTGACTTTAAAATTTAAATGAAGATGGAGTTTGGGACATAGGACATTGTATAATGCATTCGCTCATCTGCATATTAGAATTCAGAAAGCAACAAACGATCATTTATTTTTATTATAAGGGAGCTGACAGAACTGCTTTACGCTTCAGGTTGTCTGACAACTCTGCTTTAAAACATCATTCTGAATTTCTTAAAGACTTGCCAAATCCTGAGCATTTTGTCAGAAACTTTCCAAGCTGAGTTCCTGCCTCAGATTGATTCTTTTAATACATATATTCTTTGGAAACTGAAACTCAGATAGGTCAATTGTCTCTTTGGACACAATTAAGGGAAATATATTGCTGTGCTAATGTCTCAAAGCTCTTGAAGTTTGTGTGTGTGTATGTTGAATGGCTCTGATAGCTTCATGGTTGGGAAGTGTGACAGCCTGGATAGATGCGTGTTCTATTGCTCCTATGGATAACAGCCAGATGTGTATGTATTGTGTTCTACAGGACAGAATAATCTTCAGGGCATGGAAACCTGCAGAGAACATCAGCTGGATGTCTCCATGACAAAGGTGAAGTCTTTATCTGCGGTGCAAGACTGCTTGGAGAGCAGAGGGCTTTGAGCTGAGCACACCTCTGCCCAACTACATTGTCCTCCATAGAGCAGGAAGATGGGGACAGTGCATGTAGACATGTTGTGGAGGGACCCACATCTGTGTTCTGCTCCCAGGAGCAGGGCAGGAGCTGCCAGCAGGGAGGAAGGGGCTCTGTGCTGTGCACACGGGATGACTTCAGTGGGTTCCTGGGCGTTTCCCATGACTGCATACCTTTCTATTAAAAAAGACTAATTAGAATTTTCTTTCTGCATTTGGCTTTGGAAAAAAAATTAAAAATGCATAAGCCCCTCTGTACTGCATATGTATATTTTATTGCTGTATAATTGGGATCTTCATTAGTTCCCTGGGTGGCGAAGTGACAGGCTTTTCATGTGATACAGACACTAATGCATTGCGATACAGTTCTTTTATTTTTTTTTTTCTGAGATGCTCATTGCTAAACACATGCAACACTCCCTAATAAGGATTTATGCATAAAGCCTCTTTTTTGGGCAACGCTCTCCACTGTAGCACCATTGAAAGACTCTGACTGCAGCAGGAGTGGGGGCGGGAGGGCCACTTGGAGATGGAGAAAGTATTAATCACGTTAATCCCAAACCCCAGGGTATAATTGCTGCTGCTCTCAAAACAAAATGTTACTTTTATCTAAATTACTAAAGTGGGAAAAGTGCAATCCAGCTTAATTTAGCACTGGTTGAGAGGGAAGGGAGCAGCAGGGCTCTGGGCACCAGCGCTGTCCCCATCTCTTTGAGGACCTGAGATCTTCCAAAGCCAGAGGACGCTCACCTGGAACCATCAGGGATAGGAGGGAGACCAAAGGGCTGACAAAAACTGTAGATGGAAGATTGCCAACCCTATGAGAGAAGATTCCCAGTCATCTTCTTCATCTCTTTTTCTGCCAGAATTCAAGATCCTCCTTCCCTCGGGAGCCCGAGGAAGTTTTTCTTTCACTACTCAAGACCTTCACGACTCAATTTCAAGTTTAATATGCTGATTTGTATTGCAAATCAAAGCAAAGATGCTTTTGTCTTGCTTCAGAATGATAATTCCAAATGAAATTTCTCATTCTAAAATTACCATGTTTAATAAAATCAAAACATCTCCTTTTGGGAAAATGGATTCCTTTTGTACTAGCATCTGGCCCACGGGGAGGTCAATCAATTATTCTATTTCAGTTGCCCCTTGGTCCTGATAGCTGATATTTGTCAAGATGCCATGCACCAAAGCTCTCAAAGAGATTAGAATAGACCTGAAGAAGGTTTGGAGAAGACAGTGGCTGTGATCAAAGGTCTGGGGAAGCCCAGTGCAAGGACCGAGTAAGTACAGCAAGATGCTTCAACCTAAAAAGAAGAGAACTGAGAGAGCTGTGGCAGATGCTTACAGAATTATGAGCAGCCTGGGAGAAATCAGGTAGGTTCACTGATGCTGGTGTACAAGAAAACCTAGTAGAAACCAGTTTCAGAAGATGGAAAAGGAGATGGGCCTTCAGCAACAGACAGCTGACCTGCAGCCTGCCCTCTCAGAGAATCTTGTGGATGGTCGGAACTCACAGGGACTCAGAATCATAGAATGGTGTGAGTGGGAAGGGACCCTTACAGGCCATCTGGTCCAACTCCTTGCAGTGCACAGGGACACCCACAGCTCCATCAGTACTCAGAGCCTTGTCCTGACCTTGGCTGTCTGCAGGGATGGGGCATCATCACCTCTCAGGACAATCTGTGCCACTGCCTTGCCAAATGAACGAAGGGATTCATCCTCTGGGAAGTGCAGAAGCCACACCTGGCTCAAGCAGTTGTTAAGATGAAAATATCTGTAAGACTTCCCTACCCAGTTCTTCCCTACCCACTTCACTGGGCTCTGCTTTCTCTCCATCCTTCTGGTTCTATCCCATCATTTTTTGAGCTTGGACACTCTCCCACACCAGATCTGATTTCTCACCCCCGTGCATAGTGACTTCGAAGCATTTGCAGCTGGAGGAGGCACAACTTAGATTTAGCAGGAGGAAAGCAAAGTGCAAGACAGTGTGGTCACAGTCACAGGTAGTGAAGGGCACAGCTCCTCATGTGGGAACTGGGCCAGCTGCGCAACAAAGGCTCTACATCCATCTACATCTAATAGACCGCTGGGAATGTCAGGGAGAATTCACTGGGTGAAATTTCGATGCCTCCAAGAGCCACAGATGACTAACTCACTGTACAGGAGGCCGACCCATTATTTATTAGTTCAAGTGGGCTTGGCTTTTGTGCATTTCTGGTGTCGTACCGCATGAAATTTTTTGCAATTCATTCTGACAAGGTCTTAAAATAAAATTTAAAAAAATGCAATATGCTTATGCAAGACATACTGTTATCCTGACCAGAACTGACTCTGTGCTTACTAGGATCAAACAGCCTGGCAGAAGGAGATTTCAATGCAAAAAAAACAGTGTGAGAATGGAGAGGAAAGCCAAGTCACTGTGTGGATACTGTCAAGGGCTGGTCCTCTCCTTAAAGCTTGTGTCTATGATGCTTGTTCAGTGATTCATGATAAGCTCATTAGAACACGGAGTTACTGGGAAAAAAAATCCTCCACACCAAGTAATATGCTCATGTCACTGTTGAATTGGATGTGACACCGGCATACATTTTAAAAAGTGCATTTTTTAATTCTAAAAACACTGTTGACAAATACGTGTCCCAGTTTTTTAAGACTGATCATATTTCTGTTCTCTAAGCAGAATAAAGATCAGCTCTTCCCTTTGTTGTCAGAAATTCTAATTCACTGCTGTCCACTACGGTAATTAATGCTTTTATTAAAAAATCCCCAAAACACCCGACTGAGAATCCTCACACTGTGCCAGTGACTAACCTTGTAGCAGGATGGGATAAGACTGAAGGAATAGACAACCTGGGTCAGATCCATCTGCCCATTACCCATCACTGCCAAAGGTCACCGGAGGATGCTCAGGAGAAACAGAAAAAAGGGCCGTTGTGGAGTGGTGAGTCCCTGGTGAGTCCCCCATCTTCCAGCAGGTGCCTTCTTGTTTAACACTGTTC
>JAOWBP010004368.1:1000674-1016188 GCA_028571105.1 Tragopan temminckii | reverse complement strand
GGCTGCCCGGAGCCACATCCAGCCTGGCCTTGAATGCCTCCAGGGATGGGGCATCCACAGCCTCCTTGGGCAACCTGATACAAGTGAGTTTGTGGTAGCTAAGCAGTTGTAGCTTCTTGTCTTTAAGGCTTGCCCTGTTGTTCTTTAATTTTGTTAGGTAGGTTTACTTCTTCTGGTGACGCTGTAGTGTGAGGTGGATCCTCATGTCATTCTTGATGAAGGAAGAGTCCAGAAAGGGAATTCCTGAGCACTTTCACTGGTGCAAAGAAGTTAAATTTTCAGGCTGTGGTTTTACCTTCCTTCAGTGCTTGATTTATACCAGACTCTGACTTGTGATGCTTATGTGCTTGATTTTGTTATTATTAAAATTAATTTTTATTCCTTTAATGACCTCTTTCTCAAAATCTTTTTTTCATTGTCCTCTCGTGGCTTTAAGTTTAGCTTCAGTAAGTTTACATTCTTCGGCGAGTGTGTTTTTCTGTTTTTAATGGCTCTTTTTACTCTGCTGCTCGAACCAAACTTTGACAGGTGAAACTTGTCCTCACCAAGTTCTCCACCTCACCTGCTGCCTCTCACCTTTTGAACTGCACCAGTGACCTTCCTTGTAACAAATTCTCCCACTTAAGTTTCCTCTTCTTTAGTTAAATCTTAGCTGAACGTACTTTGTTGCGTGGCTTTTGTGTTGGGAAGAGTTTGGGTTTGAGGTGCTGGGGCACTGCAGCAGAGCTGGGCCTGTGGTCACCCCTCCTGGCTGCTGGAGGTGGGGAGCAGCAGGATTCAGTGGTGCAGGGAGGATCTCCAACACGTGGCTTCCTCCTGCTCATGCCATGAGTGGCCATGTGGGAGTCAAGGATGTTGGCATTTCCTGAAGACATCATGCAGGGAGATGAGATAGAGCATCCAGAGCTCCTGCAGCAGTCAGGTCTCCTAGAACATCAGCAGATAGAACTGCAGGAACAACCCACAGCCTTTCTGGTCTTCTGTGACATTGCCTAAATGCAAATGCCATCCCTTGCTCACCAGTGCTGGAGCTGTAGCAGGGTTTGGGATGGGCTCTGGGCTGTAAGGGTGCTCTGCAGCCCTTGGCCGTGGTGGTCCCCACTGGGCTTCACTCTGCAGTGGGCTCCATCACTGCTGTGTGACTGGGATACGGACTGCAGTGCACTGAGTCTTTTGTTTCCTACCTGAGTTTTATAAATATCTATAAAGTTTTTCAAGGATGCAGTACGCTCATGACCTCATCAATAGAAAATGCTATACTTAAACTAGGCGTTCTCCTGTGCCTGTTGGTTTTCTCAGGCTTTAGTTTAAATAGTCCTTTCTATGCTGGCGTCTGTTTTCATTTTGGCTTTGTTGGAGTCCAGCTCTCTCGCAGGGGCTCCATCTCCTTTGGCGTGAGCCTTGGGACCCTCATCCCCTCTAGAGATGCCTCAGGATTTCAGGCAAGGGTGCCACGTCGGTCCTGGGTTTTACTTTTTCCCAAATAGTTTATTTCATTTCCAGGATCTGTTGTCAGTTCTGGTTTTGAAATTGCTCCGAAACTGAATCCTGCATTCCCCTATCCTTCTACCCTCCCCATGCCAGAGCCTGGTAAGTAGTAAAATAAGGAGGAAAAAAGAAGAATAAAAGGAAGGGATGACAGTTATCCTTGAGGTAGAAGTTATCAAGTGCAGAAAATTGATAAAGGAAGTTAAAAAAACAAAAGGGAAAAAAATCTGTGACTGTCACTGCAAAGAACAGAAAGAAAATATATCAGGAACAAAAGAAATTCTAATAATGGTTTGTGTAGACTTATCACGACTGAGGAGAGCTAAAACGCATAATAAAGCAGAAAAACTAGACATGTTTAATAAATATTGCTGTTCCCTATTTGTAAAGAAGAGGTGGGATGTATTCGTAGTGTGTGTGCAGAAGGATCTGCTGCTAAGCAGGGGTGCTGAGCTGGGAGCTGGAGGAGCATTTCCAGCCGGTGTGGATGGATGTTGTGCACAGGGCACTCCTGGGGGAGGGGGGTGGAGTGGCTGTTGTGCTTCCTTTTTGCTTTTATTAATTTTTGTATCCACTTTTGGGTATCTTGAAACCATTCCAGAAAAGCTAGCAGATGCTGTTGCCACCTCGTCTTACCATGATGTCAGCCTGGGGACGGCAGAGCATGGTGTGCACAGAGTGCTGGGAAGGAAGCGATGGGAATGTTGAACAAACTGAGTTCATTTGTAACAGCAGTGATGGAGGCTGTGCTGAGTGCATGGGGAAGCACTGTGATGTCACACAGCATTTGGCTCCAGCAGCCCCTTGTAGCATCACACTTGAGTGGGACAGGAGCTGGAAGGCTCGGGGGTACCCTGGAGGCTCAGTGGGGATATGTTGGTCTCCAGCTGTCCCAAGGGGCCCGTGGACTCCTGGGTTCCATCAGGTGAGCTTTGTTGGGTTTGGAGAATCCTAGGATTTGTGTCTTTGGAGGTGATTGCCCAGGGAGGCTGTGAATGTCCCCTCCATAGAGGCATTCAAGGCCAGGCTGGATGGGGCTGTGAGCAACCTGGTCTAGAGGGAGGTGTCCCTGCCTATAGCAGGAGGTTTGGACTAAATGATCTTAAAGGTTCCTTCCAACCCAAACCATTTTATGAGATCCTATAGGATCCTTTAGGGATGGAGAGACAGGACAGAGCAGAGATCCCAAAGCAGCCTTGCGGTAGGAAAAGGAAGCAGCGACACTGAGCCCCTGGGAATGGGGCAGTGCAGACTGTGGGTGTGCAGAGCTTTGTGAAAACCACGACTCTCTCTTATAGCTTATGCATTTATACAGTATCTCTATTTCCAATTTTTAAGAGATGTTGAAAAGTTGGAGAAGGCACAGACTGGTTGAAGGAATTCAGCGAGCCAGGAAAATAGTCATTGGTGTTTGTTCTGAAGCATTCTGGGACATGTACCGTATTTTGGGAAACTCTCTGACAGTAAGAGTGAACAAAAATCTCACTTGTCGATTCTGTCTTCATAGAGCTGGTTCTCTGTGGGGGGAAAAAAAAAGACAGGTACCAAATAGCCCTTTATTTTAGCAGACCACAAAGCGGGGAACAATACCTGGAAGCTGAATCCAAATGTTCGGATGACAAAATGAAGAAACAAAAATATTTTTAAGAGCTGGAAGTGGAAATTTGGAGCAGCAGGGGAGATTGGCCATTAGAGCAAACTACCAGGGAAAGTGTGGACGCTGCAGATCTCGATGCCTTCACTTATTCTCTGCATCCATGGAATACGTGTTTCAGTGTTTTCTGGCAGGGCTGAGTGGTTAGAAGGGAGAATTGCTGTTATGTTATAAAGAATGGCTATTCTGTGGTTTAAACAAAAGATCTCGCTCTTTGTGCCTCTCTTTTGGTATCCTGTTTCCCAGTGTCCAGCAGCAGATGGCCAGGGAAGGATTATAACGAACAGAGAAAATATTGAGTGAGCCTTTAATATACTCGCTCCTGTCAGATAATGGTGTGGGGACTTCCCGAGTCAGAGCCTGTCTGAACCTCTGTCATTAGCGAGAGAAACTCAATTACTGCTCCCTGCATCCACTGTGGTGCTTGGAAGAGCTCCTGTTCTCCAAACCATGCTGCGCTCCTCAGTCTGCCGAACCAAAGATGGATGTTCATCCTCACACCACAGCCCTGACCTGTTTTTCCCCACTGGAATTGTTAGTGAAACGTGACGGGAATTTGCCGTTTCCTTAGGTGGACCCAATCTTACCCTCTGTTCCAAACCCTTGGGGTGCACCAGCACCTCCCATCCTGCTGGGGCTCTGTCACGCTGTGACACGTGTTCCTCCCAGCATAGAGCCATAGGCTCACAGAGTGGCTTTGGTTGGAGGGGTCCCTGGAGGCCACCCAGTACCAGCCAACCCAGTCAACCCACGGACAGGGTTGCCCACACCAGCTCAGTTTGCCCATGGCCCATCCAACCCAGCCTTGAGTGCCTCCAGGGATGGGCACCCACAGCTCTGGGTAACAGTGCTGGGGCCTCACTGCCCTCTGCAGAAAGGATTTCCCCCTCACATCTAACCTAAATCTCCCCTCTGTTAGTTTAAAGCCATTCCCCCTTGTCCTGTCACTAACAGATTGTGTAAAAAGTTGGTCCCGCTCCTGCTTGTAAGCTCTCTTCAGATGCTGAAAGCATAAGCTGACACATGAAACCAAAGTGCAGGCAACTGTGTTCTTCCACTTGGTAGAGATATAACTAATGAAAGCAATAGGTAACCTCCTGTAACGCTGAGTACAAAAGGCTGTGATTCTATGATTCTGTTTGTTTACCTTTTCAGGCAGGAAATGATAATGAATAAGTTAGTAAGGGAGCACATGGGACACAGTCATTAATAATCTGCTTAATATTCCTGATACAGGAACGGTGGGCGTAGCATGGAGAGAAGTGTGCATGCAGCACTCTATCTCAATATGGATTTTTCCTTGTGGTCTGGAGGAGGCTTTGCTCCTTCATGCGGATGAGAGGGAGGTGTATTGGAGAAAGAAACAGGAGGTATTTGCAAACTGTTGTAGAGATCAGAGAGGAAATTTCCCCCAGTTAACTCCAAAATCAGGCAAAAAGCAGCAAGTGAGCTGAGGTGGCTAAATGGAGATGTAAACAGTATTAGAAGCTGTAAGCAGTAGGCTTTTAAAGAGTATAAACAGTCTGCAAAGGAGGAAGATTGGAACATCTATTAAAATAAGCAGAAGGCAGTTAAAAGGATAATTAGGAAGGCAAAAAGAAATAGAGAAGATCTAATTGCTGAGAATATTTTGACATCAAAGGGTTCTGTCGATGTATTCAGAGCAGACAGAAGCTAGCAGAGGGAACTTGTCCACTGAAGATGAGGATAGCAGCTGGAGGCAGGAGATCTGTAAATGAGCTGCTTAGTGCCTCTGGGAGCTGATGGGCAGACTGCAGGATCTGACCAGTGTTGTGCGCTGGGAGCTCCATCATCAGTGAAGAGAGGAGCACAGCACCTGGGCACGTGCCTAGGGTTGTTTCTGAGCTAGGAGGTGTGTGCCAGCAACCGAGGAGCTTAGGGTGTCATTGCACGGCACCAGGACCTGCTTGCTGCCTGTCCTGGCTGGGGGTGGCCTCGTGCATAGGCTGGTCTGAAAGGCTGAGGCTGTTTGTAAGACCTTTACAGCTGTCAGATGTAGATCTGTGTGTGTGCATACGCATATGTTTGTATATGTTTTGTGTGCGTGTGTGTGTGTGTATATATATGTCTGTATACATATAAATTTTTACTGGAGCACAAAAGTCATTTGGAGGAAAAATGGCCATTTTGTGTATGTGTGTTTGCTGTGTGCTCCGCCTGCCAAACTCTGCCTGTGTGAGCCGAAGTGGCACGTGAATAACAAAGGTAACACCGTAAATGAAGTGCATTCTGGATAGAGCCTTGCACGTAAAAATCTGGAGACAAATTAAGTAGTGCCTCCATAAGGTCACTGCGTTGGCTTGCCATGGTCTGTGGAGGAGTCCTGGAGCTTTGATCAAAATTGCTTTTCTTAGAGAGCAGCCCCTGCAGCAGAGCCAAAGTGCCACACACTCCTTGGTGTACGTAATTAAAAGCTATCATCTATCCCTATGCAGCGCTGCTGGTTAGTGTTTCGCTTCAGAAGATGGGTTGGCTTGAATTTCAACAAATTTGGGAGGAAATGAGCAATATGTCAAGTGGCTGCAGCGTGCAGCTCTTGGGCTGTGTTCCTGGGGTGCTGTGGTTGCATGGGCAATGCCTCACCAATAGGCTGAGTTTCTGTGTCAGCGCGTGCCGGGTGGCTGCTGGCACATCTTGACCGTGGGGTGGAATTTGTCTCGTTGGGAACACGACCAGACCCATTGTTCCTGCATTACAGCTTGTCCCTTGGAACATTACAGCACTGACACGGAGCCTCGCAGCCTGGTTTAGCTGGGGGCTGCCATCTCCATCTGCTTGGATGAGGCGTCCAGCTGTGCGTGGTGCTGCTGCTGCTGCTGCACAAGCTGTGCTCCGTGCTCTTGGCCTGCAGAAGCAGGTCATCGTTCCCGTGCACATCCCCTCCTTGCTTTGCAGGTGGTGGGACAGCAGAGCCCTTCCTTAAGGAGCTGAGCAGCATTAGCTCCTTGAATTCTAACCTCGAGACTGCTAGTGCTGTAACTAGTAGATAAATAGTTGACCCATTTTGTGATGGCAGTTTCTTTAGTGGGATGGTGTTCTTTAAGCTGTTACACTTTTAATGGAGTAGGAAGATGTCCTAAGTGCCAAGTGCTTAAGTTTTCAATGAGATTTGAGAGGTTTCATATTGAATGTTATTAGCCCCGATAAGAAGTTATAGTCTAGTGGGTGTAAGAGTTCTCCATGCAGAGAAAGAGCTTAGTGCTGATACGTGGCAAGTTCCAGCAGGTCTGGAGTGGTTGTTTTTCATGTGCACACACTGTTTTAATATTAAACCCCTTTATTTTCACCTGCATTAAGTGCTAATGAGACCAGGGTGTCGTTTGGGCTGAATGGAAATAAAGCAAGACGAGGGCACGCCGCATCTGTCGTCTTGCTCCGTTTCCCCTCTTGCCTCAAATCTGATATCCTTCAACTTTATGTTTCATTCAACCAAATTATGATCAGAAGAAAATGGTAGTGTAACTCGAGCGGAGAAAAGTTCAAATAAAAAAAAAACAAACACCACAGTGTACAGGAGATAGTTGTGTAAAAAGTAATGTAGATCTTGGGGAAAAACTTTTGTAATTCAGCAGATGTCACTGGCAGCAGAGGAGGTTGTGTGCTGTACTGGTGGGGGAAAGGAGGGTCTGGAGTCCCAGAGCCGTCAGCCCAGGCAAGGAGGAGATGAAGGAGGGAGACACAGACTGCACTGGTGGAGGGGATGGTTTGCTGCTGAGCTGTGGGTGCCGTGCCGCGCTGTGCTGGAGCTGGCACTGCTGCTGTTTTCGAATCACAGCTCTCTTTGGAGTGGAAAGTGAACATATTGCCTGTGAGTGTGGCTGCAGCAGAAGACCTGTGCTTGTTCCAGCTTCTCAGAGTGTGTTTATGAGGTGCAAACTCAATATCGGTAACTTGCTTGGATGGAGGATGAGAAGACCTCAGGGCTAGGCTGCAGATCTTACAGGGTGTGGAAGTACGGGACCTCCAATCCCTGTCTCTTACATAGCCTATTAGACCAGGGCTGCCCTGTAGGAAAATTGGGAATACATGCAGTGTACCTAATGAAAATTTGAAATTTTGGCAGACCTGGCCTTGAGTTCTTTGCCTGCCCCGCAGAGCAGTGGCAGGGTGAGCCAGCCAGCTTGCTGTCCCCAGGGGTGTGCTGGCTGTCAGACTGGTGGTGCTGGCTGCTTTCCCTTGGGATCAGAAGGAGCCAGCAGGAGGTGATGGGCTGCACCTAAGCAGAGGCTGTGCCTGGAACAAGATGTGGCTCTGGTGTAGAAGTTCAGTAGTTAAGCAGTGGGGAGGAAGCAGCAGGGCTGGTTGTGTGGTTTGGCTTCCATGTGCAGCAGTGCAGGACTTTGTTTCTTTATTACCTACTCCCCTAATTCATTGCATGTAAGGGGAAAAAAAATCCTAGAGAAAGTTTCAGATGCTGTGACCTGTCTTTTCTCCTCCTCGTGGAAGATAATTGAGAGAGGAAGTTTGAAAATGAGATTATGTTTGTTGTCTAGACTGAGTGAGAGCATCTTTCCTTGTTTTTCAGTCTCCTGGGAAGTCCATCCTTGGTGTTAGGTCTGCTATCAGATGGATGGCAAAGGATCTCATCCGGCATACCAGGATGCTTCTGCTGACAGCAAGAGCAGCAGAGGACTTTGAGGCTGTGTTTGGCAGGGTGAGGCGAGGTCATGAGGCTTTATTCCTGTTCATAGACAGATGGCAAGAGGAGCCCAAGGATAGCTGCATGGTTCAGTGCTGTGCCTCAGAGCAGCCCAGCCCTGTCTGTGAGGCACTGAGGCCGATACGTGGGGCTGTTTCATTAAAGCCCAGGTAGCCCTGGAGCTGCTGCTTCCAGCCTGTGTGTGATGGGATCCCAGCAGTGCAGAGTCACGGAATACCCATGTTGGAAGGGACCCAAAAGGATCATCGAGTCCAACCCCTGGGTCCATGCAGGACCACCCAAATCCTAAACACTGTATCTGAGAGCAGTGTCCCAGTGCTCTGTACACTCTGTGTTCTTTGATGGGCTGAAGAATAGAGGTGAGCTAGTGGACTCTGCTGGGACAAGCATGGTGCTGCTGTGGCACTGAAGGGTCCCAGAGCTGACATGGGTGGGAAGAGGGAGAACAGAAGCTGCGGGAAAACCGAGGATGGGATGGATGTGTAATGTTACTAAAGTGTGACAAGTTGAATATTTTGGAGTTCAGCCTTGTCAATGCAAGTAACTGATTTGACTGACTTTCAAAAAGAATGCAAGAATAAAATCTCTCTGCACCTTTTCTCTCTGCCCACATGCATGCTGTTGAGGAGCATCCCTCTGATCAGCCCTAGTGGAAACAAGAGGGGAAGGAAGGGGATGGCTGAGGAGAAGTCTCTTAACTATGGTGCCTTTGGGACTATGGCATTGGTGCAAGTATCTGCATCACTTTGGGATGCAGGAGGCCACACTGTGCCTCCTTGCTGTGGGACATCCATGCATATCCTTGAGCTCGGTTCCTGGCAGTGGACAGGGAATGGTGTAACCTTCTGCCTGTAGGATCAGTGTCACTGTGGCTGAGATCAAGGTGCCACATACAGTGCCCCCACTGGACTGTTCTGACTCTTTTCCTCTGTCCTGTTCTTGACAGATTTTCCAGCAGTCCTTTTCTCCAGAGACATTTCATTTAGGGTCTTGCTGGTTTTGATCTTTCCCTATTACTGGATTTGTAGTCAAATGTTATTTCTAAAAATAAGATATTCTGTTCCTTCTGTTTCTAGAGATTAATCTGTTTCTTTTTTCTTCAGCTGTTCTTCCATGAAAGGATTGTTGGGAGCCTATAAAGGCCAGATAATGTGATTTTTCAGTTAAAACTCTCTTGAGTGAGCTTTCACTAATTGACTTGTTTGCATCAACTGTTACGACAGCAAGCGCAAGACTAACGCCGCCCGAACTCTCAGCGTTGCTGGGTATGACGTGCAGTGTGCTGCAGCAGCTATCAGAGCCATGCCGGCGTGTTAGTGATTTCTGACCTCCGGCACAGAGCCCATGTGAGCCTCCTGCCATGCTGCTGGCTGCCTGCTTGTGTCTTTTGGCACCCAGCAGCAGGATCGTGGCTTTGGAGTGCTCTCCAGCTTCGCTCCATCCCTGGCTGCCGCTGCTCGCGTGGTGTAGCGGCGTGGTGTCGAGCCTGATCCAGCCCATTGACTCGCTGGCTTTGTGACTGCTTGCTGCATTCACGTTCAGAAGCATCCAGGATTTCCTTTAAAAATAGCCAAGAGATGGAAATGTGCTTTTTATGAGGAATATTTTCCAAGCGCAAGCTGAAGGCAGAGCAGCACGTTACGGTCTGTGTAAGTTTGCCGACGGTGTTACTGCAGAACTCGAGGAGGTGTGAAGTCCCTTAGCTCTCATTTGTTGGATGTTAGTGACACCTCTGGTCATCTTGTGGAGGGAAGAGTGGGTGGCAGCAATATGGGGCAGGGAGTCCAGCCAGGAGTGCACTGTTGCCAAAAGATGGAGGTGCTGCTCCTGCACCTTCTGTCCATGCTCTTCTGCTGCTTCTCCTGTGCACTAGGGTTTGCTGGAGCTGTCTGTGAGTTGAGTTGTCGTTGTGACCCGGGAAAAGCACATGAAAAGCCGTGAAGGGGAGGAAGAGGCAGGGCTTTCTGCCAGGTTGGTGAGTAAGCTGGATGGGAGCAATGAGTTGGGGAGGAGGAGGAGGAGGAGGAGGAGGAGGAGGAGGAAGGCTCCCCACTCTGTACTGTTAGACCTGGTTGGTCACTTGTGGGCCCGTCTTCCTTGTGCAAGGAGCTGAGGTTTGTGGCAGGAAAGGTAGAGATAAGGCTGAAGTTGCACGGTGCAACCAGTGAGAAGGGGGATGTTTCCTTTGAGAGCTTTCTGCAGCGAGGTCAGGAGTGTGGCTCACAGTGTGCTTGAAAGTCCTGTAGTGCAGTATGTCACGTTGCTGTGGTCAGGCAGGGATGTCAGTGCAGCATCGCTCATCAAACTCTCGCATCTTAACTCCTGCTTCTCACCAGTTCTGTTGTCCCTGGGCTCGCTGGCTGTCCGAAGTGTTGCTGCTGGTGCCTGCTGTGGTTTGGGGGCTGCCTGCCCGCCCCCAGCCCAGCCACTGCTGGTGCAGAGCAAAGGACTTGGCTCCCTTCCCACCATGTGCTTTCAGTCATGGCACGTTTTCAGAATCTGGAGCTGTGATCCCTCTGTGGTTACAGCAGCAGGTGGCTGACGCCTTTTTTGGCTGCGTTGGGTAGCGGCGGTTCTGCCTTGCGCTGGGTCAGCTGCTCAGCGTGTTAGCTGAGGTGGTGTGGAGCTGAGCAACACAAGGTCCCCTGCTTTACAGTGTGGTGACAAATAGCTGAAGAATAAACCGTTCCCAGGGAGTGGCTGAGCAGTGCTGGAGCAGAACTGCATGGCTGAGCCCTGGAGCAGGGCCACATCCCCAGGGTCGCAGTACCACCTTGCCATGCCCAGTCTCCATTCTGGACTGGAGCTGAGTTCCCATCTCACTGCAGTCCTGTGACAGAGCATCATCAGGTGACAAGAGTGACACAGCATCACCTGGCAGCTGTGGGCTGTCACCTGCTGGTTCAGGGCCCTTCCCAGTCCTGGGCTGTGTACACTCCTCTTGCGAGGGACCGGAAAATGAGGTGTGCACTGGGCAGCTCAGCTCGACTGCTGATTTTAGAGTATTTTTCTATTTTTTCTGTAATTTGCTGTGAGATACCAAGCTGTTGCTCACCGTGGTGCACAGAAGGCTGCTAACAAGCAATGTGATGGAAGCAGCCTTCTGCTCTTAGCTTCGAAGGAGGCTGTTGTGCTGCAGCCTCCTGTGCATCCACTTGGCACCATTCCTCGGGAATAAAGGTAAAATCCTGGAATCAGGGAAATCCAACAGTTCTCCAGATGCAATCAGATCTTGAGATGCTGTTCTCTATGTAGAACCTCTTTTTTGGAGGACTGTCAATGCACCCAGTTTCACCAGGGAAAATCTTGTTTCTGAGCAAACTCTGCTGTTTGCTGGTGTGAAGCAGGGATGAATGCGAGGGAACCCACCGTGAGGATTTATGTTACCCTGGCCCACAATGTCAGAACCTGCCTTGCTGTTACCTACTGTCCCAGCTGGGTTGTGATGATGGGGACTGCTGGTCCCCCATGGAGGTTCGGCGTTACCCCTACCAAGGGCCTTTTGCCTCATGAAATCTGAAGTAAGACACTCTCTCTGCTTTTATAGTGCAAGTTTTTTATTTCTCCATAAAATGCTGGTGGCCGGAGCCACACATGGCTACCCCAAGCACCTGTATTACCATGGCTTATGGCTTACTGGGGCTCACTGCATTGCTCAAGTTTCTATTAAGGGCAGCTGCAGGACACATGGGCTTTGCTGCTGTTCAGGACTCTCCTGGTCCACCACATTGAACTTCAGGTTTTATAGAAGTTAGGCCTAACAGGAAGATTTCACCCCATTAGTAGGATTCCTCTGAGCTGGATGAAAATGTGCATAAATAAGCTGTTTGAGTATGGTTTGGAAGATGCCCCATTCTTGGAGGTGTTGAAGGTCAGACTGGATGGGGCTCTGAGCACTGTTGATGTCTGTGTTCACTGCAGGGAGTGGTGAGCTTTATAAAAGTCCCTTCCAACTTATACAGTTCTATGATTCTATGAACATTTAGGAAGACGTATTTCATCCTTCTGTACCCGTTTCCTCCAGGAAACGAAGATTTGGAGCTCCTGCCCAAGGCTCCATCCCTCTGTCCTGTCCCTGCCTCAGCATTGGTCCCAGCAGGAATCTTGGCACCGCAGCCAGCAGCACCAAAGTGATGAAGTAGTGAAACTCGATGGATTTCTGTTCCTGAGATCAAGCAGCCCATAATTCATGCCCTGCTTCCTTTCCCTCTAATTCAAAGGACGTTCCTCTGCGAGCCGTGATGGCACTGAGTGCACAGAGCCCTGCAGCTCTTGCGGGAGATGCTGAGTCCAAAGGAGAGATGCTGGTGCTCTGGGGTCTGCACACACTGTGTGCTGAGGGATTTCTGCCTGAAAACCAGAGGGATTTGGGTTGCTGTAAAGTAGTTGCGTGGTTTTAAGATGTATATTGTAAAGAGAAGGTTGTCGAAGGTGTTGGTGTTGGCCAATCCCTTCCTAAGGATGGAGCTTTGGGATTTGCTGGGGGAGGGTCGGGCTGTCCATGTGAAGGAAAGCACAGAACCTCCCCCTGTCCTCACATGGCATCTGCACTCACACCTGCTGCACTGAAGTTCCTCGACTTCACCTGTTTGAGAGCACCCTCTTAATTTTCCTCTATTGGCTGCTCTCAGCTGGAAGGTGCTCGTTCATTTTGTCACTGCTCTTACAGAAGTGGTTCTCTGCCCCTGATCGTTGTGCTCTACCTTCCCAAGTGGTGATCCATCTTTGTGATGGTAACCACATCTGCATACTGTGCTCAGAGAGCAGGTGTTGTAGGGATGTATGTGTGGCACGGTTATATTTCCTGCTTGTTTTGCCTTTTTTAAGCAATTCCTTGTTCTTCCTTTTCCTCTTTGACCACTGTTGAGCACTGAGCTGATGCTCCCTCTGCACACGTAAGACACGAAGGCCATCTGTTGTATCCAGGACTGTTTCCTAGCATAAAGTATTATCTATTGCTTTTTTTGTTTTGTATTGTTTTGTTTTTTTTCTTGCAGTTCTGCTCTAATTTGTACTCCTGCCTGATGTTAATGGCTTGCTGTGCAGGTTGGCTTTGCAGTCCCTGTTCCCCACGGTGGTCACACCTCAGGTTCTGCAGCAATCCCATGTTTGCTTTCCCTTAGTGGCTTTGTTTAGTGTCATCTTGGCAATCACTGCTGACTTTATCAGATTTGCTTGTAAACCTTCTTGGATGTGAAGTTCTTTGCTGGTATTTCCATGTGTGAATGGGGTTAGTTGTGGTTGGGGCAGGTGATGAGCAAGGCAGGAGGAGCGTAAGTCCCAAAGAGACGCCCAGCAGTGTGGCTGCACAGCTGGTTTTGTTATGCCAAGGAGAAGTTTGGTTTCCAGTCCCCGAGGTGGCCATGCCTGTGTGGGAAGGAGGCATTTCACTTCTTTTGGTGTGGCGATACGAAATGCCTTTTGAGGAGTTGGATCTGCATTGTGGACACAGTCTCCATGGTGGAGGCGAGGAGGGAGATGCTCGGTGTCACTGCTGGCAGAGGAGCACCCTCTGGGGCTGAGCTCCGTGCCCACTGGGCCTCCTGGTGACCTCAGCTCAGTACCTGGCACTCAGCACACATGGCTGATACTTCATCAGCCGGTGAGGTGCTTTGGTTTCTTAGTTGGGATAAGGCTGATAGGAACACCCATGTCCTTTTGGGGCAGCCTATTTGAGCTGTGGCTTCCAAGGTGGTTTCTCTGCTGAAGGGCAGGTTTTGCTTTGTCTTTGAAGAGACAGATCATGGGTGATGCCGTCGGGTCCTGTGAACAGGACAAAACAGCACAGCTTTGCTTTCGGTTTTGAGAAAGGATTTGAGGTTTCAAGATTTAAAAAAAAAAAAAAAAAGATCAATTTTTTGTGTGTTTGCCGTTCCATTTTCATGAATACATTACCTGCAAATTTTCAGACTAAATGTACAGAATTGCAATCAGGCATTCAGTTGCAAGAAGTATTCCATCATGTCTCTCCGCTAGACTTTCAGAAGACCTCTCAGCAAAGAGAAATACCCCTCACTTCACAGTCAGGGCCCATCCGTCCACGATCTTGGGCACCTCTAGGGATGGGCACCCACAGCCCTGGGGCCTCGCTGCCCTCATCTTCTCCTGTCCCCATGCACGGAAGGATGCTTAATTAGAGCTGCCCCATGGATGAGGAGGCAGCTTGGTTAGGGCTGGAGCGGGGCAGGGCCGCAGGGAGGGCTCAGTGTGAGCAGTGGATGCAGGAGCAGCACGCAGCAGCAGCAGCCTGCAGGAAGCCGTCGCAGTTTGGATTTTTCTGGGCTGCTCTGTGAGTGGTTTAAAATAGTCCTTGAAGTTTTATTTAACTTGAAAGCATTTAGGAAGTGATTTTGAATCCATTTGGTTGATTCACTGCTATTCCTGCAGTAGGATGCAGAGCAGTGATTCTGTAATTAATTTAATTACATGCTTATTCAATCTTTCCTAAACTAGTAAAATTTCAGAAGGCTTTTGAATTCAATGAAATGCGATTTCCAGGGACAGGAGGAAGGGAAATTTCAAGCTGTCTGATTTCTTTTCCCCTCCTGTGGATCCAGGCACCCCCAGCACTGCGTGGGGCACACATCACATGTGGGGCTGTCGTGGGAAGGAACCTTGATCAAGGAGTTTCTATGATGGCATACATTCAGGAAAAACCTTTTTTCTGTTTCCCTGTCCCCCACCTCTCCCTTATTTTCCTGTACCTAGGAATTCATTTCTCTCTCTTCTTTCACTGCCTTTGGATTTGGCCAAAACAGGATGTTTTATAATCGGGCTGTTGAGTTCCAACCCACTCCCTATTGTCCCACAGCAGTACACTGAGCACATCTCTGCCCAGCCTGCTCCGTCCCTTCAGTAGTGAATTTCAAAATATCATTTCCAAATCTGCCTCTCTTTGTCCGTGTCTGTGCTTTTTTTTTTTTTTTTTTTTTTTTTTTTTAAAGTTTTTTTTTTAAAAGCTTTGCAGACGGCCTTGAATGAGTAACCAGATATCTCCTGGGCTCTGGAATTCAGCAGTCCCTGCCCTTTGTTCGGCTGGGTCAGTGCACGAATTCACGAGTTGCTGAATTAAAAGGCAGAAAAATACAAATGTCTGATTGTGATTTGATTTCTATTTTTTTTTTCCAGCAGAAGAAATACAAAGAGGGACTGATATTTTTAGCCGTTTAAAATGCAGTAATTTATTTTAAAATCGGGCTGTGACAAAGGCCAATTTTTAAAGCAGTGTTAGACGTTGAATTGTTTTTCTAAAAGGAATGTAGTAAAATCCAACTTCTTGTGTTCATTAATTAGACAATTTAAGTCTACTTGCAGTGCAAACATGGGTAGGCTGGAAGAGGGTTTGGTGGGCGGAGCTCATAGCAGGAATGTTGAACACTGCAGTGTCTTGGAGTCATAGGATGGCTTGGGTTGGAATGCCAGGATGGTTTTCTTCAGTTTTCCTGGAGAAGAAGGTGATGTCAGGCCGTGGGATGCTGAGTGCTCGCAGGACTGCTTACAGGCTGAGGGAGCTGGGCTTGTTCAGCCTGGAGAAAAGAAGGCTGTGGGGTGACCTTCAGTACCGAAAGGGAGCCTACAAACAAGAGGGCAGTCAACTCTTGGAAAGGGTAGATAACAGCAGGACAAGGGGAAATGGTTTGAAGTTGAGGGAGGGAAGATTTAGGTTGGATGTCAGGTGGAAGTTCTTTACT
>JAOWBP010004368.1:969499-981228 GCA_028571105.1 Tragopan temminckii | reverse complement strand
GATGGCCTCACGTTGTGCCAGGGGAGGTTCAGGTTGGATATTAGGAAAATTTTCTTCTCATAAAGAGTGGTTGGGCATTGGCCCAGGCTGCCCAAGGAGTGGTGGAGTCACCGTCCCTAAAGGTGCTCAAGCAGAGGGTGGATGTGACCCTGACAGACCTGATCTTAGAGCTCTTTTCCAGCCTTCAAGATGCTGTGATTCTGTGATTTTATGATTGCTGGATGAAGTGACAGTGGTGGGCAGTGACAGCCCCACTGTGGTGGCTGTGAGCTGGCTGTGCTGAGCCGAGGCACTGAGCAGCAGCAGGGCTGGCTGTCGCTGGTGCAGGCCCAGTCTGTTGCGGTAAATAATAACAATAATGCTTCGTTCATCGCCCAGGGAGTGTAGGCCGTGACTGACAGCCATTTTGCTCGTCATTAATAGCTGCACTTAATCGCAAAACAAGACTTTTCCTGTGGTCTATCTGTGAAACAATGCAAAACAAAACGGCCTCTCTTCCTTTAGTATCTCTGCAGCACCACCCCCTCCCAAGTAAACAAAAAAAATCCCAATTCCTCCTCTCCTCTGACGAACAATGACTCATTCAGTGTTTGGGGTTTTTTTTCTTCTTTACTGTTTTCTTTGTAATTACTATTATTTTTATATTTTGGCCTTTGCTTCCTTCAGTGGCCGTGTTGCAGTGGAGCTGGCAGCGGTGCCGGCGGTGCGGATTGCCTCACTCTTACGAGCCCCCGTTTTCAGCTGTTTATAACTCTGCCAAACTTTGAGTGTTTGGGCTAAAATGTTCCAAGCCAGGTGTCTGCCTGAGGGAGGGAACACGTTCGGAGAAGTTGGAGCAGAACCGCTTCTGCCCACACTGATTAATGAGGTTCAGAGGAAAATGGGTTTGCCCACAGTGAACTGAAAAAAATCACTGTCTGAGGAGGGAAAGCGCGTTGTGTCGGAGCTGGGCATTTCTAGGAGTTCTTGTGCTGATATTTAGGGTTTTTTGTGGGTTTTATTTGCAGCCTTCTCTCCTTCATTGTGGCTCATTGCAGTTAAGGGCCAGCAACATCCCTATCCACTTTGCTTCTCTATGGAGAGAGGCTGAAACACTCCACACTCAGTGGAAAATTTGGAAAACTTCTTGTATTTGATGTGACATTGTGGAAAAACACCCTGATCTGGCTGAATTATTAACCTCAGAAAGCACTCAGGCTGCAAACCCTTGGCAGAGAGAAAGCAGGAGCTTGGAGGGGCTGAGTGTGAGAAGCATCCCTCCTGTGTCCTGCCCTCACCTGGGGATGGAGCAAAGCACCAACTGTACGGGAAAAAAGGAGGAATAAGGATAATAAGAAGCAAAGCATTTCTTTATTGTCCTAAAAATTCTAATTTTAAACTCAAAAAGTCAAGGTGGACTAGTATTGATGAATCAATGACCTGGTGATCCAGCGGTGGTCCCTGCCATGTTCATTCAGCTGCTAGAAATGTTCTTTTTCCGCCTTTGTTTCAATTATTTTCTGATAGAGACCTGAGCACTGATGTGTCGGTCCTGCAGTGGGAGCTCCAGGCTGGCAGCTTGTAGCACAGGGTGCATTCAGCCAGAGTTTTGGTGTTTTCTGTCTTTGGGTTTTGCAACTGTGTCATTTTTTTGATGTGGTTTAAATGAAATAGGGGTATGGAGGTTTCCAGTGTGGTGTTGTAGGGGTGGAGATTTTTGGTGCGTTGCTGGTGCCACTTGGTCTTGCACTGCAGTGGCTGTGGTTTCTCATCCTCTGCCATCCTGGGGTTTGTGAGCTGTTGATGCGTCCCTTTGTTCCTTCTCTCTCATGCGCTCTCTCTTTCTTTCTGCTAATTTCTAAATTCTTCCACATTTTTCTTTTCAGCCTAATGTCTGAATTCTGGTGCTTCATTAATCCGTTCAGTTTTGTTGAGTTCAGGTTGTTTGAAGTCCACTTACATCTGGATAGGAAGCAATTATTCTATTATCGAATGATCCAAGGTGGCTTCTCTCCTGAAGTCCTTGATTCGTGCTTGGTAATGACAAACTTTGTAACAGTGCACTTTTCCACTGCTCCTGAGGAGGCCTTGAAAGACAGGAGTTCTGTGATTTTTGAGAAGGCCAGTCATTCATCCATCCCTCTTGCAATGTCAAACGCAGTTGCTTGTCAGAATTCCAGCGATGATCTGTTTGTGGGAGCCGTGAAAGGCTCTATGGAAGCAAAAGCAGAAGGATCACATTTTCTTAAAGATTTGGTAATTTTATTTAAATAAGCTCTTGAGGAAGTCAGCTTAGGTGGGGTGCAGGTTGTTTGAGGGCTCTTGTGGCAGTCATTTTGGGTGGGAAGCATCTCTTTGGCAGTGACCATTTTGTTTCTCTTTCTGGCTGAACTTGAAGGTCGTGGCTCTCAGTTCTTCACTACATGTTTCTGAGCAAACACCATGGAGGAAGATTTGATCAATCTCTGTAGGAGTAGAATAGTGCGTGTCTTTATTGGATTTTC
Organism: Tragopan temminckii; assembly: GCA_028571105.1. Lineage (NCBI taxonomy): Eukaryota > Metazoa > Chordata > Aves > Galliformes > Phasianidae > Tragopan > Tragopan temminckii. Next base: position 978,745 of record JAOWBP010004368.1, on the reverse strand, counting down.
AGGAACGTTTTCACTTGCAGCACAGGGAAGCACTGAGGTTAATTCTAGGTCTGACAAACCCTGGTGTTGGAGAAGCTGAGTCTGTAGTTATTACAGGAGCCCAGCAGTGCTTCAAGTGTCTCTGAGACAGCAGAGATGTAATACCGGCCACAGCAGCTCTCCTTGGGAAGAGAGAATGGATGCAGAAGGCATTCAGGGCCACGAATGGAAAAACGAGTTTCTGCCTAGTCCTGAGAGGTCCCTCTGCTCTGTACAGCAGTGTGATGCACTTAGATGCTCCAGGGATGTGGTGGGACCATTGAAATGTATGGCTGGGTCTCCAGACCTCCAAAAGCATTGCGCTCCTTTCTGCTCATCAGCAGGCTTCATGCTGTGCTTTTTTTGGTCTGGCATAAAATCGGTTAAATGAGGCGGTGTAAACACGGAAAGCTTTGCAGATTTACTTAAGGGTTTCTAAATAAATACAAAAGACTGCCTGCCTCTGAGCGTGTGGGGGAGAGGAGGGGCTCGCTTGTAGGGCAAGCATCCTTCTGTGTTTGCATGTTGACACTGCTGCCATTTTTTAAACAGCAACTATCAGAATTAGGGCTGAGTGCCTACTTCATGCTCCCCCTGCCCTGCTTGGGCTCTTCTGACTGTTGCTTTTCCTCTGTGGTGGCAAGAGGTATCTCAGTTGGACTGCTTCTTGCACATCGTGCGTGTACCAGATAGCAGCCCCTATCCTGAACCTAAGTGTGTCATGCCAATAATAGCATTAAGTTTTCAAACTGGAGGGATACTTTTTTTTTTTTTTTTTTTGGTGGTGGTTAATGATTAATTAGGTCAAATTCTCCAAAATTAGACTGCTGGAGAAGGAGTGGGCCAACCGTTTGCATTTGTCACAAAACCTTGCAGCAGAAACCGATGTGGGCTGATCCCAGCTCCCCTGCCAACACACTCTGTCCCGTGCCCCAAACCCACCAGTCCCCAGAAGAGGTTCATTTTTAAAATTGCATCCATTAATATCCCAGTTTCCCTTTTCCCCCCCTTTCCAAATCTTGCGTTAAACCCCTGTAGATTCTGCTTTAAGTAGGCAATTAAGCTAACAACATAATTATATCCCTTAATGCTCATTTTAACTGGTTTTAGAGAAGAAACAAAAGGGGAAAGCAGCCTCAAATATATAGAAATAAAAGCTCCGTTGTAAGGGTATTTTTGATACTCGTGGTGATTTGTGTAAGGTGCCGAGTTTGCCCACGAGTGGCTGCAGGGAAGGCAGGAGGTCATGGTTAAGTGCAGGACTGCACTTTCTGAGTGTCCTTTTTCTGAACCCTCATCTGACTGCAGATTTAGGGGGATCCCATGAGGCTTCTGAGTGTGTCCACTTTGTGTTGAAGTACAGTGGCTGCATAGCTGCGGTACGAGAGCTTTCTCATTTTTTATTACCTAGGCAATTAGTCACGGGAGACCAATACAGTGAGTCCGCAAGCTGCTGCCTTGCCATATGTGTGAGCAGAAAATAGAGTGCTGCAAAATGACATTGATGGAGAATTATTGTAGTGAATCCGTGCCAATTTAGCGGAGCTGCTTTGCTCCCTGTGTAGAGGCAGATCCGGAGGGGAACGGCTGCGTAGTGCCCTCGTGGTAGCAGGCAGAATAACTCTGACTCTGTGGTTTTCTGCAGAGTATGCAACATCCACAAAAATCTGTTTGCGAGGCACAAAGCTGTGTGAAGACCCTCCAAGCCTAAAGCCAGAAAGCTGTCTTGGCATCTCAGATTTTGTTGAGGAATCCAGATGCTTGGTTGGTGCCTGCCTTTCTGAGGTTAGCTGGTGGCTCTGGAACACTGGTAGTGCAGTTTGGACACATGGAACTGCAGATCCTGCTCTCATTTACAGAAATACGCCTTCATTTTCGCTCTCCTTTACCCACTCTAATTCCAGTGAGGAAGTGGAGGTGTCATTCAGGTGTGGTAGGTCCTGGGACCAGTGAGAGTCCTCTCTCAGTGTGTGAGGGCAGTGATTTCATTCTGGTGAGGAGGATCAACTTCTTCATATTTTCTTGATCATTCAGGTGGAATTAAAATAAATATTTACTTTTCTTAAGAAAAAGAGCTATGAGGAGTAAGGTAACACTGAAGCAGCTGTGATGCTTGGCAGAGTCACCTGCATGCCAGCTTGTGTTGCTTTGAGTATGTGCTCCTTTTGGCTGTAACCTATGAGCACCTTGGTTTCTGGGCACAGGGAGCTTGTATGGGGAAATATTTAGACAACTGCTTCCTTAAGAGCGTTGGTGAGACCTGCGGGATGCTTTCTCACGTGCTCAGCAGTCACTGGAGGAGGTGATGTGAGGGTTGGAAGGTCCTGCCTGCAGGTAATGCACTCCTTGGCTGTCTGCAGGCACTGCCCACAAAGTGCAGCGAGCATCTCTTGGAGGAGTGGCTTGATGAACTGCAGCTTCTGGTAATGTGAAAAATGTGGCTTATTTAATTTTCTTCATTTCATTGGTGAGTAGCCATTATTTAGTAAGATTTTTCTATTTTTTTACTAAATGGCCTGGTACACCAGAGTAGGAATATGAAGTTTTCCATCTCATCCCTAACTGTGTCAAACCAGTCCATCACTGGCTCTTCTGAAGTAAAAGGAAACCATGAACAAGATGTAGTGAGGCGATGTTCTTTAGTAAAGATTTTTGGGGGCTACAGTTGGAAAAGGAGCATGATGATCTTCCCTCTTCATGGAGAATACAATGTAGTAGCTCACTGCCAAGTGTCTGCAGACCCAGAGCAGATCTCTGACGTGGTGCAGCTTCAGCAAACATCCGTAGCCCCATACTTGGGTGCCTGCTCACCCATTTAGAGATCCACTGCAGTGAGCGAGGACATGTGAGATGCCCTGTTGAAACTGTCAGTGTGATGAAGCAGGGAAAGGCTGCAGTGAAGCTGTGTCCCTGCCTCAGTTTGTTGCTTCGGGATAATTGTAATGTTGAAGTTCTCTGCAAGGCTCTCTTGCTCTTGCTTGGGGATGTGCTTCTCTTCTGTCCCCCATCTCTCTTTGGTCAACCTTCTCCTGGACTCAGGAGCACACCGTGTCCTCCTTGGAATGCAGGACAACGTGGATGCAAAGGGAATCAAAGTCGAGGTCTGTTCACCCAGGATGCAGTTTGGGGATGCGAGGACAGCCCCTGGTATTCACTGGACTTTCACACAAACGCTCTGCGTTATCGCATCTTTTCTCACTTTTAATCCCACACCTGGAAAGTTACATGCAGAAAATAATTCTTGGACTTAGATTTTCCATATGTTCAGTATGGTAATTGTTTGGAGATGATGTGCCATAAGACACTCCCAGAACTTTGAGTAAGCCATGTTCCTTGTGTAGAACAGTCTACCCGGGATAAGTAGTTGTCTGTGGGACTGCCACAGTGTAGGTGAGCATCCTTTTTTGGGATGTTGCCAAAGCTGGGGTATGTGAGCTTTTCCCAGCCCAGCACCTTCTACAGTTCGTGGCCATGGGAGGCTGCAGCAATTGGGGAATTCCTGGGGACGTATCTGGAGGCGGCAGCAGCTCTTGGCCTATTTCTTTTTCGTGCAGAGGACCGCGGTTCTGTTATTGTGGGTTCATGGCTCTTTTCTGCAAAGTTCAGTCCTGAAATGGGTTTTGTCAGAGCATTTGTATGTCTTCAGATCACAGCTGTGGTTTTCCAGCACTGCTCTGACAAAACCTTTCTGGTGGCAGAGCTGTACAATTGATAGATTTTTAATTTCCTTGAAGCACTAACAAATTGAAGAATTCCTTTTCAGGTTGAGCTGAAGAAAAAATATATTGATTTCAATATATATTTTTTTGAAAAGCAGAACAACAACATTTTGGGTTACATAGTTCTGGGTTGCACAAAACTTGGGGCTTGTTTCCTTTAGGTTTCAAACATACTATGGAGTTCTTCCTTTAAGAAGTAAACAGGGTAGATATTTTGCCTGTGTAAACCAGAATATTTTACATGTCAATCTGTGTCACTTCCACTTTTTGAAAATGAGTGTGATACTCCATTGTATGAATAGTTCAGCAAAAGTGACACGAATCCATGAATGGTCAGTCTTGCTATCGCTACACTTTTGGCTGAATGTAATTTCCCTGCTGCTCTCTGCTGTCCTTTATTTCAGCTCCATGAACTACAGAGAATAGAAGGTCGTGCAGTCTGGGTCCAGGCAGTGTTTGTCCCATGCAGTTTGCCTTGAGAGAAAATGTCTGTAGCCCAACTGGTGACTTAAAAATGTCATTTTGGGAGTCAGAGAAGCAAAGGTTGGTGGTACAGAGAGAGTGCGCCCACTTGTTCCAGACTAAACTCCAGAATTTCCCCCCTGTAATTACTGCTCTTTTTTAAGTTTGGAAAAATTCATCCAACTCTGTGTGCCTTCCCCCTTCTTACTTTTAGATCAATGTGGTTTGTCTTTTTTTTTTTTTTTTCCCCTTTCCAAAGTAAAATTACCACCATTTCATGCTATTATAAAAGCCAGTCATACAAAATTGGGCGAGAAGATGATGGTCCATAGTTAACCATCCAGTGGTTAAGATTTGTTTAGTTTCAGCTTCTTAGCCCCTTTCTAAATGCTATGAGGGATTTTTCTTGTTGGAATAGTTTTGTTTATTTTATGGTGTTAGGAACAGGACCATAAGGATAACATCTTTGCTTTCATACTGTGGTCCAGTGTGTGTATACCCACCGAGGGATTTCTCATATTGCTAATTTGTGATTGTGGATACTGATTTTCTGCTTTGGATTGTCATAGATTTGACAAATATTTAATTTTCTTTGCATGCCTCAGATTTAAACTGAAAGCTGTTAGTACCCTGCATCTGTGTGGTGCTGTTAATTATGGAGGGACACAGAATCACAGAATGGCCAGGGTTGGAAGGGACCACAAGGATCATAAATCTCCAACCCCCCTGCCACATGCAGGGCCACCAGCGTCAGCATTTAATCCTAGGCTAGCATCCTCAGAAATCTGCAAAAGAAAGAGTAAAAACAAGACTCAAACGTAGGGATCGCATGACCGCCATCCCTCACCTGTGTGAGGAGAGAGCAGCTGCTCTGAGATGTGCACCACTGTCTGCAGACTTAAAGGGCAAAGTTTTTGTCTTGCTAAAGCTTCTTCCAAGAAGTGCTTCATCGCTGCACTCCTCCTCAGCCATGAGGTCCATGAATCCAGCCCTGGGCTCAAGTAGTTCTGTGGGGATGTTGTGTGCAGGAGTTGTTTTTATTTCTTGATTTTAATGTTTTGGGTTGGGGCTTCTTGAAGGTCACAGACTTGCATCAGAGATGAGCAGGATGGTCTGTGTGGGTCTCTGTCCTTTCCACACTGAGAAGCAGCAACTAGACTTTGGGATTTTATGAGCAGTGGAGGAGTTACCAGCACAGAGGTGTTTTTCCTCTGGATGTGGGTTTGGCTCCCTCTTTGCCAGCACCGTTATCAAAGCTCAGAAAGCAGTACCTGCATGCATCAGCACAGCTGCTGGAGAGGAACTCTGAAGAGAAGGACCTGAGTGGCCAGCAGGGTGACCATGAGCCAGCAGTGTGCCCTGGTAGCCAAGAATGCCAATGGTATCCCCAGGGTGCATTGCACAGAGCGTGGCCAGCAGGGTGGGAGAGGTGATCTTCCCCTCTGCTCTGCACTGGGGAGGGCACAGCTGGAGCACTGGGTGCAGTGCTGGGCTCCCCAGCTCCAGGCAGACCAAACTGCTGCACAGAGCCCAGCGCAGGGTGCAGAGATGGTGGGGGCCTGGAGCACCTCCTCATGGGGAAAAGCTGAGAGCCCCAGGGCTGTTCAGCTGCAGGAGGGAAGGGGAGAGGGGATCTGATCAATGATTATAAGTATGTAATGGGCAGGAGTCAAGTGGATGGGGCCAGGCTCTGCTGAGTGGTGCCCGGCGACAGGACAAGGGGAGACGGGCACAAACTGGAGCGCAGGAAGTTCCATACGAACATGAAGAAAAGCTTTTTTTACTTTGAGGGTGACGGAGCCCTGGAACAAACTGTCCAGAGAGCTGGTGGAGTCTCCTTCTCAGGAGATGCTCAGAACCTGCCTGGACGCTTTCCTGTGTGACGTGCTGTAGGGAACCTGCTTTAGCAGGGGGTGGTGGACAGGGGGATCTCCAGAGGTCCCTTCCAACACCTACAGTTCTGTGATTCCATGATCTTTCATGGCTTATGGTACAGAAGCCTTTCTAGTGAGCCTTGTGCTGTTAGGTGCTTCACTGGCCTTAATGAGTATCAGGAGTGCAGGGTTGTGATGGCAGAAGTGCTCCTGTGTAGCATGGGAGCCTGTGTCCTGATCGTAGGGTTGCGTCTGAGAGTGCATTTGGGGTGGGACCTGCTGCTCCCCAGCACACCTCACCGCGCCAATGTCTGCCGCCTCTGGATTTTTGTTCCTCCATGATTCTCTCACCAGGTTCTTCTCAGTGATGCCTGTGTCAGGAGGGAACACCGGAGAGGCTGTGGAATCTCCTCCTTGGAGACCTTCAGAAGTCGCCTGGATGTGGTGCTGGGCACCCTGCGCTGGGCATCCCTGTGGGGAGCAGGGGAGGACAGATGGACTCAGAGTCCTTGCCATGGAGCTAATAGAGAGCATCCAGAGAAGGGCTGTGGAGATGAGGAAGGGTCTGGAGGGCATGGATTCCCTGGGTTTGGTCGGCCTAGGGAAGGGGAGGCTGAGGAGAAGCCTGATGGCCCGCAGCTCCTCATGGCCCGCAGCTCCTCATGGCCTGTGCTTCCTGCTGTGCAGAGGGCTGGATGGCTGCTGGCATCCACTGTCAGCAATGGCCGCTCCATCGGTTGCAGCATTTCAACGCACAGCATTCCTACACAGAGCCAAGAGATGCGCCTCTGCTCACGTGTGGCAAAGAAAACGTGTTTAACAGAGCTTTTGTAGTAAGATGTGTGGGATTCCGTGTAGAAATAAGTCCTATTTTAATTTTCCCTTCACGTGAGCTTGTCTCGTGCAAGATGGGGTTGTTTTATCAACTTGGAAAAGTGCCTGTAACAGGATTTTGTAAGAATTGATTTCCTGCGAGTTTCCTGTGAAATTGGAAACCTGGAGAAATGGGTGGATTTCTGAAATTCTATTGTGTGGGTTTTCTCCCCCTTTTTTTTCCCCGAGTGAAAAAATAACAGTGCCCTCCTCCCCCCCAAGCTTTCATTCCGCATACATTTATTCCTTAAAAATATTTCCAGCTGTTTCTTTTTCTGGGAAACTCATACCATCTGTAAACAAGTGCCTGATTCAGATAATTCTGTTATTTTGCCTGGTCACTCTTATTTTCCAGCTTTTAATAATGCGAGAGTTGAGGAGCAATCAGTAATGGTTCTTCTCCTCTTCACCCTCAATTTGATTATTTTTCTCATAAAGAGTGGAGTAAGGAGAGCGCCGAGCAACAGGAGATGGGAAAAATATTTTGATTACTTTTCGGTTGCTTATAATCAAGGAGTAACTCTTCTAATCCAGGCCAATTTACTGCATTGATTTAATTCATAATTTTAATTTCATGACTTTTCTGAAAAAAATAAAAGTAAAAACATAAAGAATAAAAAAATAAAACCACCCAAACCGCAGAAGACAAAACCAGCAGCTCTGCGAGGTGCGTCGGGTTGAAGCTTTTTAATACTTGTTTGAACAGTTGTAGTTTTAGGTTAAAATTTATTTAATGTTCCCTTTCTTCTGTCTACCTCTGCCAGAATATGCTACTTGAATTTCCCTGCGCTGCCACAAGAGAAAAATTGAAATTCAAAGCACAGATTCTGCCAGTGCTTTCAGCGAGTTCATAAAATTACTCATATGAATATTCCCTTGACTCAAAGGCAACTGCTTGCAGTCCTTAAACCTGTCTGGGACTACCTGAAGTATTGGGAGCCCAAACAAATGGTAGGTGATGTGGAAATCCTGGGTCTTCAAAGGCTTTTTTCTTTTGGTTCAGTTTTGAAGCAAAAAGCTCTGGATTTGCTCTGTGCATGGCCGAGCTGGTTGCACTATTTGTTTCTTCCCCCTTGATACCAATAGGCTGACATGAAATCTGGAGGATGGTTCTCGATCTGTGGTATGGCTGTAACTGGGAGAAGTGTGGAGATGTGGCAGAAATGTTCTGCTGCTGGCTTTGGTTTTAGCTCAGCTCTCCTGGTTAAGAGCCGGCAGATCTGTGCCTTTCCCAGCAGGGATTGCACCTCTCCAGCATGAAGCTTTTTAGGACTTGTGCTTACGAGTTGCTGAGAGCGCAGGAAATGGGTGGGTGCAGGTGGAGTACCCACACTATTAAATTAAGGAAAGGTAATGATAAGCAAGGAGTAAAGACAATGAAATTTAATGAAAGTAGTTTCTAGATTTTGATAACTTTTTGTTTGTTTGTTTGTTTGTTTGCCTGCTTACAGTTTTCCCTCCCAAGCTCCAACTTTCTGTTCCCAACATAAGAATTTGGGGAAAAGTTTGAGCAAACCCAGTTCAACTGTTATCAAGACCAAACAATATTACAAAATAATAATAATAATAATAATAATAATAACAATTAAAAGAAAACTACTTCTCCTGCCAATTGAAATTGGCTTAGGGAGAGTCTCTGGGTTCAGGCAGTAGAACTAAAACTCTGAGTGTAGAAAGCTTTGTTCCCCTTTCAGCTTTTCCAGTGAAATCCCGTGCTCACACCTGACCTGTGGGCTGGCCTGGGTGGGTGGGCTCCAGGCCCCATCACCAACAGTTCGGGAAGCACTGCAAGGTTTCGTGGCAGCCGAGGAACTGCAGGGAGCAAGGTACAACCCGGGTGTACAAATGTTGTGATACATCACCAGCTTTTAATTTCCACTGCTAATGCAGGGATGGGCACCCTCTGTGTGTGGGACCTGGTGAGCATCTTTGGCTTCTCCTTCGTGGCCCCGTGGGGACCGGAGCATCACCTCTGTATCTGAGGTGGGTCCTTGGGTGGGTCCTGGCTCTGCTCTTGGCTGTTCTCGCACAGTGTGGTCATCACCGCTGGGAACCACCACCCATGGCTGCCAGACTACGCGATGGGCTGTGCCTTAACATTTTCTTTGCCTTTTGTCCTCTCTGGGACATTGGCCACCAGCAGGAAGCCAACCTTAGGTAATGCTGTTATGAAATTGCTCATTAACAGCTTATTTCTTTTTACAATGAGAACGAGTCCAGAGGAGGCCACTAAGATGATCAGAGGGCTGGAGCACCTCTCCTATGAAGAAAGGTTGAGGGAACTGGGCTTGTTTAGCTTG
>JAOWBP010004368.1:950445-961809 GCA_028571105.1 Tragopan temminckii | reverse complement strand
GCTTTGGGCACCTCTGGGGCAGCCAGTGGATGGGGCTCCGCAGGTGGATTTTGGCAGTGCCAGCATCCTTCTTATGCAGAAGAAAATTGAGGTTTTCCCAGTTTTGGGAGGTTCATTAGAGAGAACCACTGGTGCTTGCACTCAGGATGGCTTGAACAAAGCGCTGGAAGGAAAACAAGGAATTGGCTAAGGAGCTCGGAAACAAAATCTACCTCAGCATCTTCGTACCTGAACAAAAGATGGTCACAAAAAGCAAAATAGCAAAATCCGTTCAGATTTAAAGGAAAGCTCTGCCAGTGGCTGAACGTTGAAATTTGGTTTTGATGACATCAAACCGTTAGGGCTGGCAGTACAAGGTGGTTGTTTTTCAAAGTTGTTCCTGCTTGAATGTGTCTCATTAATTGCAAGCTATCATGTAAGCTTTTAACTGTTAATTTATATCAGTAAGCAAAATAAGGTTTCCAGGACAACTTTACCCCTTTTTTCTGTTGGTATTTTTTTACCAGCTGTTTAGTAGCTCCATCTTAATGTGGTGACCATAGTACTGGGTCGCTCCTATTTTTATTTATTTATCACAGTGAATTGATTTTATTCTGTTTCAAGTAAATGTTAAAAGCTCCGAAGGCACAGGATTTTTCTGATCTTATCACCTCTGCGGCTCTGATCGGGCCTGGCTGCTGCCTTTGAAATAACATTGGTTCAGCATGCAGCTGTTTTCAGCTGAGAATTAGTGGTGGCAGAAAGAACTCTGTTTCCTACCTTATTAAGTGATGTGTGGATCCCGTACCTCACTGTGTGCTTATTAATGGGATATTGTGAAAACCAAGGAGAATTATTAGGAGCATAGAAAAAAACTCTTAAGGGAGTGAAAGGAGAGATGACTGTTTGCCTTGGAGAAGATGACAACTAAAAGACAACATGACAAAGCTGTGTGTTATTGAGTGCTCCAGAGAAGGTAGATCACAGGTTTCTTTCTCCTTCTGCAAGCAAAGAGTCAGTCAGCAAAATTAAAAGGTAGGAAATTAAAAGCCAGTAACAAGAAAGCTTTTTTTTTTTTGCTTGTGTGACGGGCAAGTGGAGCTGTGGGAGCATAGAGCCAAAAGCTGAGCAGAGGGGCTCAGAAGGAGCCCAACTGGATGATGCCGTCTGTATGTGATGTGGGCTCTATTGGAGCAGGGCCGTTTCCTGGGGCTCAGATATCCCACTGCTGTCTCTGGAAAGTTCCCAGAGCCTTCGAAGCCATCTGTACGAGGTGGAGCAGTTTGGAGCCCCGTGTGCCATCGTTAGGGCTCACAGGAAAGCAGGCAGCGTGGAGCAGTGCTGGGGTGCAGACCTGGGGGTAATTGCTGGGAATCTCCATAACACCAGTGTGAAACAAACTACTTACCAGTAATTAATGTCAGCGTTCAGATGGTGGGCTCTGGATCTTGACAAGAAATAATTGAAAAACCAAATGTGCAATTATGTCTGACAAGCAGCGCGTGCTTTTCTTGGTCACCAGAGCCTTGTGTAGTCATGTGTTAGACACATTTTATATAATTATTACTGTTTATATGGTGGGTGTCAGAGGAAGGAAGAATTTTAGTTTCACGTCCTCTGTTGGCTATTTATTTTAAAGTCATTAGATTTGTTTTCAGACTTAACTACACTTAATGTGCGAGACTCCTGCTGAATAAATCAGACCCTGGTATTGGAATTGCATCTGTTTGCAGAGGGAATGGAGCCAACTGGAAGCTGAGCCCCCGTCTGCACGAGGGCTGTCACCAGCCAGGGAGCCCGCTTGCAGAGCAGATGTAGCTGTGCTCCGTGCCCAAGGCAGGGGTAAATCCCAGAGCTGCTGGGGCTGTGAGGGTGTGGATGGTCTCGACTTTACTGCACTGTTGTAGGGGTTGCAAAGAGAGCGGGGGCTTTCTTGAAGGTGGAGTTCCCAGCAGCCCCTCTAGGCTGGAGCATGGGCATCTCCCAGCTCACACAGCACAGTTTTCCTCTGTGCACCAGCCCAGGCCGTGGTGCTCGGGACATCTGGCGGTGTTGGTCTTTAGCAAGATGGTGCTGTCAGGAGAGGCTGTGTTTTGGTAGAGCAAGACAGCTGGGAAAGTGATGCATGCTGCTTTGTCTGCCGTACCCAGATTTCAGTAGTTCTTTCATTCGTGATGTCTCTTCAAAAAAAGATCTAATTTCAATAAGATGAGTGAAGAAAAAACTATTTCAATAACAAACTTCCAACTGGAGGAGAACATACCAAGAAATGGTTGCATATACTTTCCTCCTCAGTTGCTCCTTTGCCCGAATGGTGGCATCTTGCCTCCTTCCCTTTGCTCGTTCTGTACTGTGCAGACACATCATCCTTAGCGGCTCTGTTACCCTCAGCCTCTCGGAAGGGGATGTGTGTGAGTGTTTCTGAGAAGGAAAACTGTTTAAACAGTTTCCCTTTTATTTGAAAGACCACCTGGGAGATTTTCAGCCCCAGAGCATGAAGAGCTTAAGACACCCTGCATTAGGAAGAGAGAGAAGTATTAATAATTAGGCATGGTATTTAATAGCCTTGGTGCTCTCAGAAGGATTCTCACCAGCCATCTTCAGGAAGGAACAAACAGAGCAACAAACAAGGCAACTAGCTGATAGAAGAGGAGCAAACAGTTCAATTCTGCGCTGAGATGTGGACAGAAACTGTGAGAAACCCGTGAACGTTTCCTTGAAACCCAAAAGGAGGTCGGAGTGCTGTAGATGCACATGTGAAAGAAGAGGCAGCAGCACACAGATGCATCCCAGCTCCCGTGGGACCAGCTTATTTTCTGCACAAGCCACACTGCTAAACGTCAGAGCCCAGGAGAGCTTCTGGTGATGTGAGGCGGAGCAGGGCTTCCTACTGGAGCTGTGAAGCACTGAGCAGCACTAACAATAATGCCTTCAGCAAAGCAGGGTTACCAGGACTTGGTTTTCCTTCGACCATCCGCTCTCCTGGGCAGCTCGGGGCTGTCCTGGTATGGCCACAGTCTGCTATTTAAACACACGCTCATCTCCAGCAGCAGGACATCTGCTGCATCATCTTTGCTGCTCTCCACCTGAGGAGTTTACCCGGTCCTGAGGTCCTGTCTGCTGTTCTCTCCCATGTGCTCGTTGTATCCCACTCACACTGTGCCATTACTGCCTGTGGCTTCATGGCTGGCTCTGGGGTGGGCTTCAGCCATGCCGGGACCTCTGGGGGTTTGCAGGCCTCAGTCATTTCTGAGGCAAGCAACACAGAGCTCTTTCAGTGATATGAATAAATCCTTCATCTGTTCTCTTTGTTTTTCCCTGAATTTCTTTGTCTCTGTTGACATTACCCTGCTGAAAATTTAAAGGAGCTGGCAGCTATTCTATTATCATCTTAAATTTAGTTTTTAACCTGCATCGTTTGTATGTCACACTTCTTATCAGACTGAATTCTTTTGCTTTTGGCGAGTGCTGAGCGTTTGCTTTTTGTCGGATAAGCCATCTTTTCTTTAATTTGGTTCGACTTTCTTCTTCAAACCACACTCATGATACTCCTAATAAGGACTTAAGGGAATTTGTTTTGCTAATAACTGAGGAATTCTTTCTGACTCTTCGCTGTTGTCTTGGTTTGTGTTTTAATGCTTATTTTCTAGTGGAGAGGCAGCCTGGTTTGGTCCCATCGTTTACCTGTTCTGAAGGATTCGGAGCTATTGAGCATCCCTTGAGGAATGAAAACACAATTAAATTCCTCTTACACTGACTGAAGCAGTTTGTTGTCAGGAAAGGCTGTGTGTTTTAGAAGACTGTGATAGTTGGAAGAATTAAGGATGCTGCTTAGTTTGTTTGTTTTCCTCAAATTTTAGCAGTTGTTTCATTCGTGGCGTTACCTCTTCAAAGAATGTTTTGGTTTAGTTTTGTCTAGAGACCCACACGACTGGAAAGCAGATGATAGAGCATGCTGAGAACGCTCTGAGCAGAGGAACACTCACATTCCTAGTCAGAATTTCTTCTTTTTTTTATTGCATAGGAAGATTACTGCTAAATGCAGGCAGTCAGTGAGATGATGGTGAGGGCTGGCACTGGGATCACTGTGTAAAGCTCAGGCTGTGGTGGTGCAGCACATCCAGATAGGAGTCACAGAATCATAGGGGTGTTTGCATCGGAAGGGACTCTCGAAGGTTCTTGTAGTCCAGCTGCCTGCAGTGAATGCAGGGACACCCACAGCTCCATCAGGTGCTCAGAGTGCCGTCCAGCCTGATCTTGGGTGTCTCTTCAGTTGCTTCTTTCATGAGATTTTGCTGTTAGATGGGCCTTGGTCTTCATGCCCCTCACACCACACTGTGTTGTGTTAGTCACCTCTGTGGTTGTCAGAGCTGGCTGCCCTTGGAAGCAGGTAGTCACCCTACCTGGTATATCTTTCTCGATCCTTCTAACTGTATGAACTCCATAATAATAGCGATATTTATTGAGCAACTAACCCAGTGGCACTGTGTGACCAGGGGCTTGGGTTTTGGATGTGCACCAGCAGCTGCTGCCACTGTGTGCGTTGCTTTGTCTCACTGTGATGTCTGTGCTTCAGCATTCGTGTGGGTTCCCAGACATTAGTAGAAAGAGACAGAATATTTTTGACTCAAGAGACAGCAGAAGAGGTTGTTTGCTGCATTGGAGGGGAGATTCCCAGTAAAACAATCTCTTTTCCAGCAAACCAAGCAGAGTGTGGCTCAGTGACCAGAGGCAGTGATGCATGCTGGACGCACCGTTTTTGCCTTGGAGGCTACTGATACATAGGAGGCACTCAGCAATGTGGCTTTTGCTCCTGAACCTCACACATGGAAACCAAGATAGCCTCCATGTAGAGGGGGCGCTGGGTCAGTCTGCAGTGGTGGGTTTGGTGGAGGAATGGCCGTGAGCTGTGCCTCAGGGCACTGGCTGGGCAGGTAGGGGAGCATGCAGAGCTGAAGCAGGAAGCATGGAGATGAGAAACGGTGTTCATCTCCAACACTGAGAAAACCAATTCCTGCCTACCTGTTCTTTCAGATGACTTTTTGCCCAGTAATATCTGTGGCAGAGATGGCCCTGACAGAGGACATCATTTTTTCCCTGCTTTCTGACCTGCTCCACTCCTCTGCAGCAAATGAGAACTGAGGAGGGATAGCACCACAAGCCACTCATCAATCAAGCGGATTTTATGCTTACATCTTTCTTATTCTATTTCTACTTTAATCATTTCCATGTAAACTCAGAGTTCATTTCCATCTGTTCTATCCATTCCACTTCCCTTAACTCCAGTCATGGCTGTTTGAGAACCATGGCAGACATCTGTAAATCGAGCCCCATTTTTTCAAGTGTCTGTTTTTGCTTCCTTGCCTTTTGGGCAGCTGGGGCCTTTCCATCTGGCATGACATCAGCCAGCTGCCCGTTGGTTTTGAGAAGGCAAATTGTAGTGTCCCACTGGTGACACTGTCCTGGTGGGCCCTGCAAAGCTTGGCCCTACAAACATCCCCTGCATTATCCTAATTACTGTGCTCTTCTGAATCTCTTTGGTCCTGCAGACCAGAAGAGCAAACCAAGGACTGAACAATAGTGTTTTGTGTTTTAGTAGTGTAAAAAGGGGACGCAGCATGCTTGGCCATGGGGAACGTACGTGTTGCCATCATTACTATCAGGGCCTAAGCGGTGTGTCTGTGCTTCTTCCAGCTTGAATGGAGTCCAGAAGAAATTGTGGATGCTCCATGTTTGCTGCTGGGGAGGAAGAGCTTTCTTTGTAGGTGTTGATTCAGAGCGTGTCCTCCTCCACATTTGCTTCCTTTTCCTCTCCTTTGGAGAGAAAATACACAGGAGCTGACGTTGAAGACTGATTCTCCGTTGATCTCACTTTGCTCCTCCCCAAAAGCTCAGCAGGATGTGTGCTATAAAAATAGCCTCATTAGAAGCCATCTGAGTACATACACAATCACAGATCACTCAAAAGGGAGCATTGAGCATGCATGTTGCTGTTGCTGTCTTCAGAGAATTACATGACAAATTATTCCTAGCTGGAAGAAATGTCCTTTTGTAATTGGGTTTTTTTCCTCATTCTTTCATAAGGGAGGAGTGTGTGTTTTTTAAGTAGCTTTTAGTCACTTTCATTATTAATGAGAATGCTACTCCAGATCAGAAAAAGCAAACTGCAAATGTGAGTCTCTTCTGGCTGCAGCAGCTGACGGTTCCCATTTGCTTTCAGTCATTGCCGGTTCTGCTTATCACAGCCAGAAAGAAATACTCTTCAGAGATAAAACAGCACCGTATTGCAGCTCTGTGGTGTGCACCTCTTTCCCCTCCATTCCTCCTTTGGCATAAAGCTGGCTGGAAGGGGTTTCACTGGTTTCACTGATAGAGTTACAGTGCAGAGGAGACTTGAAAGCAGCCACCCATTTCCTTGGTTCTCCCCTCTGGAAGAGCACTGCTCATGAGGCATTGTTGCCTATTTCCTTGCTGCATCATCTGGCTGGCTAAAGCTTTAGGCCTTTAGAAGCTCTTGTAGCTCCATCTGAATGATTCCAGGAAGATGTACCTACCCATACCTGTCCAGCTCCCCATGCTGACTTTTCATCAAGCCTCCTTAAATGTCTTCTGCCTTCACATGCTTGTGTTTGACATGAAAGTGGCCATATTGTCATCAGAAGATGAAAGCCTGATGATCAAAGCAGGCAGCAGTGTGGAAATGAGCATTGTGAGATGATGGAGCTGGTAATACAGTAATTGGCTATGTGACCTACTTAGGCAGAGGAGTGACACGTACACATACAACGTTTGTTTGTCTCTTTAATGTTTAAAATCTGTAAGGCCTGTTCTGGAGAGTGAAACAGTAGCTCACAGGTAGGAGCAGCCAAGCTTGCCATTGAGTGATGGTGTGAGCAGCTTCTGCCTCCTCTCCTCAACAAGCAAAAGCCTGTTGGATCTCTTAAGACAGTGTGCCATGTTAAATGCAGGTTGGACTTGCAGAGGTAATTGCAGCCAATCCCTGGAAGGCAACACTTGAACACTGTAGAATTGCATTGCTTCACCCTCAAGAAAGAATGGTATGAGCTCAGGGACTGCATTCCAAACCATCACAAGGGATGAGGTGCAAGTTCCCAGGGCTGGGGTCTGTCTCATCCTTGTCCCTTAGGCTCTGATCTTGTCACTGGTACCTGTGTTACCTAGCAGTGCCCTTCGAGAACTCATAGATGGGGCTGATGTCAGCATTGGTGTCATGTCAGACAGTGTCACTGAGGTCAGACAGTGTGAGCTCTGTCCTCATGTCACAGTGCTTGCAGTCACGGTCACATTGTGGATTGTGTTGAAAAGTACTTCTACTGCCGAGATGTAACGTTGATTCTTGACTTCACTGAAGGCCAGGCAGCATGTTCTGTGTTACCGTGAATCTCAAGGAGATTTTCTGGAGAAGTATGTTGTAGACCTGCTGCTGCTTTATCTCTAACTGAAGACCCTCTGAAAGAAGAGGCAAAAATCAGCATAGCACACAGCCAGTGCAGCATCATGGACTTGCAAAGGGTCTAACACGCTAGGACCAAAGAGGTGGTGGAGAAATGATGGCTTACTGGATCACTTATCTTGAGCTCCTCACAGACCCTGGAGTATTCCCCTCTCCATCCTATCTGAGGTTTTCCAGCGTTGTAATTTCACTGTCTCTACCCACTTGCTGTGATCTGTCGGTACTGTTTTCCCCAGTTGTGCCAGGAAGCTTTAAACTCGGCCATCCCACATTGTTCGTTTCTTCAGCACTGCTCCCCTCTGGGCTCTGGAGATGGTTATATTCAGTTGTGAATGGCATAGCTTCAGCAAATTGGTAGCTGAGCTTCAGGCCAAGGAGCCTGGCCTGAGCCTAGTTTTGCTGTACGTACTGGCTGGATTTCATGTGTGACCAGAAGAAAGAGTCCTCCACAGGTGATGCTCCGTTTGCTAGTAGAGCCATCTTCCACCATTGCTGCCCTCCTCATCTCTCTCCAAAGCTGTGTGGGCCCCGATGGAGGCACTGGGTGAACCTTCTAAGAGTCTGACCAGTGGTTTCAGTTCTGTGCCATTGGTGTAGGGTGGCTGGATGAAGCGGGACCATGGACATGCTGTGCTATTAGGGACAGTTCTTTGGCATTGCTAGCAAGTCATCCCGTTGTTCAAGTCAAGATCTTGCCTTCAGACAAATTCTCTGCAGTCTGTACACCGGTCCTTCAGAGGCTGTAAGAAGACATGAAGGTACTGTCCACGTGTACCTGTGGGAGTACTAGAGAAAAGAGGACTGGGACTGTGTTGCCCCAGTTCCATGTATGTGAAGGTATTTTTCAAACCATGGTGTTCCTCTGAACATTCAACTGGAGCAAGTCTGCAGTTGAAGCTCTTCCTTCGTCAACAGCAGTGGTCAAATACTGGCACCTCTTAAAGTTGGCGCTGATCATTTATTCCCTTTCACCTCAGCCCTTGGGTGCTTTCCCTGGGACGTGAGTGGGATGTGGCTCTGCACAGATCTCCCTGACGGGTTCCAGGTGATGCTGGGGTGCTCAGTGTGGAGCTCTGGCGCTGTAGGCTTGCTTCCCTCACACCTGGGTACACCCGTCATCTCTTCTGGAGAGCATCAGAAGACACAAAGGATCACAGTTGTGAAAGTCCAGTGGTGCTGTGGGTTTTTCATTTTGTTTTTGAGAGGATCTGCAGACTCCTTTCCAGGTTTCTGTGCTATGAAATCCTGCAGATGAGAGTTGCAAAAAACATTTGGGGATGATGTCCTCTGTACACTATCTGCTCAGGCCTCTAACTTGTGGGGCGATGTCAGAGCATGGTGTTGCTTTTAATTAATACTTGCAGATCTAGGTCCCAGCTAGGAGCAGCCAGCCCAGCTGGGAAGTTAACTTTCTTGGCAGAGGTGGATATGGAAAGTCAGTGTGTGTGAAGAGCAGAGTTTCTGAGAACCCATCAGTCTGGTCCTGCAGCTTCATGCCACGCAGCCCAGTGCAGGGATAGATGGAGCACCCAGTGCCGGGACTGGCCAGGTGTGGGTGCTCTGGGTTTGAAACCTTTGAGAGATCTGTTCTGCCTGAGCACATCCTTTAGAAAATGGTTGTTCTGGTGGACCACCACCAGTGCTAATATTTTATGCCTCATTTCAGTTGGTTCCAACTTCCAGCTACGAGCTCTTACTCTTCTCTGCCAAATTAAGGAAAGACGGCATTTTCTCCCCATGAAGATGATAATATGCTGCAATCAAATAATCTCTCAGCCTTCCTTTTGGCGTGAAAAACAGCTTCAAATTCTTCAGTCTCATGAAGTCACAAGGAATTTTTTCCCACTCTTGGGCCATGTCAGTGCCTCTCTTTGGAATTCTCTCCAGCTTTGCTAATCACTTTTTAAAACAATGCTCTCAGCCTGCCTGCAGTGCACTGGGGCAGGCTTTGTGGCTTTGTACAGAGAGAAAATGACCTCCATTTGCAACCCCATTGCTCTCATGCACGTATCCCAAAATCTCACTACTCCTTTGGTCAGAGCACGGTCCTGGGGCTGCAGTGACCTGGTGAGTGGGGGATGAGCGCTATGACTGATGCACCACGTTCTTGTGCGCATTGGGCTACATTGCAGCTGTTCAGAGTGACTGGGATCACTGGTTTTGGTGTCCCTTTCACATCTTGCTTTCCAACTCCACCTCTCCGTGGGTCAGCTGTACATTTTAGCAGCAGTGATGTCAGATTTAACTCCAGAGCATGAATAAATCTGCCCTATATCAACCACTTCGGAAGCCCTCTGGAAATACCTCTGCTCAGGGGCAGTACATGTTGAGGACAGCATTTTACCTTATTGCACTTGGCTCGTTTCTGTCTCTGGGCCGTGTACTGATTTATGTCTGGATATTGCAAAGCCAGGCATTGTCAGAAGATCTCTCTTATTCCTGTCAATCTTCTGCTCAGAAAAGCTGCACACATAACCAGCATGCTGGCTGTGCAGGTTCTTAGTTCCACATCACCTGGGTCCTGCATTGATTTTTGTGTTGCTCCGTGCAGGACTGGCCTGTACAAGTTGTGCCATCAAACTGAGCTGTTTCGCCTTTAACTGAGGTGAAAAGGCAGCTTTTAACGACTGCTTTTCTGCTTAACAGTGAGAACTGTATTGCTTTGGTTTCGGTCTTCCTCCCCTGCCCCCCAGGGGGAGGATGGTTCTCCCCAGGACCGACAGCTTTTGCTGCCTTTATCAGTATTTTGCATTTCACACCTTTGCTGTGTGATTGATTTACAATTGATCCTACCCTCTGTACTCACTCCTGGCTGCTGCCTTTGCCTCATCTTTGGAGCGGGAGCTCGGCTGCATTGCTGTCTGCTGAGATTGATGGACCTTTTTGGACATCCAATAATATTACCATAAAGAACTTCCAATTTTCAACCACATTTTCTCTTTCTTAATTCATCTTTCTCGCTTGTGAAAGCCCTGGATGATTTTGGGAGTATGGAGGGAAGCATGTGTGAGGAGGATGGGAATGATTGCGAAGGCAGGTCAAGGCTAATTCGCTCTGTTTAGGGGCTATTAATTGCACATTTCATTCCATAATGAGAATGAAGGAATGAATAATAAAATATCTGGTGATACGATGTGATTGACCCATTTTGAGATAGCAGCTACATGTCCATGTAGGAGGTTGTGCAGTAATTATTGCAGAAGATTGTTCTCTTCCTTCATCTGCTCTCTCATCTCAGCCTCCCAGCCTTTCCCACTGAGCACCTTCTCCACTTGCAGCATTTGGATTTGTCTTCCAGCTCCGTAACCAGAATCTGAAAGCATTGCAAGAGTTGTTTTTGTTAATTTGTGTGTTCTTCTGACTTCCTGTGATGTTCCAAGCAGTGGGATTTTCCTTCTTTTTCATTATTGCATGATCTAATAATTCTCATCCTGAAATTCAGCCTATTTTTCACTTAGTTTTGTCTATTGCTTCTGCTTATAACTTTTCCCGTCAGCTGTTCTGGTTGTTTATGACTCTAAGTAATGTCACAGACTCTTTAAAATCTCCAGTTTGTACAGTCTAAGCTCTTGTTACGTATTTTGTTCTTCTGATTTTGTACAACTGAACCAGCAATTATTTTATTATTGCACTGTGTGTTGGAATTTATTAATAACCAGTCTTGAAAACAGGAAGCCCAGAATAAGTGGTGGGATGGTGCATTTGGAAACGGACCTTCCAAACTGGTCCTTGTCCGTTGTACTTAAAATCCATCTGTCTTTTGCCACCACAGCACTTCTCTTAGTAAATTGAATCTGCTGATGTTGTCCCACAGCTTTGGGGTGTATTGGTTTCTGCCTTCTCTTATGGGGAGTTAAGAGTTTATTTATTTACTTTAGGTTAGATATTAGGAGGAAGTTTTTCACCCAGAG